>JARJLF010000535.1:0-174063 GCA_029378395.1 Mycena leptocephala | reverse complement strand
GAATATGAACATCATATTTTGGGATGATCTGTTGTGGACATATTCCCGATTTCCTTGAGGTTCTGCAGCCACGTTCCATGAAGGCGAACTTTTCGCCAGTGAAACTACGTACAGTTTGGTTGGCCGGTGAACCTTGGCGCCCGGTGCGGCGGGGTCGGGTGGCGGAAGTGCAGGACGGCGCCGCTTTACATACACTGACCTTTGAATCTTTGATCCCCGTCAACGAGAATGTCGTGGCGGCTGACTGGCACCTTTCAAAAAATTGATGTGTTTGAGGTGTGTGCCTTGTTCGACAATCACAATTTAACCTCAACAGGGATGTGGTAGGCCCCCTGTCACTACCTACAGCTTGCCATAGAGTAAATCAAAGGTCCAAATGACCCCTACCTCCGGCCATTTGTAAAATAGGCCAAAAATGGCTGGGGTCAGTCGTAAATAGAGTAAATCGCGCCCCAGGGTGAGAATTTTTTTAAAACAGTATATAGTCTGGAGGGCCAGGAGAGTAATTTTTGACCGCCTCAGCCTGAAGTAAACAATTCAACACCCAAGTCCAAAAATGCGGCGTGAAGGCGAAAATTTGGCATTTTACTCCCAAAGGTTGGTCGGATATAGAGTAAATCAGCTCAGGAAAAGGCAATTTCGTAGAGTAAATCAGCCAAAATTTGCGCGGAAATCCGACCAACCTCCAAGGTAGTGACCGGGGTCTGGTGTGGTTGTATTGAATCCGCAGGTGTTTCTTTAAAAGGTGTGGGTGGGCGATTCTGTCAACGCCACCCATCTCTCGAGTCCGTAAGCCTACTACAGACACTGCATATCGGTTGGTAGGTAGTTTGGTTTCCAGGCCCTTCTCATATTGTGTTTTGCCACACAGCTGTGCAAGTTCCTGCAGGACACTACGATCTGCAGGGTTGACGGCCATTCTCATATAACGTTAGGCTATAAGTGCTCATATTATCCATTTATTTATGTCCAGACACTCGTACTTGTATATATTCACTTTGAACCCTGGATTGCCTCAGGCTCTTCTCAGACTTGCGCTACTTTAGGTTCTCTGTGCGCAAAGACTCGGCTATGTAAATATAAAACTTTTGCAACTTTTGTGTGAAGACTGAGTTGCTCATTTTCTATCTAGCTCTCGCGCACTTTGGTGGCTCAATTTACAACATGAATGATTCAGGTAGAAGCAAATTGGCCGTAATGATCGCCGTGGTGGTTCTGGAAAGCTTTCTCTACGGCGTTTTCTTGTTTGCTTCTTCGCCAACCTGTGCCTCCGTATCTCAGCATACGCAAAACCAACACAAGTCACATCGCATACTCAGCCGTGGCGGAATCCTGTAGCCATCTCCACAATGGCGATATTCTTGACGTGTACCGCGGTAGGTATACAATTGACGAGAGATACACGCTCATCTAGATCTGGAATAGCATTGGATTCTAACCGCCGTTCGCTTCTTTCGAGCCGTTATTGGCTCGGAAGATATTCAAACTGAACTTCGGTACTTTGGGGACGACTCGCAAATAACGGAAGTCGCGAGGAGTGCATTGCTTGAGACAACTATTTTGATCGGGGATGCAGTTATAGTGAGTCAAAAACAAATCGCTGCCTCATGCATTAAATGACGTTGGAGCCCAGATCGACCGGCTGTGGCTCATATGGAATCGGAATTTAGGCGTCGTAGTTGTCCCCGCCGCTTTGTGGCTGGGAGCGGTCGGTAAATTGAATATTGTTCGGACCAGCGTAAAATCTAATTATGCTTATAGCTTGCGGGATCGTCGTCACATATCTTTGTTCACAGTCCCATTTCGGACATAACCTGTTCGTTATATCGCCGGATGGATCGTAACGGCCAACTGGCTACTTACTATGATGCGAGTTTAGTTGGCTCATTCCTTCAGTATTTAACTGACCTCATCGTAGCATCAATATATATTGCACAGGTGCGGAAGCCTACATTTCCTTTCGCCCTTCTGAGAATCACCCCCGTTGTGTAGCGTTCATCGCATGGAAGGTGTGGAGAACCATTGGAGCAGTGAAGGACATCGGGGATGGGCTGCTCATGGTACGTGTTCAATATCGCACACTCCCTTCGTTCCCATCCATAATCTCGCGCAGCCCGTGCTCGCCATCATGGTGGAGAGCGCCGCGATATGGACGTGCGTTATTCCACACCAGGCTCTAATTTAGCGTCTAACACGGATGTCAGTGGCTGGGTGATCTTCTTTGCTGTCGCCTACCAGACGCGGTCTGTTCTTCGGTTCCTCGCGAAAGACCTGATACCACCAGTCGTCGCACTTACGAACATGTTCATCCACTTGCGCGTCGGGCTCGGGTGGTCTCGTACTGCGCAGGAGACTGACCGTTCCGGGGTGCAGATGACAAGCAACGCATCAATGGTTTGCGTGCCAACTATACAAGACAGATTCGCACAACCTGAATCGTATCGGCTGGGTACTTCCGTTGACGGCAAGTAACTTGGCTTGTGATGTTCTCGGTCGGGCTGCAATGACAGACACATCGCGTTCAGGGCCCGTTCCAATCGGAGGCTTGGTAGGTAGGTAGGTAGGATTACACGACATTGTCCTGCTCAGGAACGCCGGTTCCAGGAATTATCCCGATTTAGCCGTGCTGTAAACCAAGCTTGCTATACCCGCTGGTGTCTATACCATAGTATATATTGTGGTTACTCAGACCTTATTTTTTGATTCATTCAAAACTACGACTTGTATGTAAGTAACTAAGGCTATTAGGTTCGGCTTCCCAGCAGAAGTTATTCCAAAAGAGGAGGGAGGGGGGGATTTATTAGGGGAAGTCAAAGTTGTCTGAAGAGGTCGATTCAGAAAGTGATTCAGAGGTCGATTCGCCTGTTGATTCGGAAACGAGAATCACCCTTGAATCGTGACCACCCCAATTCAAATTTGGGCCGGTGGCTTTGATCAAAGTGGATTCGAGGTCGAAATACGCGGGCTCGAATCACGAAGCGATTCGAATCGCGATTCTGATGTTGTTGCTCCTCCGGAGTAGCAACAACGATTCAGATCGATTCTGGGTTTTGATGGATTCTGCGTCGATTCTGACCGTCTGAATTGACATCCGAATCGACCTCTGAATCAACGTCTGAATCACCCTCCCCACACAATTTTAACTTCCCCTATTATACTCGGTGATTTCTGCCACTTGGTAGGACTCAGAGAGATTTAATATCAATTCTGATGACCCGGCACTTTCCCCAAACTTTCCACACAAGTGTGTTTTTGACCACGCACGCCGACTGTATTTTGGTTTCAGATATCCCGTTGGGCTATGATTTCGACCATATCACCGATGTTGTGCTCTGCCAGATATATTTTGGTTAGCTGGTTAGGCCGACTGGTATGCTACCAACGGAGAATCAAAAATCATAAAAAGATATGAGGGAACAGACTACAGGGCAAGTTGCGGTAGTGATCAAGTACTGATGCGGAGTTCTTGACGGTGATGGCGGCGTGTGAACATTATGTCTTATCTCCGAGCACCACTTCGAGCTTTCTCTTGCCCATTTCTCCGCCAATTCTTCGCTGGTTCACAAGGTCTAGGGCTCGTTCTGATCGCCTAATCTTGGGGGATGACATAGGCCCATCCAATACATGAATACTTTTCCGTCTCGTCCTCGCGGAAGATTTCTATCTGATCTCCAGTGGTCCACTGCGGCAACCGCTACAGTGAACCAACCGTGGATGCTACGGACTTAGGACTTTGGTACTGGGTTCTGGATATCCAGTGCTCCATCCTCCCCAACCAATGAGGCCTTAACGACTTCATTTGCTCGTCACAGCGGGGTACATGTCAAAATCCCCGAATTCCCTTCGCATGTATAGCTGAGCTTTTCTGGGTGCGTTTTTGGCCTGTGGATGCCGTTCTTTGCTGACCGGTATATGCCAATACATCCTATGTAGCCATATGTACCGTCTTTTCCAGCTCTGTGCGTCGTTGGGCGCGCCATTCAATGCCCACCCCGATTTCAACCATCATCCTTGGCTTGAAGGGAATTACTTATGCTCCTCATATACCTCGGAATCACATTTTGGATGTATATAATGGTGGGCTCATATATTTTTGTTGATTTGGGATCCATTGAGGTGGCCAGCATGAGTGCAAAGAAGCAATTTAAGGCGATGGCCCGCTGCCTCGTTTTCCCCATTTTGAGAAAGCGCCAGAAGAAAAATTCGGTAAGCAGGAAGTCATCGCGTAAATTCGCGAAAAAATTATCAGGATCCATACTTACTTCCAGCACCCACACATCTGTATCCACCTCATTTTATGTGTGCGCAAGAGGCTAAAAGTGCTAAGGTGGCTTAGTACCTATTCACTGATAATACTCCTCTGGGAACTGAGTCAGAGGACCTCATTGACATGCAGTGAAGTATCTTTTATTGAGTCTAGGGGAGAACTAGAGTAAAAAATTGACATCGAGAATAGGTAAATATAAGCAAGTAGTGAAGGGAAAATATGTTCGGAATACGAGTCGCACTGAAACGCTATAATTAGCAAGCCAAATGATTTAACGGGAACGGAAGCACCAGGAGAATGACCCGCTGAGTGGCGGTTGCGCTGCCGGAAAGCCCCTACTTGGAGCCGATGCGGTCGTTAGTCTGAATCCTCCGAATCCGAAACCTCCAAGAGGCCGAACTCGGCCAACTCTTCCAGGAAGGGTGACTCTACGCTGGCGGGTGCAGCCGGAATATCCCTTGCAGAAGAATTGGCAAGGACAAACTCATACAGCAGTGTGTTCATCCTGGGATCGCAATAAATAAGGCAGGGAAAGGACTGGACAGAATCTCACTCATTCGCGTGGGTTACGTTGCCAAAATGCGGTGCGCCTTCGATGGAGTAAAGCGTGGCATTGAGGTTCGCGGAACGGAGGTGCGAGAGGAGCTCGTCCGCATACGCTCTCGGGTAGACGATGTCCTCGCTGCAGTGGACCAGCGCAATAGGGCAGCGGATGCACTCGAGGGCGGAGATGGGATGTGGTTCGCGATTAAGGAAGAATTTCACCGTCACAGAGTGGAGGGTGGCAAAGTTATCTGGGCCCCAGTTCCGCAGCGCAGCTTTGAAAGAGGCAGAGGTTAATCTTCAAGGATCTGAGCAAACTACGCAGAGTGGGGACTGCGTGGGTGCTTACGCCTTGGTCAGACGAGTTTCCTTGTTGTTATATGCGAGCTGCAATGCACCCATGACCGCATCTTCCAGCGCCGTGTAATCGATACCGTTAGGATTCCGGAAGCCTTGTGTCCAGTAGTCGTGTATTTCTTGTCGGCCCTCTGTACTCTCCGCCGGCTTATATACCCGCCACGATGCGAGAAATGAACATATATTGAGGATAATCGAACAGGATTGCAGGCGTACCTCCGTGAGTGGAACAGGCGAGAGCAAAAAAAGCGACAGCATTTTTGCGGGAGCTAGAATGGCCATCTGCAGTGCAACGCAGGCTCCGATGGAGCCGCCCATGACATGGCATGCGGAGATGCTTAAGGCCTCCTGCGAAACCAAAATGAATGGAAGACGAATCAGGAAAATATAAATACCGCAATACCATCAGATTTAGCACGTCCTGTGCGGCCACCTCTCTGCCGTAGGTATCGTCAACTTTCGCCAGTGTCCATCCATAGCCCCTCAAGTCCATCGTCACCAGATTGAACCGCCGCATCCGCCGGTCAGCATACACAGCTGCCAGAAGTAAGTGTAGTTTGAAGGACCGTAACGCGCGCATACACGTACGGTGAAATATGAAAGATGGCGAATATACTGGGTGTATTAGAATGACCGTCGGAATGCTCTGCACGATCGTCGTTGCGGATGTGACCGTCGGGGTAGAGATGGTGTACGCAAAGCTCGCTGGTCCGGCAGATGTCTGGAGATCGATATGGGGCATTCTATGAGGGGGAGAAAGTAGGTCCCAAGCTACGTTAGAGCATTCGCTCATTGAGATCCGGGATTCCGGAAGTCTTCGCCGAATATCGATCACCTCGGAATTTGCGCCAGATGCGGGTTCCACTGCTGTGTCACGGGAATGGAAACTTTGACAACGATGCGCGCGGATATGTTGGTGATGGATGATGCTGCAGCCAGAGCATGCACAGGCGCGATACATGTTGAGAATCCAGAGGCCACGGATTGAACAGTTCAGTCCTCACCGGCCTTCACGGGAATGCCGCCTGGTTTCGTGGCCGGTCCCTTTCTGGTGCCCGGAACCATACCATTGCTGGCCAAAATTGTACGGCATCGGTGGCATATTCAGCCGTTACGTCCAGATTATGTGATAAAGGCAAATAGGACGCGTCAATGCAATAGCCCGGAATCCGAACATGGTGCCGAAGAGGAAGAGGCCCTAGGATGGAACACAGAGCTGGAACTGTCAAGGAACAAATGGCACAATCTAATACTCCTGTACAGACCTCTCTGCATGGGAGCCCAAACAGAAGTGACGGACTAATTTATACTACGATGAAAGAATCCGATCGGTGTTGACGTTATTTCCTAGAGAAGAGGAGGGGTAAGTTCGGTCAGATTTATCGCTCTGTAGAGAAAAGGCTCTGTCTGGGAGTTCAGAATCAGATTGATTGGAAAACTCCAGGAAGAAAAGAGAAATCGACCGGACAAGAACACGCCAAGGGACTGACAGCAGGGCAGGAATTGTACAGTGATGCATCGGCGCCGTTGTCGCAAAAATATTTCTCGTTCCAGTTCGATCATAACAGAGGTTCGGGCTCCATTGCTAGATTGTGAGGCCGAGTGAAGGCATTTGAGATGATTTGCTTTTTTTCTCAAGCCATTATTCTGAAATGCAGCTGACCTCTATATCGCAAGCGCGGATTATTGACATTGCAAATCCTAATCTGAATCCTCCTCAACGTCTAGGAGCCCGAATTCAGCTAACTCTTCCGAGAAGGGTGACTCTACGGTGGCTGGTGCTAGCGGAAGATCCTCTGCGGAAGAGTTGGCGAGGACAAACTCATACAGCAGCGTGTTCATCCTGGATCACAATAAATAAGGCGGGAAAGGACTGGACAGAATCTCACTCATTCGCGTGGGTTACGTTGCCAAAGTGCGGTGCGCCTTCGATGGAGTGAAGTGTGGCATCGAGGTTCGCGGAACGGAGGTGCGCGAGGAGCTCATCAGCATACGCTCTCGGGTAGACGATGTCCTCGCTGCAGTGGACCAACGCGATAGGGCAGCGGATGCGCTCGAGGGCCGAGACGGGATGTGGGTTGTGATGAAGGAAGAATTTTATCGTCACCGTGTGGAAAGTGGCAAAGTTATCTGGGCCCCAGTTCCGAAGTGCGGCTTTGATATTGTTGGAGGTGAAACTTGGAAGATCTGAGCGAAATACGAGGATTTGGGATTGGGTGGTGCTTACACTTTGGTTAGGTGGGTTTCCCTGTTGTTATATGCGAACTGCAGTCCACCCGTAATCGCGTCTGCGAGCGCCGTGTGATCGACACCGTTGGGATTTTTAAATGCTTCTGTCCAGCAATCATATATTTCTTGGTGACCCTCTGTACTCTCCGCGGACTTATAGAACCCGAGAAAAGGAGAGAGCATCAACAAACATTGGGAATAATGAACATTGCGAGCGTACCTCCTTTAGTGGCGGAGGTGAGAGCATGAAGAGCGACAGCACTTTCTCTGGAGCTTCGACGGCCATCTGGTGCGCGACACTGGCGCCCATCGAGACGCCCATGACGTGGCCTGCGGGAATGCTTAGGGTGTCCTTGGAAACAAGAACCAATCAAAGATGACTCAGAAAGAAAAAAAATAGAACGGATACCATGAGATTTAGAACGTCCCGTGCGGCCAACTCCCTACCGTAGGTATCTTCCACTTTTGCCGACGTCCAGCCATGGCCCTCAGATCCATCGTTACCAAATTGAACCGCCGCAACCGTGGGTCAGCATACACAGCTGCCAGAAGTAAGCACATCCCGAACACCCGGGAATGCGCGCGCAAACGTACGGTGAAATAGACAAGAATTCACATAGACCGAGTGTATTAGAATGACCGTAGGAATGCCCTGCACGATCTGGGTTGCGGATGTAGCCGTCGGAGTGGAGATGGTGTATGCGAAACTCGCAGGTCCAGCAGATGTCTCAAGGTCAATCTGCGGCATCGTATGAGAGAAAAAAGTGGGTCGCAAGCTACAACAGAGCATTTGCTCATCCGCAATGGGAGATTCCGGACATCTTTGCCGAACATCGATCACTTCGGGATTTGAGCGGGAAATAAGAATTCGACTGCTGTCATTCCTACTAGAAATAGGACGTTCTGTGGAGAGACCAGAGGCTACGAACTGAACAGGTTCAAGCCTCCCTCCGTCTTTCGCGGGTATTCGGTCGTACATCGTGGCCGGTCGGTTTCTGGTGCCCGGAGTCGGGCGGAGCTGAAACAACTCCAAGCTAAAATCATACGGCATACGCGTCGCCATTCGACCGAAGCGGGTGCTGTGCTGAATGGCTGTCGGACGCGTGTGTCCTTGCGGCGTCAAAGTATTTCTGTCGCGTCCAGATCTGTGATGGTCCATAGAGTTTTATATATATGAGTTAACAATTGATGTGTCAAACGGACAGTCGTAAACAGCCGCCATGCCCGTAAGGAGCGCGGGGTCGGGCTTGGGTCGGACGTGGTGAAAAGGCAGAATAAATCGTGACGTGATATGCATCGATGATGTCACTGACCCTTAAGAACTTGGAGCACCTCAGGCAGCACCGCTGGAGTGCCGTAACAGCCCTCTTCGGTGACTTGGAGGCTATGCTGATCCAGGTTCTCACCACTTACGATTGAAGAATGGAAAAAGATTCCTTCCGGTTGAGCTGGGGCGGCAGATTTTTTTTAAACCACTGCACTAATGCACTCCCTCTCGATTCCTCCAGTTCTACCCGTTCTTGTCTGGTCAATTATTTCGCCCCGATGGCTTACCGATGGCCCAATGCCAATGCGTTGTTTAGGATCGAGCCGTTATTAAGTATTGTACAGAGCGGTACGATTTTAGAGCTACGGCCATTCGTGCCCTGCTGTATGCGATTCGATCTAGGCCATCGGAGTTCTTCCACAACACAGTCCACAAGCAGTCCACCTGGTCGTGGCATGTATAACGCATTATTGATTCTACGGAAGAAGGCTCCGGAAACGGTGTACGGGGTTTGTTGACTTTGCTTGGTCGCGACATTCCTCCGATCCGATTCTTCTCTCTCTCGTGGCACAAATGCTCCTCCAGCGATGTTGTTGACTCTGACACCGCTGTTTGAGGAGACATCAGTCTGACACACCCGTCATTTGGGTCTGTCACGCACCTCGACATTTTTGACAACAGGGGGAACACGCCGCCCAGATCTGTGCATAGAGTCCACGACCTTCACTCGCCCACCGGTGTTTGCCCACGGACGTCCTAATGCCAGTGCAGCTGGAATGCCCTCGTGGGTGCCGATTCACCTTTGTTCTTCACATGCGTCTCTGACCCTTAATCCTAGCCACATGCTACTGGGTGGACTAGTATACCCGCACGACGTATGAATTATCGATGAATATTTTTTTCTTCCTTCCTCGACTGAGCGGGTTTCTACCAAAGCCTTGCAAATTCTTCTTCCTCTTTGTTCTTTCTCCCCCACCTCAAGTTCGTACCGCGCAAAGGTTTCACTGCACCTGCATTCTTTGGACCCCACCTACATCCGTGGTCTTTAAATTTGGCGACGACATTCTCATGGTCGAACCATAAGCTTCAAGGTCTTATTCATATTCCGAGTCGCGCTTTTTTTTTCGGCGTTATTCCGCGCATTAGAGGTTCCCACCTTGTCTCTCGAATACTCGACGTAAAAGCTAATTACCCTCGCGAGGAATTGTTCGCAAGGATATCTGGGACTGAATGTGGCAGAGTTATCCATAAATCTGAGTTTCCGATCCATACCAGGCACCTGTTCGGTTCGGGTTGGGGATCTACACTACGCAAAGTGGGGCTACACGGGCACGAATGGGCCACCCCATATTGTCAGGATTCAGAATTCCAGGGCCAACGTTACAGCGACCTGTGTAGGTCAGTTATTGGCAAGTAATTAACGCGTCAGCGCCTCGACGTCTTCAACCGCGGACGCCACCGTGTACCCGACTTATCCGCTAAATGCACACCGCGCTGCAGCATCCCCTCCGCCAACTTCACCCACCCACTCTTTGAGATCGCGTACCTATAATTAATTGTCCGCGGATAAGTCGACTATTCATCTCCACGACGGTGAAGCGGAAACAAAAGAAAGAAAGACGAAGAAATTCAACGTACTCAGTCGTGGGCCACGTGAGTGATACGATGCGCACCTCGCGCAGGGCGGGGAAGCACGCGAACTCCAACTGGTTGAAGAAGGTCGCCCATTCTTGCTCGTCTTTGACCTTGGCGGACCTAGGGTGCGGAGTCAACGGGCGAGGACGGGAGAGAATCTATTTAATATTTAAACGTACCGAACGTCCTTGGCGAGGATGAGCATTGCAAGGGCCGTGTGCTGGAATTCCTCCGTCGGACAGCCCAGGTTCTGCAGAGCGATAGAGTGAATGTGAGATAATAATATGACAAGAATGATAGAGGTAGATCCGGTTCGCATTCACGCACGTCTTTGGTATCGTACGCTATTCGGGAAGCGAGGGTAGTCACGTTCGGGCACAGCTGCAAAACGGAGTGCTCGCGGTCGATATTGACGTCCTCCACTTCGAGTTCCGTGAGTTTATGGCCGTGGTTTTGGAGAAGCGGGATGCCCCAGCCTTTGAATTTCATCTCAAACTGGACGCGGCGCAGTTTCGGAAGCCTACGAATCAAAATAATCAATCAACGACTGCGACGCAGAGGAAGCGCGGGGGATTCAAAACGTACTCCATCTGGGCAAGTACATCGAACGCCTCCGGAGACCGGGCGTGCAAAAACTGCAACGCAGGCAGCCCGTCCTTCGGCACCGGCGCTTTCCGCTCAAAGAAGGACGCTGTAAGAACTGGCTTGTACCCACCGTCCCAGCTCAGAGACCGCAGCGCCGTGAACTTCGCGAACGCCGCGGGCGACTCGGACTTGAGCCCAGCGGTCTCGTGGAACTGGAACCCTGAGAACTCCTCGAGCGTCCCGCCGGCGGCGTTCGCGAGCGCGGTGACGGCCGCCCACGGCATGCGCGTCTCGCCGTCGCCGAGGAGCCGCATGAGGTGCGGGGTGTAAGGGAAGACGCGCGAAAGGTCGACAGCGAGGTGTCCGTGGTGGCGCTCGCACATATAGCTATCGATGACCATCTCGCGGACGTGCGCACCGTCGGCAGGGGCGGCGGCAACACAATGGGAAAATCGATGCAGAGAGCGTTCTGGACTTGAGAGTCGGGCAGGCGCCCAAAGACCGGACAAAAGCCTCCCGTTCGCCGCCGAGGATTCCGCTGTATGGCAGAGAAATAACATTCTAGTTCGATAAGTGGTATTCATTGTGAGAAAAAACGAATAACGTACAAGATTCGACCACTTGAGCACACACTTCTAGATCGCATCAACAAGACCCACGACATGCTTGTTTCTGAGGTTCTATGGGGCGATCGTAGCTGATCATTTTGGTTGGATTGATGGACGGCAGTCCGAGAGCCAGCCCATCTCTCGAATCCGACGCGCGTACTTGCAAGGAAAGGAAAATATCGGTGAGGTTGGGAGTCTTCTGCAGAATATGCTGAATCGAGGCACCGAATCCGCTCTCGAGGCGCAGCATCTTTATGAATTTGCCAAGATCAGAGTTCTGCGTAGTGCCGCCTGATGTGCGCGCGCCTGCGCTTTGGAGCGAAGGACAACGACGTGGTACAGTAAGGGGTAGCGACGCGTACCCATGCTTTTCATACGAGCAGCGCGGCCGAGCTGGACACCGAGAGGACGCGAACGGTGATTCCCCCCTGGTATCGGAGAACATCTCCTCAGATACCTTGAGTGCTGGGGAAAGAACATCAGGAAAAAGCCTACAGAAATTTGCAGCCCAGTTAAATATGTCGTTGAACATAGTGCATGGTAGACAAGGGCTTGTGTATGTAGCCGCTGTTGTCGCCGTAGCATCAAGCGAGGTTTATATAGGGCATCATTGATGCGCGCTGCTGAGATGTCGCACTATCCCTTCAAGTGCCAAGACCAAGTTGGATACATTGCTCTGCCCTATTGCGATGTTGGACTATTTCCCTCAGTGCCAATGCTACAATGTTAATATCGACATGTGTCCTGAATTCTGTTGTCTGGTTCCGGAGAGGTATTTTCCGAAGAGTTCAAGTTTACATCGGTGAAGATCGGGAGATACCAACCAGTGAGTTGCAGTGAGCACTTGAGGATTGTTTCAAAATATGATTGCGTAAGCCAGGTTGCACATTATGATGCTCCAGGGCATATGTACCCTTTACGATTCACGTTCAGGTGAGAGTCAAGCGTGAAGTAGGTTGGAAGTGGGAGCGAAATAAGGCTCCAACCTTTTCCGTGTATAAACGTTTATACACGGTTATAACCGTTTCCGTTTGCGTTTGTTGTGCCGCTGGGTTCAAACGGTTTGTAAACCTTTTCTACACGGTTCAAACGATTTGGAGATTTGGAGCACTCAATCGCGTTTACCAAGCAACATTCCGCTGAAACCCTGGCTGAATTTGGGCTAGGACTGTCTATGAGATCTTGAGACTTTCTCTCAACAGCATAGATCCATCCTCTGGCCTCCCAAAAAAAATCAACTGGGGATACGATCCGAATATGGCAGTTCCTCCGGTGGTCGCGCGTCGAGCAGTGCTTACTTACCTTCTTGAGCACATTTGACTTCAACTTAACAGCATTGGTTCCCAGAATCATCGACTCCCGGTGTTGCGACCATTTCATCGAGGGCTGTCATTTTCGAATTCAAGTTCACAGCGCCATTTGATTCGCGAGTCTCTTAGTGACTAGAGGACCATGGTATGCATTTTGAACCGAATTTCATAAATATTTCAAACTGAAGTACAAAGAAGGTCGCAAGCGAAGCAATATCTGGTTATCTAGCAACCCGGAGGCCGAGCACTACCAGCTCCAGGTCAGTACTTCTGATACCCTGAAAATTACCGTGTATAAACCGTTTCAAACGGTTTTAAAATGTTTTCTAACCGTTTCCGTTTGTTGTGCCCAGACCCACAAACGGAAAACAAAAGGTTGGAGCCTTAGAGCGAAAGTTTCTAAGTCCGTTGCCAATGTCTGCCGTAATTCCGCGTCGCATGACCGCGTTGCACACGTGGGCATGGTTCGAGTTCATATTTGGAAAGAGGCACAACACACGTCCACAACCAGTGGCACAACTCTTCTCGTCTTCCCCCACTTTCTCCTTCGAAGTTCGCCCGCTCCCCGCTCTTAACGTCCTTGGTCCCTCGCCACTCATTCGCCACACTGTGTGCATTGTGGTATGGTCCATTGCTGACCACCAGCGTCGACTTGTAACTGCAACAGGCTTTGTCGCAGCGACAGCAGAGGGCACTTTGTACGTCTCTTCGTATCTCTCCACTCCAGTTTGTCTTCACTCAGATCCCAAGCTCAGTCAATCTTCCCCCCAAGATTTGAGTTGGAATTTAAGGCCCAAAGACTGCCGCTGGAAGACGATATGTCCGTTGTTTACGTGCATCTGAGGAGCAGTCCCCAGCTACCACGCATCTGTGTGTTTTTCCGACGTGGGTGCGAGCTTCCCATCCCCTTCCGATGACCGTGGACTTCTGGGTACGTCCTACTGTTGTGTTTTCGACTGCATCCGCTCACAAAATATCCTTTGGTCGCATCGATCAACATACCCTAATGCTCCAATGGGCCGCGACCATGAGAGTATGTCCCCCTTTCTCCTGCCGAATCTGTGTTCCCGCGATAACATTCTGTAGTGTATGTCAAATCCAAGTTGTTTTACACCGCCTTTGCGCCACCCTGCTCCCATACCACATGATACGCAGAGCGCCGTGATATGTGCGTGTTGTGATTTCTTTTCGCTGTATTTTCTACCAAATCTTCTTTCATTATGCACAGTGCTCCAACGCTTCCTAGGCCCGAGCGTACCGCAGTGAAAGTACTCCCGTCCTCTTATGTCCCTTGCTAACATTTATGTAGAACACGCTCAATCCAAGCTCATATGCGATACGCAGCGGACAGTGCCGTGCTGGATTCTCAATGGATGGTGCTTCTGCTAGGTACTGTTTACTTTTCACAAAAAAGTTAGCCAATGTGTGTAATACGTAGATCTCAATGCAATCAACTAATTTATTCAATGATATCCCGCCACCGAGACGCAAAGGAACTACAGTGTGCTACCTGGGCCTATGTGGGCAACGGAGCTACAGAGCTACGGCGCTCTGTAGACGAGACATGCGGCTACAACGCCTATTATAGTAAGCTATAGTTTTGGCGGTGAACTACATCTCACTATATTTCAGGGGGGTAACGACGGTGCTACGGGTGCTACATGGGCTATGTTGAGCACCGTAGTTATCTGAATTTTTCCTGATGAATCTCCGAGAGGATTTCGTCGGGAAGAGATTCAGCCGCCATGATAGTGGTTGGTGGTGGAATCTACTGCGGATGGAACAGCGCCTGGGCTCGAAAGGTGGTTCAGCTGAGATGATGGTGAAAACGAGAGACGCGTTTGCTTGTTGATGTTTGTCGTACTATCTGAGACTGGCTATCCGGCCACCTAAGCATCTTTAGCCTCATTCCCGTACATAGCGACAGCTGAATGCGTGTTTATGGGGTCCCAAATGATGTACCACATACTATAAATGAACCTATTTTTTCTCCGGAATTTAGAATACGATTTCATGCCTGGCTGAATTTCTTTTTCTGGGCATGTCCCAAAATGGCAAAAACTAGCTATCCGGCCACCCGCCCAATTCACTCATTGCGAGTGGTGCTGTTTATCCCAAGATATGCCAAACTATATAATGGATATGAATGTATTATTATGTGCAGAGAAACTTCACATCTATGCAGTATCAGGACTGTATCCAGATGCCTTTCTGACACAGAAGGTGGGTGAAATTGCTCTGTGGACAGAATGGCTTGTGTTACAGATGACGAAAAGTCTCGGCGTCCCAGGTTGAAGTGTATATATTGCCTAGGGCTCTATTTGGACTTGGCTGAACACCAAGAATGTCCCTCACGCACTCACAACCAGCTCAAAAAAATCCATACGTATGCACCAACAAATTTGGCGGATTTCGGTCATATCACGCTGTGAACGAGGAATAGGAGAGGTAAAGGCCTGCTAACTTGACATAGGAAACATCAAGTGGGTGCAACAACATTGACCAAATCCTGTGCCCGTAGCAAGCACCGGGTGTGCGCAACACTGGCGGCCAGAACGCGCAACTCAGGCACATCAAATTTCTCCTTGAGGGTCCTGCACTTGATACAAAGCCTTTGTCATTTAGTGAGTCAAACTGCGCGATTCCTCAGATTCAGGGGATGAGAACGAGCCCCCAAAGTCTTGAATCAGCTAAGATTTGGTCGAGAAACAGCCAGACAGGCAGTGCGATGGCGGTTCCAGAATAAGAAACGATGTTCACACACTGACATCCTGATCGGAAACCTCCCACAGTTTTTGATCGCCGGCTTGCCGTGCCTCCAAATTTGACATACGGTGCCCTCATAGGTCGTCTAACATCGTACAGGTGCCAGATCCAAGAATTTCATATTGCATAGGCTTATAGTATCCAAGTGGCCGGATACCTAGTTCGGCCGGATAGGCAGTCGCATATAGTAGTCTTTGGTTGTGTCATGATCACGTGTCGCTACCGCTGTCGCTCCTTTTTCCGAGTTTTTGGTCTCTTCAACTACCCAAGAAACAAGGTCAGATATCGCTGAGGTGTCTATCTCCAGGATCTTAGATACACAACCACGGTACAATACCTGCTTGTTCCTTATAGGGACCACCGCAGTACTAGTAATACATTCCTCCTCCATAGACAGCTGACATTCTGAGTCGCTCTGTTTTCCTGGACCGACTGTTTCTAGGTCATCTCAGAGTACCACGTATTTCCCCTGGCCAGGCGCGAAAAGATTCGCAAATATTTGTTTCTCCCTGGAATACTGTTTCTGTCTTGGTACGTATTTTTTCACAGCACTAAACTAAACCAGTCCCAAGCGTAATCCTCTCCGACTGTACCCCACTCTCCCATTTCGCCCACACTTACAATCACCTGGTATTGCCCTGCATAATTTTAAATCAGTTCTACAGCGGTCGCTATGAGATCTCGCAAAACACCGTTGGACGCTCTCTTTCTCCTCCAACAAACTGGAATGTCATGGTAAATTCGGACTGAATTCACTGGCAAGAAAAAAACCTCGCTCATGGCCAATTCAAAAACACCGCTCGCCATGTCGACGCCACCGAAAGTCCTTCCTTCTGCGGGGCCATCGGCGAGTGCGGATGCCCACTCCCCGACCCATTGGACGACTTGCCACCCGCCACTCAAACCGATCGAACAGTTTCCGGTTCCACCGTCGCGTCTCGGAGACATCTTGATCAGCTATAGTATTATAACTGGGATCGAGAAGAAAGGATTGCCAATCTTTGTCGTATGCATGAGTAAGTGATCGCTAATATAAATTAAAGGAAGCACGCGATACAGTTGACCACATTTGAAGTTGAAGCATTTTATATTTCGCTGAGCTTCCGTGAGGCGGAGTCCGGTAGAATGATTCATATTTCTAGGGGCCGCCAGGGCCCCGGCCCGCCACGCTCTTGTTAATCCTCTAAATCCTTCCTATCACCCGATAGCACTGCCTCCCCATAAACGCCCAGGACACAGCCTCTGTACCTCCGGCTTCGACACCACAGCATGTCCTTCGCCCTCAACGGATCTCACATCAGTGGAGGGACCTTCAACAATGTCTTGGGGAACATGTTTCAGGTCATCAACTTGCACCCTGTACGTACTCCCGCAGGCCAGAGCTCACGAGCCATCAGCAGCGCTGCCAGCGCACAAGACACATCATGTCCGTCCGCATGCCATTTCGGTAGAATTGAGAGCAAAAACCTACTAAATTTTGGTCCCAGCCTCCCCCAAAACTTCCACTTTCCATCCCATTGGCTTGGGCCCAGTTGACAGACTGGAAAATAACCCGCTCATGCCCCCGCGTGCACATCCACTGCGGCGATCAAATAATATTGCCCCAGGAAAGTGGCCCTAGAACTGTTATGTACGATTTACGGGCCAAATATTACCTTAGATAAGATAACAGCAACAGCCTGAATTTTTATCTGTCAAAGTTCCCTGAGTAAAAGGCTGGATTTTACCATGAGATAAAGACGGGTAACAGCCAAGCTTTTTCCGTGAGAATGTCCGGCGAAAACAGCCAGGCTCTTTGCCGCGGTAAAAGTCAGGCTTTTACCGAACAAAGGAAGAACAAAGAAAAAGTAACAGCCAGACTTTTACCTGAGGAAAAAACCTGGCTATTTTCGCCAGACATTCTGACGGAAAAAGCTTGGCTGTTACACGTCTTTATCTCATGGTAAAATCCAGCCTATTACCTGGGAAAGTTTGACAGATAAAATTCGGGCTGTCGCTGTTATCTTATCTGAGGTTATATTTAACCCGTAAATCGTACACAAGAGTTCTAGGGCCATTTTTCCCAGGCAATATTTTTTGAGCGCCGCCGTGATCACTGTTTTCTCTTTTGAATCAAATGACTGAGATATTATTGAAGCTATTTCCAATTGTGCCTCCCGGAATGAGACCCCAGATATAGAACAGGATATTGCTAGCGGTAAGCCGGCTACCGATGACGACATACACCGGAATCTCCGACCGTCAGCACCCCATGACCATGCAATCGATGCTGGGCGGTTGTATAGGGCGCCGGCTTTTCCACCGCGCGGAAACCCAAATCACCAGGGCATCTCGACCATTTATAACAGTGTTGGTGGTGACATGACCCAGGTCAGTGTTACCTCCTACGGTGAATCATGTGTGTATTATTTATGTGTCATACTTCAATCGACCTATGGTTTACAGGAATAAACATCCTTTACCGCTACGTCTCCATGGAAGCGTTGCACAATTCTGGAGAGCAATTTCCAGAGCCGGCCTGCCACCCCGGCACCCGCATAGCTGTATTGGATCAGCTGAGGACATGGTCCCTCGATGCGAGCGCAGACAGCAAACTTTTGTGGCTGCATGGTTCAGCGGGTGTGGGGAAATCCTCCATTGCGCAGGTTCGCTGGTGACTGTGAAATTCGGGGCCGCCTCGGAGCATCGTTCTTCTTCAAACGCGGGCATGTGAAACGCGGAACATGGAACAATCTTTTCACGACTATCGCTTACCAGCTCGCGATTTCAATCTCTGAACTCTTCCCCACCATCCAGCAGGCCATGGAGCAAGATAAACAGGTTGTTGGGCGCTCTCTTGCGCTGCAGTTTCAGAAGCTCCTTGCGGAGCCCATCAAGGATGCACCTGCCATTCAATTTCTGCCTATACTCGTCCTCGATGGTCTTGATGAATGCCAAGATCACAAAGTTCAACAACAGATCCTTGGCCTCTTTATTGAGGCGATTTGCACCGGTCACTTTCCGATACGGATCCTTATTGCCAGCCGCCCCGAACCGCACCTTCGGGAAATCTTCCAAACAGAGCGGACCTCCGCCATTTGCCGCCATTCCGAGCTCTCGGCTGATAAGGCTGCTTATGATGACATCAGAACATATCTGCAAGACAAATTGTCCGGAATCCAGTCGGAGTATTCTGCGAGAGGAATCAATCTCGGGGTGACTTGGCCTCCTGCAGGAGCACTCGATCAGCTGGTCCAAAAGTCTTCCGGAATTTTCATATACGCGACCACACTCATCAAATTCATAGATGATGAATATTTTCATCCAGATGACCGGCTGGCATCTGTGCTGCAGTTGGATCCCGAAAGCACCACACCCCTCGATGATTTGTATACGCAGATTCTGTCACTAATACCGCAGACCCCACACCTCCTTCTCATTCTGCACGCGATTTGGCAATCGACGCAAACTGACTATGGGCCATTATGGTGTGCCTTGGACCCCGAAGAGATCGACATGCTTCTTGATTTGCGTCCAGGGGAATGCCGGCTCACATTGCGTGGTCTACATTCACTCTTTTATATCCCCCCAATTCGTACTCGACTAGCAGACAGATACGGGATTTCCTTCCTGCATGCGTCGGTTGGAGATTTTCTATGTGATTCACGGCGCTCTGGGCGGCGATGCGTCTCGACGCCGCAGTTGGAGTCGGACTACCTTAACTCCACAATTCAATTATTGTCGTCAGCCCCACAAACATACAATGCATGGGAATTCTATAGGTATGAATACTGTCCCTGATCACGCCAATCTAATCATCCTTGAAGCGTAATGCTTGATATTTTGCCCAGGCTCCTCACAGGGATACCACCGTCTGAAGCCTTGACCAAATTGCTGCGTAACCAGGGTTGTCAAGAATTGCTTTTCCCGCATAATGTGGTATGGCCACAGGTAAGTATCCCAAAGAGTGCAGATCCACGACTAAATTGTTCCTAACTACCAGCGGGACTCGCTGTACCCCATGGATTTGATTCAGCTTTGGGAAGATCACACATTTCTTTCCGATCTTATTTTAGAATTCAAGTTCATAAGGCATCAAAATCAAGGATCTCCGACATTGAAATTCGACCCGATATATTCAGACATTTTCTCCCAACACCCAGAGCTTTCATTTCTGCTGAGAGCTCACCTATTATGCGCGGAATCTTTCCGTCTCTGGTCCCTTCTCTGTCTCTGCGACAGGACACTCGACATTTTTCGACCATTCCTTAGTTTCCGCCAAATCACTCATTTCCCCCTGCCCCGCGGAAATTCACCCCTGGACTTCCTAGCGGATCTTCTGCGAGCGCGGACTCTGTATTTCGATCGCCAAGATACCGCAGAGGAGCTGATCCTACTTTGGATCCGTCAGGCCAAAGAGGTTATTCGGGGAACATCGGACTATAAAATAGACAGGTAACTGTATGACATCCCCTCTCATGGATCTTACTTATCAGCTATCCCCCAGGCGTGATTT
The DNA here is from genome assembly GCA_029378395.1 of Mycena leptocephala. NCBI lineage: Eukaryota > Fungi > Basidiomycota > Agaricomycetes > Agaricales > Mycenaceae > Mycena > Mycena leptocephala. The sequence continues at coordinate 154,001 of JARJLF010000535.1, read as the reverse complement.
CGTAATAAGTGAATGTCGCGCAAGCGCAAGACTGCTCCAGGAGCTGGAGTCCCTCAACCTTTGCCTTCTGTGTGATCAATTCGGCGCAGAAGAAGCATCTCGCCGCAGGGTCCATGAATGTGTGCTACAGTTGAGACATCTACGTCCCATCATCAACTGGCTTTTGGTAACGGTTACTCCGAGTCCAGTGGGCATTGAGCTTATTACTGATACAGAAATTCCCACGGCCGAGTCGAGTCATCGCGTTTTGGGAGAAGCAAATATCAGATATAGAGCAATGCATGGAGACCCACGGTTTCTCATATTTATACTTCAGAGAACGGAGAAGAATAGACCGGAGGACTCGGAGTCGAATTATTATCATGTCTGGCAACCAGTTATAATATTGACAATAACCAGTGCGGAGGAAGGTCATGAAATTGTTTTCGGTAACAACAATTCCCTTGAATTCATGGCCACGGCTCCTTAGTACATTATGCATTAAGGCGGTGTTTGATTAATCAAACTTTATATGGTTACTATTAGTACGGTATGTCTGACAGAAATTTCCGAAAAAAAAAAAGAACCACCGCATCCCCCGCAGATCTGCGGATACCCGTGCCAAAGACTTGAATGGTTGAGGAGAGCGCTAAAGCGAGAAACATAAATCCCAGACGCATTTTTCAAGAGGTTCAATTTCTGGAGCGGATCACTCAGTGGGTAGAACTTTATGTTACAATCCCACAGGCGCTACAGCAGGTGCCAGTTCGTAACGGACCTCCCGATGCCCAAAGAGCCGAAGAACCTGCCTAGACCTATGCATCCCTGTCATCAACACAGGCCCTCCGAATGTACCCTGCCCTTCGTGGTCGTGGATGTGTGGAACGTCCGTGTTGTTGTACAGCAGGGCACCCGCGGCCTCCATCTGGTAGAGTACGTCGAGCAGCGCCGCACGGTGCGTCATCGCACCCGCAGTCGAGCTCCACAGAACGTCTCAGGGGATACCGAACTTCGCGCCTTTCAGCGCGCCCGCGCCCGCGACGGAGTCGGAGAAGTTCGCGTGCGTCGCGGCGCCGGAGATGAGGGCGATGAAGGTCGCGTTGTCGCGCATATCTACGCCAGATATTGCGTCCAAGATATACGCCGCGTCACGGAGGGTGCGCGCATGCGGGCCAATGGTGTCCTGCGAGAGCGAGTCCAGAATGACACCAGCGCGCGACACGCGGCCGACGGTAGGCTTGTTGCCGATGATCCCGGCGTGCATGGCGGGGAGGGGGATGCTCCCGTGGGTCTCGGTGCCGATGGCAGCCATGCAGAGGTTGCACACGACGCTCTGCGCGCTGCTCCCCGATATTCACTGTGTTGCGTTGAAGCAGTTGCGTGTCTGGCCGCCGCGGTCGCTGTAGCCTTCGGAATAGCTGTCGTAGGCGATGTAGTCGGCGAATTCGGCCATGTTGGCGTGTGAGTTGAGGTTTAAATTCTTCAAGGGAGAGCCCTACATTTACCCATGTCCACACGGCGATATCCGTCATGGCTGGACTTGCCGCGGCTCGGCCAACTCTTACAATACCGGTTCGTATTAGGCCATCTGCCAAGCAGAATACACGCTCGGCTGTACCCATTTGGTGTGTCCGTTTTAGTTACATTCATTCGTAGGTGGTAGATGAGGCTAGACGAGGTACAATTTTTAATCAATCATGCGCCCGTCAAGACTAAACTGATTTTAGCATTCAGATTTTGCCAAGGAAAGCACTTCGGAGAAGGGGGTGGAGATAGCATATAACGACACCGATGGTGCATATATGTAGTTCGGAGAGCAGAGGGTGTTGGCCATCCAGTCCACAATGCCCCAGTGGCAGCCCCACCAGCTGACTGTTACAGAAGCACGCCTGAATACCATTACTACCTATTTGACCCCTGCAGTAAAGCTTCTGGATGACATCAATGATGCCTTTGGGAGCTCCTTTCTCCAGCCCATCTCCAAGACCACTCTTTCGTTAATTGTCGAAGTGGAGGTGACAATTCTTTTGTTTCCATGTGACAATTACTCAATAAGCATTCAGAAAGTGAAGCGGAACAGGGATGAATGTATCCGCCTCTTGGAAAACATTCTTCAAGTCCTTTATGCAATCGTTAATCTCCATATAAAATCTGCCGGGTATCTTTCGCCATCGTTGGTGGATGACATCGGGAAATTTACTGAGTACATGATCCGGCCTCCCGTGTAAGCTGAGCAGTTGCTGAAGGAATTTCTGCAGAATCCTACACAAGATACACACATTTGTTGAGGCACAACAAGATGGAAGCAAGATCAAGTACCTCTTTCGCCAGAGTGAGATGAACACATTACTCAATGATTGCCAATCTGGCTTGGAAGAGGTCTCGAAAGTCCTCAAGGTGTGTGTTAGACATTGAGTTGGGAACAACAAAAAGAAATCTGACATGAGTTAGCCTGAGACTGGCATCCTAGTCGTCAATAGTATCGAGGAAATGAGGCAAAAAACAGAAAATATGCAGAATGATCTGCTTGAATTGATTTCAACTCTTTCGGATGGTACATTATCGGACGGATCCTCATCGGTTTGTACAAAATGTGTTGCCTAAGATCTCTCTCACATTTCACGCACCAGGTATACCAGGGATCCAATCCCTCACAAAATAGGTGAGACAACAAATTAAATTTTCCCTTCGTGGCTGGTGATTATGTGTCTGTGCCAAGTTCAAACTCATTTTCAATGCTACCCTCAAAGCCCAAGATATTCCATGGTCGCGAATCTGAACTCAAGCATATTATTGAAGGTTTTGCTCGGAATTCACCCCGGATAGCCATTCTTGGGGGAGGGGGTATGGGTAAAACATCTCTAGCCAGGGCTGCACTCCACCATCCAGAAATTGGCATCAAATTTGAAGACAGATATTTTGTCAGTGCTGAGCCTGCAACCAGCACTGTGGAGTTGGCAGCATTGATTGGTTTACATGTGGGATTGAATCCTGGGAAAGACCTCACAAAACCTATTGTCCAATACTTTTCTACAAAACCACCCTGCCTCCTGATTCTAGACAATCTGGAAACTCCATGGGAGCCAATACACACCCGTCGGGAGGTCGAGGAGTTTCTTTCCCTTCTCACTGATATCCCACATCTTGCATTAATTGTATGTCTTCAACCATCTTTCAATTTTGCAGCTGCTCACATCCAAAAGATCACAATGCGAGGTGCTGAAAGGCCAGCCAAAGTCGCGTGGACCCATCCATTTTTGCCGCCTCTGCAGCCCCTGTCAGATGAGGCTGCCAGACAAACATTCATTGATATTACAGATCCTCATGAGGAACAAGAAGACGACATGAAGCAGCTTCTCCAATTCACCGATAACATGCCCTTGGCTGTGGATCTCATTGCTCACTTGGTGGACTATGAGGGCCATACAAAAGTCTTAGCTCTATGGGAAACAGAGAGAACTTCTCTTCTCTGTGCTGGCAATGGCAGGAGATCTAATTTGGATGCATCTATCAGAGTCTCTCTCTCCAGCCCCCGCATTACATCTGGTGCTAAAGATTTATTGAGCCTGCTCTCAATTCTTCCAGATGGCCTTTCAGATGTTGAACTTGTCCAAAGTAACCTGCCTATCCAGGACATCCGATCTTGCAAAGCTACACTGATTGCCACTTCCTTGGCATATCTCGACAACAAGAAACGACTTCGGTCACTTGTGCCTATCAGAGAGCACATCCAGAAGTTCTGTCCCCCTTCCCAGCTCCTCGTGGACCAACTCAGGAAGCATTTCCATTCACTGCTGGATATATACAAGAAATACAGAGGAGCCCAGCTCAAAGGCGTTGTTGGTCAAATAACATTGAATCTTGGAAATCTGCACCAGGTCCTGTACCAAGGGTTACAGGTGGATAATCCCGATGTTGGAAACACCATACGTTGTGTCATCAATTTGAACTCCTTCCATCGGGCGACGGCGCGGAGTGGTACCACATTAATGGAACAGATTCCTGCTCTTCTGTCGCAACTTGGAGACCACAGGCTGGATGTACAGTTCATTGCCGAATTTCTCGAGTCAGAGAAGCGGAATGTGATGTTGAGTCCAGAGCTCTTGATCTCTCAAGGCATCTCTCATTGCAATCACTTCGATGATCCTTTGGTCGAGTGTGAGTGCAATGTTAATTTATCTTGGTCCTTCTAATGTCATTCTAATGACTTTTTATGATGCCAGCCAAATTTTATTTGGCCGCTGGAATTCATCATTTCTATTTCGGCAGCAATCAAAATATGGGTCGTCAATCGCTTGAAAGGGCACTGAAACTGTCGAAATCTTGCGGAAATACCGACATTCAGTGCAGCGCATTGACTTCCCTTGCTGCCATCAATTTGGCCACCGGGGATCACGTCACTGCCCAGACAAATGTGCATGAGGGAAGGAGGCTGGCCAATTTGACAGGAAATCTGTATCAAGAGGCACACTTACTGCGGGTCTCAGCTCACTGCACAAGCCGGCGTGGTGACTACCGAACCAGCATTGCACATCTCCAGAGAGCAAAAGAGATTCTGGATATCAGTGGCTATGCGGGAGGCTGGTTGGAAAAGCTTATCAATGGATACGAGGGCGAGATTCATCAGCTAAAATCAGAATATGCTGAATCCAGAAACATCCATACTCAAATTCTGCAAGACACTAGTCAAGATCCCATTAACCGTGCATGGGCACTGGTTAATATTGCTTACATCGGTGTGATGGCTGGCACAGACAGTGGGGAGGTGCAGCAGAATTTGAATGAGGCAAAAACGATACTCTGCGCTACGAAGTATGGTTATGGAGCTACTTGGTGTGAGGTCGTTTTGGCAGACCTCAAACTTAGAGAGGGTGATATCGTCTCAGCCAAGCAGATGTTGCAGGACTGTCTCAATTCAATCTGGGGAACTGAACCTGAGATAGTGTTGGTCTGCCTAGAGAGATTTGCTGACCGAAGCCGTTGGCATGCTGGGGAGCCCTCATCCACATGGCCTGCAGTTTATTTGGCATTCGCACAACAGTCGAAAGATAAACTCGCACTTCACAAAGCACTTCTTTCCGTCGGAGATGTATTCATTTCCCAGGGAGACGATGTTACCGCACACAGCCTCTTCACTGTGGCTTTGGAGGGATTCAATTGTATGGATATTCATCGTGGCAGAGCTCAATGCCTCCTGCGTCTCGGGGATCTTGCTCACAACACGGGTGATGTCTCGCGTGCTGCGGAGCTTTGGACAAAAGCTCGTCCGCTTTTCGAAAGGTCATGCCAAGGCAAAGATATTGCACAGATTGATGCCAGACTTGCAGCGCTTCAACACAATCAGAAGTTGCTGGTACAGCTTTCAGCATTACAGCCCCCGGAAATAATTTTCACAGAGTCCGCAATCAAGGTTGAAAAGCACAGCATTGAGGAAGGCGAGGGTCCTGGGCAAAATTTCCCGGAGGGGATCATGAGTTCTGCTATGTAAGGTCCTATGCATGTTTATCTTTCCAGTATTTATCGTGTAGTACACCAACATGCATACAAGTTTTGAGCTGGTTGAGATACACCTTAAGAAGTTTCACAGGATAAGACTCAGGATAAAATTGCTCAGCACGGTCCCTTTCGGAACATGCCGAGTTGTAGCGATAGTACATCCAGCCTATAGACATGCTAGCACTACACCGCAATCCACTTGCCTTCGATGAATTGACCGCATTTAAGGTGCTCTATCTTGGGCCCGCGAGATGCAGCTGAAAAGCACTCTAACCTTAAGCTTCCTGTATGAAGCCCGACACATAAACCCCCCACCTATCAGTAATCCCCCAAACATATCGCACATCATAACAACCACCCCTAGCACGGCCAGCCTTTGACTTGCCAGGACGGCTGAGGCCCGGAATATCCACTGTCATATTCTGCAAAAAGTCTCTATCGACCAAGATCCTTATGACCATGGTCTTGCTTTGCTCAATGTTGCTGAGATTGACATGCTGATAGGCACTTCAAAGAATGAGGTGCAAAATAATATTGATGCAGCCAGATCAATATTCAACAATGTACGAGAACGTAGGCTGATGATGGCCTGTGATTGCTTTCAGGCAGATCTCTTTCTCCGAGAAGGAAATATGATGGGTGCCAAGACATTGTTTTTCAAAAGCCTTTGGGCAGCTTGGGGACAGTAGCGCAGTCCTGCAACTGATGTAAAACAAATTCATGCTGAAAAACTAAGCGAAAAATTAGGTTCGGAGCAAGCCTGTCTCCGGTCCGGCGCGCCGGACTATCTCGGAGAGAGGCTTGCCGCAAACTACCGAAAAAAGGTGATGTGTTCCATGAGGATTTCCTAGTTCAATTCCACCCCAAATGGTGTAGTGTATTGATGTTAAATGTTCATTCGATGCAGATCTATGTGTCTGTGCACTTGGCTTTACGGAAAAAGACGGTAAGCACACTGTGCACTCGATGTCCCAGCATGAAGTTGAATTTTGGATTCGTGGCAAACAAAAAAACTATCTTCTCGAATTGTGCCAATTTTATGATCTCTATGGAAGCTGTACATGTTTTTGAGAAGGTCGTCCAGCAAAAATTGACTGGAACACTCTGTTGTTCATCCAGAAAACTTAAATTTGTCTTTTGTACAAGCGTGTCACACTGTGTTACATATGTGACATTTTCATGTCTGCACTTCTCTCAAGTTTGCAAAAGGCTGACGGTCTTGTGGAGATCTTTTTGAAAGTGTTTTGTGAGTGACAATCAATTGGATTACTTTTTTTGAAGCAGAAATACAGATAAGAGAAGTGATGATATGATGACTAAGCAACAACAAGTGCCCGCCTCATTTCAATTCGACTTCCTAACATCATCCTGGTCACTATACAGACACAAAAAAGCTCCCACCTGCTCCAAATAAGCTGCCCAACAAAACTGTCCACTCAGAATTATATTCCCCTTCAGCATAATGACTGGCCAGAGGGTTTTTAATTTTTCATCAATTGTCAAGAAGAGTGAATTGCAGTCAACTCTGGCAGGTCCTCGGTCATCTTAGCAGTATTCTGAGGAATCCAAATGGCTCTCCTGCTTACTGGCAACATATTATCTGTAGTAAACTGGAGGCGGGATCCAGTTATTAAGTCAGGAGCTCGCGTCGAACACATCCCCTTTTTTACTGAGTTTGAGACAAGCCCCTTCTGAGAAGGCGCTGCAAAGCACGTGCCGTCATGTGATCTCAGAAGGTGGCTTGTTCCGAACCTAGCGAAAAATGAGCAAAATGAAGCTCCACATTTGCTCCACAACGCGAAATGACACGGTGTATCCCACTGAGATTTTTCAGAAACCAAAAAAATGCGTGGAGCTTGGCAGCTCCATAATGTGAAACGCTAGACAACTTGATATAAAAAAAACCAAATTTCAGCTGTTGCAGGACTGCTCCAGTACACTGACCTTGTAACTTACTGCCTAGAAAAACTGGGGGATTATAATCGCTGGAATGCCCCATAAGGGAATTGGCTTGGACAACAGTGTTTCTGGCACATTCTCTCAAGTTCAAGCAGAAGCTTGGAATTTACAAGGGTCTATAGTTTATGGGAGATGTATTCCTTGCTCATGATGAGGATACTGCCAATGCTCTATTTACTGTTGCCCTGGAGGGATTCACATACATGGATGTTCATCACAGCAGAGCAGAATGTTTTCTTCGCCTTGGAGACCTTTCTAAGGCACAGGGCAGTCAGCTGAAAGCGACAGAGCTTTGGAAAACCGCGAAACCACTGTTTCAACAATCATTGCAGGCCAAACAAGTTGAATATATTCATCAGAGGCTGGCTTCTATTGATGAAAATGTGCTGGAACAATATCAAAATACCTTGGCCCAGCTCACAGAGGCGAATGCACATTCCGGGACCGTGGGGGAAATGGATGCCCTATCAGATGACGAAGATTTGAAGAAGATACATTTCGATGGTGGAGACAGTGGGCTTGATCCTGTCGTAGTTTGACTAGTGTATATTTTTTAGTAAAGATTTGTGTGTGCGAGTAGTTGGCCTTGGAATGAATTTTATTTATTTATCCAAACTGCCATTGCACAGGATCTTTGGTAGTTCCAACTCGAAAGCCGGTTTCCCTGGCTGAGAAGTACCGAGTTGAAACCCGGATCCGAAAAATAGCGAATTACAACCCCAGCTTTGACGGAATTGACCCAAAGTTTTTTTGGAGTAACCTTACAAAAACTATTAACAATCCTACGTACTCAAAAAGCCCCACTCCAGTGGCTGGCCAGGACAAAAACCGAAAACATGCCAAAAACGGAAATTTGTGGCTGTGTCACAAGTCGTGAGCAAAGAATTATTGTCATGAGTGTCTACCACCTTTGTCGGACCCAGAATTGTACATGGGGGAGCATTAGCTATCCCTTTATTTCTGCGGGGCCACAGATGAGGGTGGGGATACAATTATCGCGGTACGTTACCTGATCTTTCGCATGCGGGTCCCACAGCCAAAATGGCACGCGGAAGTACTGACCTCACGTTGCACGACGCACCGGAAAAATCCAAAAGTATTTGTGCACACACTCCAAGGTAAGGGTGTCACATCCAAACCCTTTTAAATGCCGGAATTTTCAATGCCAGGAGCAAACTCGGGGAAGGGAGAATTTCTTTCGGATCCGGGTTCTAACCGAACACACTAGTACTGATGGCCGATTGGGCTCAAACTTCTCGGGGGCCAAATATACCGCTAGTCGGCAGTTGTCTCGAATATTATACCATTTGTTGTACCGTATGTTCATAAAAGACTAGCGGTAGGTAGTCCGTTACTGGCCCAACGGACTCCCAAGTCGCAATCCCAAGTCCGGACGGCCGAATTGGAAAATAGAATTGATCAAAAACGGTATGCATTACAGGCTACATTTTTTTCGATGGGAATCGGTCGAATCCCCCCCCCCCCCACTGGCTTCGGCTTTCGAAAGAAGCATTTACAATACATGGGTATTTTTTTTAAAATCGCCGAATTTTCGATGCCGGACGATGGTTGCTCACGTGCGGTGGGAGGTCGCTTCAGTCCAGTATGGTGCCAGCGCCGACATCGGAAGGCGCAGGAAGGCGCCAGTGGACCATATAAATAGAACAACCCAAAATTGAGGCGAGTAGCAGGGAAATCGCTAGTACATATCTCTGAGATCCCTGTCGTCAACACGAACAATCCCAATTTGTCCTTACCCGTCGTGGTTCTGAAGAATGCCCTCCCATGCCGGAGAAGATTCCGATCCAGGTGGGTACCTTAGGGTCAGAGTTAGAGAACTGACGGTCAGATATGGAAGTGAGGTGCTGAGGAACAACGAATTATCGGCTGTGAGGATTAATATTCTGACGAGGAGAAACTTGAATGAAATAGCGTATTGGTTCATCAAGAAGAGCAGTACTGGTCTGTTAAATGGAGATTCCTCAGATACCGCGCAGCAACAAGCAAATCGAAAACAACTTGGAAAGAACCTCCCAACGTCTTGTATCCGTCGCATCGGCGTGGAAGCATCAAAAAGGAACACCTCACGCGGGCGTATCGAAAAACCCAGGCCACCGCGCATCGAACGGCACCCTCGTCGTCTCATAATTCACATACCGCGGCTTCCCGCGCCACCGCACCAAGTCGTCGATCGCGCTCCCGTAGCGTATCAGCTTCGCCTCGGAGAACGCCGTGCCCCAGATGCCCAGCCCGAAAGGGAGCTGCCATGGTCCTGGCCTATGGGGAGGTGACGGCGGGGTAGTGCGCGGCGGCAGGAACCCGCTGAGGGCGCGTCGTAGGGTCCGCGCCGGCCATGGGGACGAGCAGGCCGTCGAGTTGTGTGAGGGTGCCGTCGGCGGCGATGTGTGTGAGTGCGGTGTCGATGCCGGTTTTGGAGAGCTCGTGGCGCCAGAGCTACGTAAGACGATGGGTTAATTAGATAAATTCAAGGCGTTTGAGGAAAGAGAGCGAGAGATTGGGATAAGATGGATGAAGCTGAGGGTGAACGTGAACGCACCTTGGCGAGATAGTACCCCTCGTCCGTGACTCCATGCGTCGCGTTCGCACGCACAAAATTGTCTGCCCCGCTCACCCAGATATACCCTCCTCCCAGCGCACCAGTGCTCGCGTTGTTCGCGTCCTCCCACTCCAACAACTCTTCAAACGAGCGGATCGGGCTGCTCTTCAGGTCCCTCAGGTACCCATCGATCCGTTTACAGATCCACGTGCAGTACGTCCGCGCCCACAGCTCCATCGGTGTATCGAGCGCGTCGCCCCACCCGTACGGGTCCTGCAAGTCGCGAATACGTGGGATGTCGGTGTTGTTGTACAGTATCGCACCCGCGGCCTCTATCTGGGAGAGTACGTCGAGCAGCGCCTCGCGATGGGTCACCGCGCCCGCCGTCGAGCTCCACAGCACGTCCCACGGGATACCGAACTTCGCGCCTTTCAGTGCCCCCGCATCCGCGACGGAGTCGGAAAAGTTTGCGTGCGTCGCGACGCCGGAGATTAGAGCGGTGAAGGTCGCGTTGTCGCGCATGTCTACGCCAGATATTGCGTCCAGGATGTACGCCGCGTCGCGGAAGGTGCGCGCATGCGGGCCAACGGTGTCCTGCGAGAGCGATCCCGGAATGACGCCCGCGCGCGAGACGCGGCCGACGGTAGGCTTGATGCCGACGATGCCGGCGTGCATGGCGGGGAGGAGGATGCTCCCGTCGGTCTCGGTGCCGATGGCGGCCATGCAGAGATTGCACACAACGCTCTGCGCGCTGCCGGAGCTGCTCCCCGAGGTTTGCTGCGTGGCGTTGAAGCAGTTGCGCGTCTGGCCGCCGCGGTCGCTGTAACCTTCGGAGTAGTTGTCATAGGCGATATAGTCGGCGAATTCGGCCATGTTGGCGTGGCCCAGGAGGATGGCACCGCTAAGGCGAAGGAGGGCGGCCACATGGGAGTCGCGCGGGACGGTACTATTGAGTAGGGCTAGACTTCCCGCAGTTGTGGTACCTTGTCATCTGTGGCGATGTTGTCTTTCGTCAGGATCGGAACGCCGTGGAGGGGACCACGAGGACCAGATTTGACGCGTTCCACGTCAAGCGCCGTTGCATCGAGAGGCGTCTGGGTTAATTTGGATAACGGTGCTAAGTGTGTGATCAGCGAAGATACTATATATGGGAATGAAACGCACTGGAAGTACGGATTGAGGAGGTGTATCCGATCAATGTAGCACTGGGTGAGTTGCTGTGCGGTCAAGAGATTGCGATGAAAGTAGCTTTGAACGGTATCGATGTCGACGTCCTCGATAACAAGCCCGTTGCACTGAACAACTACATCGGCCGCAAGATCTGTTTCATCGACAAACCGCACCTTCTTGACTGGGAAGGGATTCGTCGATTTGGCCAAGACGCCGGACAGTAGAATAAGCGCTGACCACAGCGTTCGTAACGAGGAACGCATTGCGGCGTTGTATTGAGCCGCTGGCGACCGGAGATTATGAGCGCCCAGGAAGCGCCGCAAAACGCCGCAGAATGACGAACCACATCAGGCGAATAGGATCAAATTGTTACGTATGCTACGCAGCCAAGAATCGGCCGAACCGACCGGGGCGGAGGATTTCTTGGCAGAGGAGAAAATTTATCTCTGAATAAGGGGTGAATATCTTCCAAAGAGTCGAGCAAGAAGTTAAGTTCCTCAAGCTATTCCGATCGCCTCAATTTGCGACTGATGAGAGACAGTTCAATCGAATATAATGTATCGAAGATACTTAGCTCACAATCCTCGGGACTCGTTCGCTGTTTTCGGGCGCAGTACAAGCCCCCATCTCCTAAGTTCAGTCAAGCATGTTAGAGCCTTTGGCCCGGCTACCGCTGCTCAGATAATCAGATTTGTTTTTGGGGCGCACCAGCAGACGAGCCTTCAAAAACCACAGGGAAAACAATGACAAGCAAGGCGGGAGTCAGGTCTCCCAGAACGAGTCTGGGGGAGTGGAATATTCAACAGATGTGTATGTCTGATTTTGTACCATTGATTTGCCGCAATCATCCGCTTAGAAGTGGACGCAGTTCCATGAATATTGCAGGACACTGATCCAGGGACACGGGAAAGAGAAGGAGTTCCCGCCAGCTCGACGTGCCTCAGTTGTGCGCTGTCGACAAGCCGTCGACATCAAGTCGACATTCAAATTGACGGAGAGGAAGGTCACGATCAAGGTCACGCTGTGACGACGTGCCACTTGTGCTTCCCGCCATCATGCCACTTAACGTTTGACCGCCAAGCGGGCCCTCGTTCTCGATAGCGCCAATCTCGTCCCATCGCTCGCATCTCTGGTCTATATTGCAGTGACGTCCAGCTTGAGGAGGGAGGCTCTAAGGCGGCCTTAAGGCATCGCAAAAAAAGCAAAGTCTGTACTCTGAGTCATTTTCAGCTGACAGCCATTAACCGATGCTGTACAATTGCGCCTAATCTTTCAACCTCCAATCCGTCGGACCGTGAATAATATGGTTTGCCAGACCTCTCAACGGGAGTTTTCTTCCCCATTGTTTCACTAAGTTTCAGCGGCGTATCTGATGTCTCACCAATTTGCTACGTTTAGCGACGATGCCCAACTTTCCAGCTGGTACCACTCCACTCTTCAGTTGCCGCCGCTACTCTAACTTTAATATCTCCTTGCTTAAATGCCAGCTGTCCCTTATTTTTGTGCTCGTATCTGCTCGTATCTGGTCCGTCCGCCTTCTCACCGCAATGTCAGGAAGTTTAAAATCATCTGGGGTTGCTGTGTATATTTACCTTCGGAGATTAAGCCCAGATATGGACTCTGGAAGATGTCGGAGGCGAAACATGACGACACTGGCCAGGATTACTGCAAGGCACCAATGGGCAGGCGATAGAGATTCCCTTACATCAGCTAACGCTGGTGTTACTGCGGCAAAGACTATTATTCTCAGTCCTCCCGTGTGTTCCATGATAATAGCAGCAGGCAGCTGCACGAACAAGCACATGTGCTTTCCACTAAGCTTTTCAAATCCGCAACTATGTGTGCTTTTCAAACACGCATAGAAACACACAAAGAAGTAGGGTGAACACGATCGGTCAGAAGACGGATCTGCATTGCCTTTCTTGGGTCTTTCTTGGGAACGAAGACTCAAAAATACGCGGCTATGATATCATCTATGACGCGGAGAATCGCAAAATACGGGCGGGTGTTCTCTCAACCCGCGTCAGGCACCTGCTAGAACCCGGTTCGTTGTCGAGATTTTTTTCTTGGCGTGCAGATTAATTATAATGGAATCCCTGCTTATTGGACCGTATATAACGGGGGGAAGCCAAGAGCCCGACGAGAATCCCAGCCCCCAGTGTCTCTCAACAGTCACTTGTTGTCTCGACCTCCCTACATGAGCGCCCCAGCATATTCCAACATCCATCATAACTTCGCCGAATTTCCGTCCCAGGCTCCCTCATTGACGTTATCGACTTCACGCCAGCAGAATGGCCAGCTACAGCATTCTCTATATCCCGTTCATTCGTCTGGACCAGGTCTCATCAACTGGCCGTACCATTTTACCAAAGGACAGTTCGCCGGAAGAACTATCCGTGCGACATTGCAAGAGATGCAAGCACCGGTGTTCGGCCGAAAGTAAGTGCTAATCCGACCCAACCGACTGCTTACGACTTTCCGTCTAGGACCGTTTCCGTTCCTCGGGAGGCGAAAGTGGATCGCCGTCCACTGGACCCTCCACCCGGTATTTTGACCCCGTTCCCCTCTAGTCTACCCTATCCCTTAAATTTTCTTTTCTTCATTTTTGCTCTAGTGGCGTGGCTTCGACTATTTGAGGTATTCAATGTCGGTACACGGGGCGAAACTCAAACTGAAATGGATTACGAGTAGGTCTCATGCCAATTTATTAGGTTCCATCTAATCATTCCTCCGCCAGTAATATCCATCTTCCGGGTCTGATGTGCACTGTCGACCTGCTGACTGTTCCACCCCCGGATTCTATGCCATTCGACTCGTTAAATCTTCCCACAGCGCCTTCCCAGAGAAGCCCGACCAAGGCAACCAGAGAACTCGCCGGCACGACTGTCGTCCAGGCGGACAGTATCCCTTGGAATGGGAGAACGTGTCTGTTGGTTACATTCAATGTAAGGATTTCCACACCCGGCTCTCTTGCTGCGTTCGTTGATTTCATTGACTAGGACCTCGCTGTAAAAGCAGAGGGTTTTTTCATGCTTCAGTGCGTATTTGAAGCAGTTACTTTGTTGAATAAGAAAAAGATTTCACTCCTAGATACCGTTTCTTCGACCTCTTGTCCGCGCCGAGGGACCATATCGATCCGCCCATTCAAGCAGAGTGCTGCGGGGCCCCCTTCCGTGTGTACTCTACCAGGGACGCCCCGGCCCTCGGGAAGTCGACAGAGTTGTGCAAGGTCAGCGAGAGTCACATTCGCTAGTAATTGGTAGTAAGTGAAGTGGAAATCTGCAGCACCTGGTGCGATACGGTGTGCGCCTGAACGTACGTTTAACCGAGCGGAAGCGCAAACACATCGAACGTAGCGTGACTCCGCCTTATACGACGCGGAAACTGCATGATGAGTCCATTTCCGACGCCAGCGACGATGACGATTGTACTTGAATCCGGGCCCCGGGCGGGCAGAAGTTCCAACTGTCTATATTCCTACGCAATCTCGTTATAAAATTGCTTCTTTCTGTCTTTCCAAAGCCTTTTCAAATCAGCCATCTCGGCTCCCGGACTCCCTGATGCCGAGCAATCCACCCCGGCGGCCCACAGCGAATGGAGAATTTCAGTAATATACGCGGAGCAACCGGCTAATCGGCATCGCATGTCATCGGCATCCACTGCCAATGTAGAGGATTCCGATGGAAATCGGTGACGTACAATGTAGCTGAGCCACAGTTCCACTGAACTTCATCTGGTGGATCCATCGATTATCCATTGTACAGGGAACGAGAGACGAATTAAGTAGCGATGCTATAGCAAATGTAAACAGTAATTTTCTCAAAATCCCCTTGTACATTCACGTCTGAAGATTTTTTTAACAAAGGATTCTGGAAGCCCAATACATCCAGAAAAAGCATGAGTCAACAACCACTGGTTGCCCCTCCATTACTAGTAGTGTACATGTAAATCAATATAACCTATCGGCCAAGAACAGACAGACATAAATAAGAAATTCATAATTCACATCAAACAAGCCGTTTCCAAAGCCGTTCACATCATCTCAGTTGTTTGGCCTCCGCGGGTCGATGTTACATAGAACTGCAATTTCCGTTGGCAATAAACAACGTGCAAAACACCTCTAAGCACACAAAAATGCAACTTGAAGGAGTGAAAGTCCGTTATTTTATAGACAGTGCCAGCAATATTCTCCTGTCTGATCCAGCAGTTTTCGTTGGCCTCCGGCAATAGACGACGGACTCCAGTGAGCTATCCGGTAATTTCCGTAGGTGGTTGGCGGAATCTGTCAAAGCCAGTGGTATATACTTAACACACAACACTGCACATCAGCGTCCGCCAACGGCCGCCGGTAACCAGTTGTGGCCATCGGTGGCCGCCAGTGACTTTACTAGTTGACGGTATTACTCAGAATTTCTGGTCTCTCCGGGGCGTATGTCTCACTCCGCCGCTCCACTAAGCCATCTATGCCAAGTCTCAAAGCCCCAGCAGCGCTTATTTTGTTCAGTGCCGAAATGACTAAACTTCATTAACAAGTGCAAGGGGACTCATTGTGCCAAGGCAACTGGAGAGTTTTGGCGAGTCTTGATGCCAAAAAAATGAGTCATGCATTGCCAAAATTCTCACATTTTTGGCTGGATTTTGCCCGCAGACCGGCAACCCTGACAGTGATTACCGAGATCATGTCCTGACTTTAAGAAATCCGGCCCTTATGGGGTTACCATCTGCATTCATCGGTAAAGCTTGCGGTAAAGACTGTCCGCAGCTGTCCGCTCGTCGCATCTACCTACCCGATTGATTCCAACAAACTAGGTACGAGCTTCATTTATTAAGGCATCTGCCGTCGCACCCACGTTATGATCAGCGCTTACAACAGCCTTGGCAGAGAACCAAGTATTTGCTGTCACAGAGAGAGCAGTCAAAGGGTCCGAAATCGGACGACTGTCACGTTCCGCCTACGTGCTCCATCGGAAATCTCTTGTTCAACGGAGATGTAATCGTCAGATTTCGGTAGGACCTCAATTGATTCGGCTCCCATGGCTAAAATCTGGCAGATAGATGGTAGCCAAGTGGTTCTATGGCCGGAAAAGGACATCCATCTATGGATTCTTAGTAAATTTTACTTATCATCGGCGCCGACACTCGCATTGAATCATCGACCGCGAAAAGTGGAATGGACTCAGTCCACTATCTCCCAGGTTCGCTTGCCGTCGCGCTGACTCTCGTTGCTGCCTACTCCTTGCTTTAACGCTGGGCAAAGCACGAGGAAATCTACCGCCGGGACCCCGCGGTCTTCCTCTTCTCGGAAATGTGTTCCAAATGCCAACTGACTCGCCGTGGCTGACGGTCGCGGCGTGGGGGAAAAAGTACGGTCAGTCGTTCCAGCACTTTTCTCCAAACAATATTCCAACAAATCCTATGTAGGCGACGTTATGAGCGTTTCAGTGCTGGGGCAGCCCATAATCTTCTTGAGTTCCCCGCAAGCCGCGTTCGACCTGTTTGATAGCAGAAGCTCAATATATAGCGACAGACCGGACCTGGTCTTCATTGGTGATCTGTGAGCACCTCGACCTTAACGAGTCATCCGTGGTTCAACTGACGAAAATCCCACCCTAGAGTCGGATACAAGGAAAGCTTCCCGCTCTGTAAATACGGCGACACCTTTCGTGAGCACCGGAAATTAGCCGCTGAAGCCGTCGGGCCGCGCAATACTAGAGCGTTGCGCACACTAGCAAGCGACAAGGTCAAGGAATTCCTTCGAGATCTGTTGGAGAATCCGGACTCGTTTATGGAGCACATTCGACTGTGAGTAATTCTTTGTTGCACGCAGAAATGACAGTTAACGCTCCTTTCCCTAGCCTCGTTGCCCGCATAGCGCTAGGGATATCTCATGGATACGACATCCGGGACGGAAACGATCCCGTCGTTCTATTAGCGTCCGAGGCCAACGCCAATTTTTCCAAGTGCATGGCCCCGGGCGCCTACCTGTGCGATGTTCTGCCTATCCGTAAGAGTGATATCTGGCCCATACGCGAGCCGGCGGCTCATGACCTCCATAAGTCCGATATATTCCTGACTGGACTGGTGCCAAGTTTAAGAAGGAGGCGAAAAAATTTCGGAAGACCATGGAAGCGATCCGGGATGGGCCGTACAATGCTCTCAAAGAGCAGGTGGTAGGGGTTTGCTTCGTGTTGAGGGTCCACCGGAAATTTGATGTAATTCAGGCACTGGGCACAGCTAAACCGTCCTTCACCGCCAATCTGATCCAACGCGATCCAAATCCAACCGAAGCGCAGGAGCTGATCTATAAGTGGTCCTCCGCTTCGATTTTCATTGGTCAGATTTCTTGTGGTTTTTCTTCCGCCATTGTGCTCATATATCCTCCCTCACTAGCCGCAGCCGACACGGTGAATATTTAATTCGCGTCTTAATGTTTCGAGGTTAACTCACCTCATTTTGTACACCTAGAGCGTAGCTGCGATCGGGTCACTCTTTGTGGCTTTGTCACAGCACCCCGAGGTGCAGAAGAAAGCCCAGGAGGAACTGGACCGAGTGGTTGGTCACGACCGCCTTCCAACCTTTGAAGATCGACCCAATCTTCCATATCTGAACGCCGTTGTTTCGGAGGTACCACTCATCTTCGACTGCATGTCTCCAATTTCACGCATCATCCTTCAGGTGTTTCGATGGAAAACCGTCACACCACTAGGAGTTCCGCACCGGTGCACCGAAGAAGATGTCTACAATGGATATCGGATTCCGGCGGGGTCAATCGTGTTTGCCAACGAATGGTGGATGTCCTCAGCTCATTTTACTTCATAACTTGCTGAACCTAGTTGATATACAGGGGAATTCTGCACGACGAGGCCTTTTATCCTTCTCCGATGGAGTTCCTCCCCCAGCGCTTCCTGCAGCCTGAAAAAGACGCGGCATTGAATCCTGATCCACGTAAGTTCGTCTTCGGACATGGACGGCGGATGTGCCCCGGTAAAGATGTCGCGGACGATACGCTCTTCATCTGTGCGGCGATGACGCTCGCGGCCTTCAATCTAACGCGGCCCAAGTCGTGTTCCACAGACCCGCAGTATGCGACGGTCTACGTCTGGTATGTGTCGTAATTAATTGTGTATTCAGCTTCGGCTACTTATCGGCGGTGCCTTTACAGCCACCCTCTTCCGTTCCCATTGGAGATCACACCGCGCTCGCGAGAAGCAGAGACGTTAGTTTCGCTTACCGCGGCGAATGGCTACTGATAATTTGTCCTCTAACATTCATGTTTTACATACATCGATCAATATGACGAGCCTGACGAATATTCTGAAACCACAAGGTGGCGGCCTGAGAAACTGTCGTTTTGGTTACTCCCTCAGGCGACGCGCGGCTTTGACAGCCCACTGATCGGAAAGTTTTCACTCAAGCCTTGTATATGTCGCTTGAGTTAGGTAGGTAGGTAGACAAGTAGAGATCAAGAATCATCATGTCGTTTGACAGAATCAAGGGTCATGTCGAAATCAACCACAAGCTTGAGGACCAACTGGCCCAAGTTGTGGTTCAAAAGTTCAACCAAAGCAAGGTTTCATAGGTACTCGCATTAACAAATTGTATATATATATCCTTCTCCCACGGACGGCCCACACTAAACAGTGCAAAGGCCCCACTGGTCCCAACGCTCGCTCCCTACCCCGGTCTGCACGATGAATAGGTCGGCCGGGTCGTACCTTCTCTTGATAGCGCTTAGCTTCGCGTAATTCGGGCCAAAGAACGTCGTCTGGAAGTTGGGCTCAAATACGTCTGCCTCGTTCGAGTATGTGGCACCGTTGGGACCCGATATCTGCTCCACGATCGGGAGCTGGGTTGTCTGGAACTTCCTCCGGAGAGTGTTGATCGCAGCGAGCGGCATGTCGTCAGTCCAAAAGTTCCCCAGGGTCAGCTATCGCCGCGTGTCGAATCAGCCTTGGCGATGATGGGCAATAAATATGCTTCGACGTACGAGAGATTTCGCCGTTCGCCACGCTGGGTTTATGGCCGCAGATATGTTGGCGTTGGCGGCGACTTGACCTGTGCAACATTGAGGTAGTAAATGGAAACAACGGATACGAACACGAACCGCCTCCTACGATGACGTTCACAATCCTGAGAGAGAAAAGGTGAGAGGCGTGTCAATTTAACAGCACCTGCAACGCACTCTGGTGTACCCGCATCCAAGAGCTCTTTATACACTTTACCGACCGTCTCAGGCGCGTCGCGGTACGTTGACGCTGGGATCAAACGCGACCCCATCGCGATGTTAGCACCCTCGCTGTCATCCGCCAGGTACATCGCGTCGTTGATATTTTGGGTGAATATTGTTGATCCACGAGCGACACCCCGGCAGCGCTAGCGAGGCGTTTAAGAAAGGCGAGAGGAGCGCCATGGCCTGCGCCGTTGTCGTGTTGGGCATGTAAACGTTGAGCTCGAGGAGCGAAGTCGTGTTGGAGGTCATAAACATGTAGGAGTACTGGCTCGCACGAATGGCGTCGAAGTCGAATATGTGCTGCGCGTGGACAGTTGCGAGCGCGCCCGCGGCGGCATTGCTTGATGCCGAGAGCTGGATGAGGCTGTAGGCAACGTCAAACGTTGGGAAGGTACGGAACGTGGCGGAGACGATGACGCCCCAGCTCCCCGCTCCTCCGCCGCGGAGTGCATAGAAAACTGGTGGCCAATATTTCAGGGGCGACTTTGGCAGCAGAAGCGAAAGGGGACATACGATCGGGGTTTGATATGCTGTTGACTTGGAGCAGCTCGCCGCTTGCGACGACAATGTGGTATTCTAAAAAAAGACAGTCAATTCAACTCGACTCACAAGACTGGTGTTCCTTACCGAGAACGTTATCAACGGCGAGGCCAAATAGCGGCGAAGTGGAGGAGTGGCCTCCCCCCTGCATGTATCCACCTGCAGCACATCGGAATCAGATCTCATCCGGACATCCCCGACCGTGCGCACCTGCAGCACAGACAGTTGCCGCGTTACCGCCCACGACGATTTTGCCATTGGCCTTTGTATTTTGGTATAGGATCCCCATGTGCAAGCCACTGCCCACCGTCGCTGCGGGTCCCATGTTCTGCGTCCCAACAAAAAACGCTTCGGTCACGGAGAAGCTCTGCAATTGCGAGTACGGATGAGCAGTGAGTTTGGCGCAGTGGAACGCCCGAGCCAGTCGTGCCCGGAGCCCTTCACGGCAAGCCGGAGGTTGTTAGCGCTGGCGAATTTTACTGCCGCCTGTGGTGCACATTGGTACAGTATTTACCATACAGGGATGTATCAACATACCTGTATATCCGCGACAGTCTGTGCCTCCACAGAGTAGATGGGGACGTCTCCTTGGCCACACGTTGTAGCATTTCGAAGACACAGGGAAGGAGGGTTCAAGTCGTAACCCTGTCCATTGATCAGCATGGCGCAGCATACCGAGTGTGGAGACTCGCCTGCTCCCAATTGACCTGGGTCATGGCGCCAGCAATCGTGCTTCGGAACAGGCCACTTGTCCACTGCGCATCGGTGCAAGCGCCGGCTGGCAAGCTGGCGCAATATTTCGCGGACGGCACTACATCAACCAGCCGCCCGCCTATCGTCACATTCAGTGCGCTCCAGGCCGCGGCTGTGGGGTAGCCAGCGCTCCCAGGGATATTCCGGCATCTCTGGCGCTTGGCTTCGTG
Organism: Mycena leptocephala; assembly: GCA_029378395.1. Classification (NCBI taxonomy): domain Eukaryota; kingdom Fungi; phylum Basidiomycota; class Agaricomycetes; order Agaricales; family Mycenaceae; genus Mycena; species Mycena leptocephala. Next base: position 133,147 of record JARJLF010000535.1, on the reverse strand, counting down.
AGCGCAAGACTGCGACAAGGCGCAGACGAGGACAACAGCGGCTGCAGAAAAGAGTCGCATTTTTTGATTTAAACTGTTCCAAAGGAGGGTTCTCTGTTAGGGGGATTCTGGCTGCGTGGCGTTGTTTCAAAAGAAAATTGCAGGGCCAGGCACGTAAGTCTGGGGCCGCTTTGCTCCAGTTACGAGCAAGCGGTGCCTGCAGCTAACCTACAGTACATCGTGACAATCAAGAGTCCTCTGGAGTTCCACGATGACAAGGAATTAAAGCAAAGTATCAACGCGGCAGTGAGAGCAGTAGAGTAAACCGTGACGTGGGAGTCAGTCGGAGATAGCCGATACCGCTGATGCCGGATCTCTGATATTCTCCCACGTTGTTCTAAAGAATTGCCGTTCCTGCGGCGGCGACACCAATTCAAAGGACAATGTAACCAGGGTGAATGGGCGAGATTGGGTTATTTGATAATTTTTTTTCGCCTGCGTACAACTTGGAACCGCACCGTTTATTTTAGGCTTGTTCAGATGCTCGTGATGCTCGATGGTTTTGGATCAAATAGATTACTAAAACATCATTTTCCCATCCTATTTCCGAGAGTCGGCTAAAATAATAAAAATTCGGTACTGGCACGGAAATGGATCCACTGGAACTCCGTGGACAATTGTTCGGAGGAGTGACAATCCCATCTCGAGAATGGGTTTTTACCGCAGGCACCGGCGGAATGGTGCGATGAATTCAGACTTTGCAATATCTCCGGGACAAGAATTCATTCATGATGCAATTCAATTTGACCCTGGAACCGCAACAGCCCGCTCGCCTGGATGGGCCAGGCCTTTCACCCAGAGGAGTGTGGGCCGCATTACCGGCCACCCAACAACTGCTTCCTCACCTCGACTCAGTGATGAACTAGTTCCTTTCAGGATTTGATCTGGTCTATAGATTCTCTCAGTCCGCTATATCGCCGACTGATTCGGAGCTCAGGGTGAATGCCTGGCGGATTCTCCATTACGAGGTGTGAGCTCGGTTCCACTCTCCGACCATCTCCGAATGGGTGAACGGTAAGCGAACCGGACCGAAAGTTCGCATCTGAATAACACGGGTCCCAGTTGAACATGGGCAACTCGTCTCAACTGCGGAAAGCGGTGAGCAACATTTAAATTGAAGGGACAATATGGGCTAGTCTAAGAAAGCCCGTACATAAACAGTCATGCGACAAAATGAATCACAACGAAACCTCTATCCTTGACTCCGCAAGGCGTTTGAACAGCGGCAGAATATGAGCCACGATAAGCCATATCTACGCCAAAGCAGGTTATTTGGCATGTTATGGCGGAATTGAGAAACTGGAGCGTACGTTGTACCACCAGTAAGAGACACGGTCGGCCTCTTGCGAGTAATCTTTAACGTAGTTTGCCGTGGTATACACCGCCAGGGCGAAGAACACGGCGGAAATCACCATCGGCGGTCCCCAAAGATAGACAAGGCCGACTGTCCAGGCCAAAATGAGGGCCGTGAGCGACCAGCGAGCGAAAGTTTGTGGCAACACAATGGCAAGCGTCTTGCGCCCCATTACCATGTCGCCATCGCGGTCGCGGAAGTCTTGCGCGTGTCCCTACAGAATAACTCAACAAGCTTAACTAGGCGTTGGAAAATCGCACCGTGGTTGTGAAAATTAATCCGCTGAGGACAACAGCGATGATCGAGGTCCGGGAAAGCGGGCGTCCGTGATCTTGAAAATTTATGAATCAAGATAAAGGCGTCACACAATTTCGAAGGCGCTCACCGAAAATGACCGTCATTCCAAAGCAGTAGCACATGTATCCGATGGAACCCATAAAAGACTTCAGAAGCCAATACTTGGATAAGCCGCCCTCGTTATACGCCAAGCTGGTCGCTATATGCAGAAGGCCCGGACCGAGGAGCCCATGACTAGCACTGCTCCAGAGCGAAAGTGCAATCAGCACAAGATAGATTTTCTGTGCTGTCTGAACTGTGAGGCGGCCAGCGGGAAGCGGGCGGCTGGGTTTAGAGATTCTGTCCTCCTCCACGCCGTAGATCTAAACATGCGAATCGATCACAAAAGACTCCAGCTTTAAGAAGGTATCGGAATGTACCTGGTTCTTAATCTAACATGAAGGTGAGATTGGTAAAGCTAGTGTGTATACAGTACGCACCTGGAACGGCAATAAATGTAGTTCGTGCCAGACTATTGCGTGGAAGAGGGATCGAGGTTCCGGGATCCCAGAAAGCACCGAGCCAACAACAATCTGGATTCCTTAATATGTAGCGGTGGGGTCGGGTGCCTCGAAACACTTACCGCGGGACCGAGCGTGGAGACATATCGTGCTGATTAAACAAAAAGCCTGTTTTAACTGCGCTCGCCAGGACCCGTACTAGCGAATACATGAGGGATGGACAGTGCGATTTGGGGGTAGCGAAAAAAAAAAAAGGTGTGGGGAGTATGGACGTCTGGCCCCGTTTTGAGCCTCTACTAATTTATGATGCATATCCGCTTCTTGTTCGTCAGATGGATTTCACAACAAATCAACCCTTGGATCGAAGGATCAAAGCTGCGTCAATTAGGAAGTACGGTAAAGCTGGCAACACAACCGGTGGGAAATCTTCCGTGTTTCTAAGCGATACCGTGGCTTGGAATTCTACCTGCTGCCTGCCTGCTGCTGCCATCTTAAAATGGCAGGAAGTTCAGCAGAGTTCAACTCTGATGGGATGGCTGACGGTCAATTACGCTTCGAATTACGTGTATGCAACTGATTCATGGCTCGCCAGGCACCACCGCTTATCATTCAATACTCAGTTATCTCCACATGCGCTTCAGACTTTCACCAAGTGTCTTGTCCTCCGCGGAATTATATACTTGCATATTAACATTCAATATCAATGCGAACAAATGCATGCTTCAAACAAAGAGAAACGAATGACATCCGGGTCGGGAGCGCGTTCGCGTTGTCATTAATGGGCACGGCCGTGAAGGAACCTCGAGAACCCTGCTTGAAGCGCTTCATTGTTGAAGCCACGATCATACGGCCCGCAGCAGAATGTCACCGATGCCGCGCCAAGAACTGTCGAGAACAAGATGACTACTAAACAACCGGTTAAGGCCTCTTGATCCTACGCCCACGGAGGGTTAATGTATGCCTTTTTGCCGAGCCAGATGGCAGAACTGATATTATATTAAATAGAGCTTCGGAAAACCATTCAAGAGGCGACGTACTAGCATCGACTGTTGGAGCGTCTTTTTTTTTTTTTTGCCAGAGGCTCAAATACTATCCAGAACTGAGTTTTGTTGGAAAGGGGACTTGTAAAGAAGAGCGGCGATGAACTCCCGAAAGATGTAACTCCTTTCTGACATTCATCTTGGAATTTCCCACAGTTCACGGATTCCCCAAGGCTTAATAATCGCCTCAATTGACTGCCTCGCTAAATCCTGGCAGATAGATCATAGATGGTAGCCAGGTCGCATCGAGGACGATTCGAATGGAGACTTGGGTGATGACCTCTGATCCCCGATCTCTGAATTTGGTTTTGAAGATATAACGTCCGTCCTGTGACCGACAGCAAAACAATGGACGTCAACTATCCTCCGCTGACGATTGCCCTGGTGGTGGCTCTTACATGCGGTCTCCTCCTTGCGTTGATGCTGGGAACAGCACGAAAGAATCTTCCCCCCGGGCCGCAGGGTCTTCCTCTTCTCGGCAACGTATTCCAAATGCCGACTGAGATGCCCTGGTTGACATACACGGCGTGGGCAAAGACGTATGGTTAGTCGCCGCTGCTATTTTCCAGAATTAATGTGGTGATCCTGCGCATTTAGGTGATGTTATGGGCGTTTCGGTGCTAGGGCAGCCCATCATCTTCCTAAGCTCCCCACAAGCCGCTTCGGACCTCCTTGATCGCCGAAGTTCAATATATAGCGACAGACCAGACCTGGTGTTCCTTGGAGAGTTGTGCGTCCATGCCGACGGAATCGTCCAATGTGGTGTTTGACTGACCACAACATCTTCAGAGTCGGATACAAGGATACTCTCCCGTTGTGCAAGTATGGTGAGACTCACCGCGAGCACCGCAAATTGACCTCGGAAGCGCTGGCGCCACGCAACAATGGTTCTTGGCGTGCAGTAGAAGAGGAGAAGGTGAAGGAATTCCTCCGAGACCTTCTAGAGAAGCCCAATTTATTCATGGATCATATTCGACTGTGAGAGCCTTGCTTGTCCAACCCTGGCGCGCTGACCCCTTCCATAGCCTTGTTGCTCGCATAGGGTTTGAGATATCCCATGGATATACCGTGCAGGGAAGACACGATCCTATGCTCATGGTGGCTGAACAGGCCAACAGCGATTTCGCCAAAGGAATGGCACCGGGAGCGTACTTATGCGATGTCTTCCCAATATGTATGAACCCCTCTGGTTTCGCACGCGCGCGGGCAACTAATACCTTTACAGTGCGTTATATCCCTGAGTGGACGGGAGCGCGTTTCAAGAAAGAGGCCAAAGAGTGCCGGAAAACCATGGAAGCGCTGCGCGACGGGCCGTACAATGATCTCAAGAAGCAAGTCGTACGGAACCTCGTTCCGTGTTTGGGTACGACTGAGAATCGATTCGATTTCAGGCACTGGGCACAGCAAAACCCTCCTTCACCGCCAATCTCATCCAACGTGAGGAGCATGCGACTGAGGCGCAGGAGATGCTGTACAAGTGGTCATCTGTTTCGCTTTACACTAGTGAGACTTTCCATTTCCCTCCGGTCGTCGTACTTATAGCTTACTAGCTGCGGCTGACACAGTTGAGATTTCTTCCTTCATCCCTCATTTCACCAACCTCATTTGGAAATTTTAGAGCGTATCTGCAATGGGCTCAATTTTCGTCGCTTTATCGTTGTATCCCAAGGTCCAGAAGAAAGCTCAGGAAGAACTCGATCGCGTTGTGGGCCACGACAGACTTCCCTCATTTGAGGACCGGCCAAACCTTCCGTATCTGAACGCCATAGTTACCGAGGTATTTCCTGATCCCGTAAAAAAAAGCTGAGGATGCACTAACGGTCGATTATGTGAGTCGTAGATTCATCGCTGGAACCCAGTTGCACCCCTTGGAGTTCCCCACTGCTGCACCCAGGAAGATGTCTATAACGGATTTCGGATTCCATCAGGTTCAATCTTGTTCGCCAATATTTGGTGTGTGCTTCGCCCACGAGGCGTCATCCTTTTTGAAGGAGTCTCATCAGTGTTGGGATACAGGGGAATTCTGCATGACGAAACCATTTATCCCTCTCCAATGAATTTCGATCCCGAACGCTACCTACGGGGAGAGAAATATGGCACCGATGGGCTCAATCCGGATCCGCGAAGGTTTGCGTTCGGCTATGGCAGACGATCGTGTCCTGGCAAAGACCTCGCAGATGACTCAATTTTCATCTGTGCTGCCATGACTCTTGCGACTTTCAACCTGACGAGACCCAAGTCGGGTCCCACAGAGCCCGAGTATACGTCAGGTCTAATCTGGTAGGTGTCTTCACTGTGCGCTCGCCCTTCGTTGCTTAATTGCGATGTCCGTCCAGTCATCCCCTCCCGTTCCCGTGCGATATTACGCCCCGCTCGCGAGAGGCGGAGGCATTAGTTTCGCTTACCGCGGTGAATGGTTATTAATAATTACATTCACGTCATCCAAACACCCGGAAAAGAGTAGATACAATTTTCAAACTTGTCGCCGTAGATTGTGATGTGTGTGATGTGCCGAAAAAAGTGTGAAAAAAAGGGATTTTCTTCACACGTCCGAGAAGCTTCGCACCAGGAGTTGCTGTGCACGCCTCGCACCAACGAGCTCAGACCAGCGGGTAAATAAACATATATCCGAGAACGCCAAAGGCTAAGCGCCCGTTAAGCGCTCGCCCATGAGAAGGATCACAGGCTGCCTCCGCACTGCCAGATGCGGCGCATGGACTTCTAGACGAAGGAAACACTGACACTGGCCCAGGCCGTCGCTGACAACCCATCCATCCTCTTCGCGGAGGAGCTAATCACTGATATCCAGATGCGAAAGTTATCCTCACGACTCGCGACCCCGACAGGTGGTGGAAGTCATACATTGAGTCCTTGCAGGCAATTCATCACTCCCCCATGTTAGCCTCGCCATATGGTTGGACCCGCACCACTTTGGACGGTTCATGGGGTTCGCATAGAGAAGCGTTGCTGTCCTGGAAGGCACGGCGAAGAAGATCAGAGAGGCACATGTAAGGGAGCGCTTCGTCCGACATTATGACAACATCCACCCGTTACTTACCAAAGAACGCCTGTTGGAATATCCGGAGAGGGATGGGAGCGGTTGTGCGCATTTTTGGGCAAGGAGGTGCCAGACAGCGAATTTCCCTGGGAGAACGACACGAAAACGCTGCGCCAGAACACGATATTGGACACGACAGATATTCCGCAGGACGGCGAGCAGAATTGCTGTTCGTTCTGTGGGACTTGCGATGTACGCACAGAGAATGTGAGCGTAATACCGAGCGACCCTGGAGGAAGAGTTACCGTAGCCAAAAAATGACCCAAACAAAATGTGGCACACAAATGCTGTCAGCATCTAGCTCCCTGTAAAACATGCAAATTGAAACCGTCAAAATTGGTTTTGCAGATGAGTCAAGTTAGGAACTTGCCATTGTGGACCGAGAACGCACTCAACACTAGTATCAATAACTCCATGACATTGCGGCGGGCAACGTCTTCTGCTCACGGCACAGTGATGCGTTCTCGTTATGGCCTGATCGGTTTGCTAGAAACAGGGCCATGTCGATTAAGGTCGACATACCTTGCTCATGGTGCTTTTCAGCAATGGCGCTACGCGTGGACTGTCACGGTTCGCTTCATGGTGTTCAGGCCGTTCCTTCGAGATGGGGACTCCAGTGTGAATGAAGGGATGGGTGTTGGCTGTGTTGTCTGTATCACGCCATAGGGGAGGCTGGCGAGTGGATTGGCACAGAGGTCTCGCGACGGTATCCCTGCCAGTGTCGAATCTGCATTCAATCGGTCACGGTCGCGGGGCACTCTGGCCATTAGTAGATGCATTGGAGAAGAAGCCGCTCAGAATGCGCATAGCCGGAGCCAAAATCTCTGAAATGAGCTCCTCCGGGAGTCTGACTGCTGCCTAGCTATCCTCGTGGTGGAGGTTGCAGTGAGGATGTGTTTGATGGGATCAAGACTGGTGGCGCAACAAGAACAATCAAGTCACCAGTTCGAAAAAATTCAGTAAATATTCAGTCAGAACACACACCGGGAGTACCGAAATTTCGGGCAGTTAACAATTGAATACAGAACGGTAAGTTCTACATTAGGAATAAAATTTGATTGAAATTTTGCGTTTCGGCTCAGCCGAACTGCTCGGGTTGCCATATATAGTAACACCGAAACACCGAAACGCAAGATTTCAACCGAATTTATTCCTAATGTAGAGCTTTGCGTTCTGTATTCAATTGTTAGACAGCCGAAATTTGGGTATCCCCGGTGTGACAGGTCGAAAGAGTTGTGGGAAATGGATTTCATTCCGCTCAGGGTCATCCAGTGTGGTATGTTCAACCCATCCTTTGATAATATCCGCCGCACAATCAATAATTTGCACATGGGCTAGGATTCTCATATCGTTCTTTTCAAGTCTCATTTCAAGATACACATATCTGTCCAAGAATTAACTCGTAGCCCGCGTCGGGATCAATTTGGTCCCATTTGCCGATCAAAACGCGTGGACCACGTGATAATAACGTGACTTTGATGGTTGCCTTCTGCCCCAGTCACTGTGCTGAGTCACTTGCCAGTGCCACATCACGCGAACACCACTCTGAGGTGTTTCAGTTTTACCTATTCTATCCAAAGGTCGGGCTCAGGCTTCACTCGAGTTTCTTTGGGGCGTTGCTCAGTCTCGACTCTGGAACTCCTCACTGGCGATGACGGTCGCCCCTCGAGTGCGTCCGCACGACAATGAATTCGCCTCGCATTACCATTGCAAACCCATCTGGCGTCCCGACAACGGGAGCCGACCGTCTCTCCAGGAGTCCCCTCCGATTTTGATAGAATGTCGTTGCAAGTACTTTTTACCCTTGAGATCCTGTGAACCTAATGGATAATGATTCAGCAACAAACATCAAATTTCTCGTCTGTTTCTCAGCTGTGGCATCCATCATGCTCAAGGCTCTCAACCTCGTATTTATGGACAAAACCTAGCCAATACCGAGTCGGCGTCCACACCTGTCTGTCTAAGTGACCGTTGGCACATTACTCTCCTTGTCTTCATCTCCCACTCCCATGTTCAAATTACGAATGAATACGACATCCCTCAAAGCTCGGATATTCGATTTTCCGTTCTGCCGACGCTCCCTGAACCCGGCTGCGCGCACATGCATGGGAATGTGTACGCTTTTCGCAGGTAGATATTTTTGTGTTCGACAGCGCCCGTCAGTAACTGCTTCCGAGGTACTTGGCAGGATATGTGGCTTGTCTTCCAATAATTCCAGTTGCCGATTTTCGCTCATTTCTCCTTCCCTCATTGCGCAACCCGACTCAATGGCAAGGTCGGCATCTGGACACGTACATCGATAGTTCTTGCCAGTCGTATCTGTGTCTGCTCCACAGGTTCACGCAGTGAAACATACATCTGAATGGAACCTGTCCAACGATGTCGAGATGTTGATATGACATTCACCTTTGTCTATTTGCGGGCATCTAACTTCCCCGCCAGCTGCCACGCCCCTCGAGATCATCTGCGAAGCTGATAAATATCTTCTTTGCACCACCAGGATTTCAGGATTTTATGTCATTCTGGTGTAGACGCTTGAGCTTTCACCCGCGTCATCCATCTTTTGGATTCTAGAACACAGATGCCAGTGTCGTCCAACACGTCCGCCAGGTCACCTCATTGCCTCGACCCAGAATATGATGCGCACTGCCCCCTGCATACATCATCGCTTCTTTCAGGCCCCAGATTGACATTTTACTCATCACCGTACGCGCATCGTTCCCTCTTCCCTCCATGTCAATTATGTCTGTCCCAGACTCATGGAAGAACAGGTGCAGCTGCACCTGCAGCACCTCGCGAATACAACAAATTTCCGTGTGTTTCCGATTCTCGCAGAAACTGTGCTGTATGGTGCGTTTTTACAAGATAAAGACGCCCGGTTGGCTAAATTCCTCTCGCAGCGATATTCACGGTGCTCATCTGCATGTCTAGCTACATTCTTATGTGGGTTCCCCGCTTCACATTCCATGCACATCTGTAACTTTGTAGAACGCGGGGGTTGCGTTCGCGTTCGAGCAAGATCATGCTTGCTGTCACCCTCGTTTTGTACGCACTTTCGACCTGGGATTGGGCGATCGATATCCAGCTTCTTCGGGACGACTTGAAGGTGTTCCTGCCCGCGGATTTAATTCAACCTCCCCCCGACCACACCAGACGTCTAAAGGTCAATACAGCCCTCCATATTTCTCAATCCATCACGAATAACATCTCGGTACACCATTCCACCCCTTTATTAGAGTCTTTCCTCCTAATGAAATCGCTAGACCATGCTGAGCGACGTGGTGGTCTGCTGGAGAGTCTACGTAGTTTACGGTCGCGATAAGCGCGTTCTATGGATGGCTGGAGCACTGCTTACTGCGCTGGCCTGTGCGTTCTTCCCTTGATCTGAAAATCCCATCTTATTTATCCAGGCGGCCTCCTCCTGTGCAACATGACGCAAATCGGACTTGGGTTCCCTTCTGTCTCCCACCTACATCTCCTAGCCCCCGCAGAGCTCATCATCGACATTGTGACGCTGATATTCTCGGCCCTCGTCAATATCTGGGCCACAGGAATGATAACCTATCAGGCTTGGTGCGTCATCCATGCCCAGGCTTTGACGCGTTCTTATACGAAAATCTAGGCGATGCCGCCGTGAAATCCGGTACTACCTCAAGGACACCTCGAATCGCACTTTCGCTGAAAGCATGCTAGTCCTGTTCGCCGAGTCCGGAACGGTGTACACCATCCTTTGGGTTCGTGCCTTGCTTTTTTCTTGCACACCCCCTGTTGCCAACTTCAATATCATACAGATCCTGAAGAACCTCATCGTCCTACCTGTCATTGAACCGACAGAGTACACCGACTATGCAGTTCTAGTCATGTACCAGATGACGGTATGTGCCCCCACCTATCATCCCTATTCTTCCGGGGTTAAATTTCCATTGCCCCAGGGAATGTATCCGACCCTTATCATCATTCTCGTCGCCCTGAAAAAGTCGCACCTCGAAAATCAGTTCACCAGCTACGGCGGTGTAACACTCGGAACCACGACATCTCCTTCAAACCCAGCCAGGATGCTGCATGGACCCACGCGTTCGGGAGCTCCTCGACGGAATCCGACATTATCGTATCTTCGCCTGTTGCCAGGACCAGCGCACAGGACTCCAAGACCGAGGTGGGGAGCAAGAACGAGGAGAAACCCGACCATGACGTCGTAGATGCCAACCCTCTTTTAGTTGAGCGGGCCAAGGGAATCTCGCTGTTTGACTTCGTATAATGTTCGCTGATCTCACCGACCGTACACATATACATGAACTTCGACTCTGTTGAATCATAGCCAAGATTAAGGTGTCAACTTCAAAGTAGGGGTTTATTCTACATACTCTGGCTATACCCGCAGCTCTAACCTAGCGCTGAAGTCATATATACATGTATTCAACTCTGAGAGAGAGAAAAAATGCGTCTGAATGCCACCCGTGGGGCGCCCGACGGTGCCCGCTGGGACACCGATCGTCGCTGGGTGTCGCGGGGTCCCAGGAGACGGACATCGATAACTCGGCTCCCGTTAGCCACGGTGTACAGTACCCTGTATACGTTTCACATAGTGGATCAATTTACAGGCATCGTGACGGATTGGCTGGCATGCAGCGTTATTTGGGCTGCGCGTTTTGAAAAATGCAGTTGTGGTTCGGGGGAGATGTCTGTTGAAAATATCCACGCGCATTGCAGTCGCGCAGGTACTCTAATTCCAGAAGTTCAGACTCGTTACTAGTCTGTCCAGAGACGGCACATCTCAGTGCAAGTACCATCATGCCCTTGCCGTCCTTGGCCAGACTGGTAACGAGTCTGGGTTCCAGCGGGAATTATCCTAGCACTGATAGCGCTCTGTACAATGAACTTGAACGGAACTTGTTCGTAACTTTCCGCTGGTCTACGGTCTCGTCAGATAATTGCCCCTTGCAATCGCCGGCTGTGCCATACGCCTGGCTGAGTCTTAGTTCTAGATTCTGAGATCCTTGAAAGCGGCCCATCATGAACTGAACTGATTCCGTTGAACTTGTAATTGGCGTCGGTAGGTACCGCGAGTACTCGTCTCCTGACTCAACTGTATCACAAAGGCGAGGTTCAAATATTGCAGCTGGCCGTAGTAGGTCTACGAAAATCCATTGTGTGGTATGCCATGCCTCGTCTGGATCCATGTGACATTCGATCAATTCAACATAATTTGTTCTCGGATCAGTTCAAAGTGCAGATAAACTTTTAACAGTAACGACGGCTCAGAATTAATAACAGCGCTTCCAATCTTGCAAGATTTTTTCTAGGAAGTGGCTGCTCGGCCACTTCGCATCCTATACGGCGTGCGATGCCTCAATTGAATAGGGCAGGGAGGCTTTCTTTCGAGCAGTTTGAGCTCGATTGGGGCTGCTACACCGGGTTAGTGCCCTTGACTGGACTGAGGTGCTCTTGCCATCGGGCTGTGTAGCAAAACGACTCGATACGATGTCATTGAATCTCTGATCCCTACAACCTCCTCATACGAGGACATTGTCGTTTAGCCAGATTTGACGCATCGGGTACAGTGAGATCAGTCAACGCTGCATATTTCCTGACGCCACGAGGTTCGATTGTCGTCTGATTTTACGCCACAAAGCGGCTTATAAATTATAAATTATATGAGCGGACAATTAATTTAACTGCCTTCCAACTGCCTTCAGCTATCCCCTATAGGGCCGTTTACCACATCGACAAGGTCCTTGAGGAGGACATACGCAATATCTGGAAAGAGTGAGTCTAAAACTGTCCCAATTGTTGGATTCACTTACCCGGACTGCGCCTGGGAGCCGGGGTGATTATAGTAAGAGTTTGAGGAACTATAATCACGCTGAAAGCCCGCCGCAGGGGGGGCAGGATGCGGTGCCCCGGATCCAGGATAGTGGCTTGACTGAGTAGCCATAGGATACATGTACGGAGGGCTGGTAGGAAATTGGGGTTGAGACGGTGGCCGGTTGGAATAATGAGGTTGGGACGGTGGCCGGTTAGAATATGGGACTGAACCGGGAGCTGTATAACTCGGTGGGTACCCTGGCGATGGATTGAACTGCGAAGCAGACGGGGGTGTATATTGTGGATTGAACTGTGAAGGGCTCTGCCCGGGATAATTATTGTGTCCATGACTTGTGGAGCTCGGTCTGTTATGTCCTCCGTGAGAGGCCTGATTCCACGTAGGCGGGGGAGGCGTAGAAGAGGGGGGTGGACTAGGGAGCGATCCCTCTCCAGGACTTGTGAACAGCGATTGCTCCCGTTCTTCACAGACGGCCAGGTATTGACATGAAAGACCCTTCTCGACACATCGGTTACAGGGCGTAGAGTCGTCGGTCGTGATGCACTGTCCGACTGGGATTAGAGTACTAATCGAACTGAAAGGAATCCGACTAACCCTAACTTTCCGTCGGCGACAATGAACGCAGGCTACGTATATCCGCTTTCGCGTTGAGAAATCGTCGAATGTCGATTGGGAAGGCATGTGGGTGGAAATTAAGTGGGTGTCAGAAAATGAGGAAATTATATACTATGGTCAGCGTCTAGAGCGGTAATTTAGTCGTTTCATGGAGGTGAAAGCTGTATGTCTCCGTAGTTCATCCATGAGGCTGTACGTGTGGATCCCGCAGCATTGAGGCGTACCGAGAACGCTGGGTGAGATCTGTGGCATCCGGACGCCGCACCAAAATTATTCACGGGAAAAATGGATCCTTAATACTGACATAATGCTACAGCTCTGAGAATTATAACCCCTCGCTCGATTTCCTATGTGCCATTATTGTAACACCAATGGATGCATTATTGCAACTTGACAATCACACAACCCAGCGGCCTTCACTGCAATGGGACCCGGAATTGTCTACCACTCCCCGCATTCGACTCATATGATGCCGCTTGCCCAGTGTTGATAGTAGTAGCCAAACTTCTCTGGGCTGTCGCAACGCCGCGGTGTTCAATTCCGTTCCTAGACGTTAGCTACCCGCACAGGAAGACCCAGACAGGCTCCGAGTCATTGAACCATAAATTGTGCACCGTTGAGACGCACAGCTTCATCTCACGCGTGGAACTGTAGCCGCATTCCCCATGAGGAATCCCGGATTCCGGACAAACATGGATCCATGACACCCATCATAAGCAGAGCATTTTGGAGTTCAAAGCAGGACCCCGGATAGTTAAACCAATGCCTGTTCCCGAAGAAGGTCAACTTGTCGGTATTCAATTTGGGGCGATTTTATTGGGATTAGACCAAGCATAGGCAAAAGAAAAAATCAGACCAACTTGTGGTCCAGAATCAAAACTTCCGCCCAATATGGCCCATTTTTGGACCTGTTAAAATTGTGTGGCACGGGGTCATGGAGTGGATCACGGAGACGGTATTTGGCGGCGGATCAGACCATTGTTGGTTTCTGCGTCAGAGAGCGCTCATTCTAACGAGGATCTTTCAATACTAGTGTCGGCAATAAAGACAAATAAGGAACTTGCCCAAACTAGCTCGAAAGGAAACGTCGGAGGGTGAGCGAAAAATGATCCGCGCGAGCAGTCTTGACTGGCAATTCCGAATGTTGATCCGGGGGGTATGAGGCTGTGAAATCTGATGTATCTCCCGCGACGTGCCGCCCATTGCTAATCGGCCTCGGACTACGGCGCCACTCTCTTGCGACGAGAAGGCCAACGTGTACATCTCCTGCCTGGACATCTCAACGAAAAATCACCTCTTTCCGTGCTAGGTCTTTAAACATCAAGCTAGTACATACCTGTTCGGGTCCTGTTCCGCTGCAATGGAGAGCAACGAATACATCGCGCAGTAACGAAGCACGTCCATCAATTCAATGTGGATGTACCTGTCGGAAAGGTTATTCTAGTGGGGCTTTTCCCTGATATTCTGACCGATCTACAATTTCTCCAGCGGCCATGTCATGATGTCAGTCAGAGGCCAGATGAGAGAAAATTCAGGGTCAATGCGAGGCCATTGCCATATTTGAATTCGACGGTGCGCGCTCGGTGGGTAATTTGATCTGTATCTCGAGCATGACGTAGACGCGTGCAAAGTATTATTGGTTTTCATTATCGAGGCTGGGCCTTTCACGCCCATGTCCTTGCGTATCGCATTTCGTGCCCTTGGTGCGTCTGTCAATTTCAAGTGAGAAACCAACTGATGAATTTGTCATGAACCTAGTTTCTTGACGTCGGTGTTTGGATGACGGAACGGCAGAAATGAACGACACTCGATTCTTGCCATGTTGGGATGAAAATACCCCAAAGTGTAATTCATCTGGCCACAGTCTATGTCTCCGTCCGCAGCGTATCACTCAGCAGGTTTGCGGAATGCGATGCTGATCCCACTTCGGCTGAAAGTACTAAAAGGGCAGACAGGGTCTGTGAGGTGCGTCTTTGCGAATTAAATTAGAATGTGGTCGTGTCCCGGGCTCACTACAGTAATACAGCTTTCCTTCTTTCCGGGGCTGGTTTGGGGATGGTTTTGCCGCAAGGCAGTTGGCAAAACACTCGACGGATGGTTCCCCAGCAACTGTAGAGATCAGGACTGCAGGTGAGGTGGTTCAAGGAAGGAGATGGGGAAAGATGACGGATCATAGACAGCTTTGTTTTGTCGATGCGGTCCTGTGGCTCGATGAATCTTCTCTAGGATGCAGAAGGAGTGGGACCATGGAGAAAAAAGAGGACACACTTCTATACGGGGCCGCTGATGGGTGGTGACGGTTGGCTGTGACAGGGGTTTCGTATGCACTGCCTTTCGAGTAAAAAAAAAGTAGACGCGAGTACCGTGACCAAAAAAGAGACGCGAACGCGGTCAGCCCATCAAGCGTCGGGCCGTCTGTTGAGTGATTGGCTGGAATATATTGCTTGAATGGGCGGAATGGCGGGTATCGTGCCGCGGCATTCCCAGGTAGGGGAGATATATATATGCGAAGTGATAATGGCAGGATCCCACTGCGGATCCATATGGGACAATAACCGTGTTTCATTACCAGCGGTTTCAATCGTGCACGAGGCGCTTCGGAACGACGAGTGGGAGCCACGAAATCAGTCGGAAGAACGTTAAAATACTTCAACCCGCAGAAAGACAGCGCAATTACTTATATTGGGTGACTTCCCGTAAGGATAGATACTTTCGGGGGATTATCTGAGGGGTGCCAACGATGTCGGCATCCACAAGTTAGTTCTAACATTTATTCTAATCTTGTTGTTACCGCGGGGGTCTGATGTAGTAATCCGACCAAGTGTTCAGGTGACGGTGACCGCCAATTTTGTTTGATGTGCTCGAAAAACGCGATAATTTAAAAGAAAATTTGCCGGCCATCTCGGGGACAGGAAATTCTAAAAATTGTGAACACTTGGTCAGATTACTACAGTAGCCGCGTTATTATATAATCTCACGTAATCAGAAATCAAGTCGCGAAAATGGGCCAATGAAGAACTTTTTTCATAGGATATCAGCACGATGGTGGTTGCCTCACCTGTGCCTGAAGTTCTGCCTCTTCAGAATTTCAAAATATGGCCTGGGAATCATTGTGCAGACGTCCCGATTCCGTCATGTGATCTATCACAGTCAGACCATAAATACTCAAAAAGACCCCTAAATGGATAGAAAGAAAATGAAAAATGGGACCTACTGTATTTTATTTGTCTTAAACCACCGCTATATGGGTGCAAAAAAACGGTGCTCGGCGTTGACCGATGAAATTCAAACTCCGAGATTGCGTAATAACGCGGCTAAACGATCAGACCGGGGACCCACTAACAGACTCCAACAAGCGAGGTACGAGCTTCATTTTGTTGGAGTGTCTGTCTACGAGAGACTACATTTATTCACTCCAGTTCCGGTAAGAGTATTCCTGATAAAATTGATATTTTCTTGCTAGATCTCTCGTTGAGCTTGGGTACAAGGACGTGGAAGAGTGTGTCCAACTCAAGAACTTCACGGCTGCGTTCCTCAAAGTCATACAAGATGGACCCTCGCTTCGCTCCGGGAGATTAGGGTCGTAAGCGTCGAAGTGAGTGTGGGATAATTATCTGCATTAAAGTAATGATAACTAGACAATATTGAGCACAGACAGCCGATCATGATGCGAGAAGGCATGAAGGAAATCAAGGGAAATAATGGAGATGCATGTGTCAAAAGGATTAACTCATACCCAAGTACTAACTGACCAAAGTTTCTTGAGATCAGAGATTTGCCTTCCGACCACATTGAATCAGATTGATGTTGGAGGAAGGCGACATGTACAATAATCAACCTAAAGCATGAATAAAGGCAGAAAATCAATTGATATTGATGCCCGGCAGTATTCCATAGTCCAAAAGCCATCCCAGATGAGCCACTACATTTTGATGGCCCCTCGGCCAACTTGGTCCGAGGTCGTCTGAGGTTGGCCGAGGTCGGCCGAGGGGTTCGACCGGGTTGGCAAAACCCCTCGGCCAACCTCGGCCAACCTCAGACGACCTCGGACCAAGTTGGCCGAGGGGCCATCGAAATGTAGTGAGTTGTCGCCCGAAGTACCTGCCAGGACCCCATCGGACTTGGATCTGGGAATTTCTTGTTTGGATCCTCTTTCAGAGCTTAAACTACGATAATCTGTCCAGGGGGTCCAGACCCCTCAGTAAAGACCTTATATTTGGACTAGTTTACTTTACTTTTACTCTTACTCTACACTACGAACAGCACTTCGACAATCCTACCAATTGTTCGACGTCTTTCGTGGTCCTAAAGTTACGCTGCGGCATCGCGTCACGACCCGCTCAGTCACTCTTCCTCGTCCTTCCATCCTGCAATACACTTCACACTTGCGGGCTCTCGGGCATTCACGCCGCTCCGAGTCGTCGTGCTCACCTTTCCGTGTGGAGTCGATTGGAGTATGAAGGGTGGATCTGGGATTGAGGTGCGCCTCTATGGCCCGGGCATCGGCTCGGCTCCGTGGCTCTTGGCTTTCATCGACGCGACTCTGCGGCTCTTGGCTTGCAAGATGACCGACTCCGATGTGCTGGCGCCCTCCATTATACTGATCTCGATAGTTTGGCCGCACAATTCAAACCCGGCACACGTTGCATCTTTGGAGGTGCTGGCATACCGCTTTCCTGCCCGACTTCTGTATTCACGGTTCATGCGCTCCAGTACGCGATGACCTGCATGAAGTGCGCCGTTATATGTTGGTCCCGTCAATATGAATTCATGTGTCGTCCTGATCGCTGCCAGAAATGCAAATATATTCTGAAAAAATTATCTATGCTTACAGGAAGTCACCCTTTAGTTGATTTTTATAGATCTAAGCCGAAAAAGCATCAGCGCATAATAGTTGTTTCTTGAGACAAATTTGAAAACGCCGCCAGAGCCACGGCTGAGTCATAGGGTGGATTATTGACATGAAAGGAACCCTGGATAGAGACCCGTAACCAGACTCGGCTCCGCAAAAGAGGAACGTAGCACATGGCGAATAGTGGCGAACAGATGTGTCGGTGAAGAGATCATAGTGTCCTGATGAAAGAAGAAAAAAAATTGGTCAGAGACTGACCTCCGTCTTGCCACCTCCAGGATCATTCGATTCGAGGAAGGCATGGAGAGAAAAGACTGCGATCATATTATGACCATCAAAGTTTCAAAGTTGTCGTGTGATCAAGGCACGAGATCTCGAGAGAATAGGGTTTGTGCATCACGGAGGTCGGCGATCAAGGAGTTCCTCCTTCAAGTTGCTCTTGACCACTTCGTCTCTGGACATCTGGCAGCCCTCGATTCCCTTCAGCTCTATGGCTTCTCTTCGATTTTCTTTGGCCTCCCACCCACCTTCAAATTTTACTCTGGTCACCGATCCTCTCAAACTATTTTATTTTCATGCGCTGCCAAATTGTGCATCATCTACATTGGTTATCTAGCGTATTCATACTTAGTCTATATAGTTGGGCCAGTGTTGGGGGTATCCTCACCAGGACCCCACATGGCGCCGGGAAGCTGTGGCCCTCCGCCCGCCTTCATTCATGCAATGCATTGGGATTCCGGGCCTCGTGGCCGCCATTCTGGAGCTAAGCCGAATGCACAAAAGGACAATATTGGAGCACTTGGCAAGCACTTGTGTGGCGGATGCGCAGGAAAGCGAGATCCGCCACACCAGAGGTTGAATTAAACGAGCAGAGATGACTGTTGTAAGTGCTAGATTCACCAAAGGACCGTAAATACAACAGCGGCTTTATATACGAGTAGGGGTTGGCAGTGCTAATTATGGTCTCATCAATGATGCACTCCACGAGCGGAAACAGAGTTGAAAGAATGTTGGGACGCGACGAACGCGTGAAAAGAAACTATAAATAAAAGGAACGTGGTTAGTAACAAAAATAACAGAAAAGAAAGTCATATGCGAGGCGGCGACGGAGTGACTGTCACGTCCGTTACAATTTGGTGGGAGAGTAAAATCAGACTATTTAAACGCGTTTTTTGTCCACGTCGCCCAGAAAAAAATTTCAGCTAATTAATTACAGCCATTCCTTGTTGCCATTGTGGGACACAAATGCCCCAGTATTTTCCACCTTCCACTTATAAATAACCTCCAGTTGCAGCTTGACCGACTCCTGCGCTGTCATCGGGCCCTTGAAACCTGGTGCGATCAGAGTCAAGCCCTTGGTCATTTCTTTCCATCTCTCCTCCGTTTCTGGGGTGGCTGTTCCATTTTTAAGATCGCTTCATTTGTGTAAAAAATCAGCATGACTCACGAGGTGCAATCGATGTGTTAACCACACCCGGACTGATGGTCAAAAACACGAATCCTTCCGCCTTCAATTGAGCCGCAAATTTTGCCACAGCCATATTAACAGCTGCTTTCGATATCGAATAGGCAGCTGCCCCGTAATGGTTAGCTTTGAGTATTGCCTCCGGATCTGCTGCCATGGTGCTGATCGTGATGACCTTCTTGGCCGAACCCATGCGCAAAAGCGGCAGAAATGCATTGATGCAGTGGACGGTCCCTACAGTGTTAACTTTGAACTGGAACATTGGATCAGCGGGGAGTGTAGCCTTTCCAGACACACATATACATGCTGGATCAAATCTTTCTCGAGATCGTCGGGGTTCTCGCTACTCGGAACGTAAGCGATTCATGGCAATGCGAGAAGCGAGATCAACGGACAATGTAGTGAGACCCGCGCGGTCGGGATTTAGGATGGCTGCATTATTGATGAGATAATCGAGTTTGCCGCCAGTGATCTTGGAAACTTCATTAGCTGCACTCTGTCGAAGATCTCGTCATGATTCAATTGCGAGCCGAAAGTGGTTTTGTAGGTACCGCGAGAGCCTTTGCGTCGGTAATGTCGGCCTCTAGTATCGTTATATTGTTTCCAAGCAAGCTGTCGAGTCGTTCTGCGGTCGCCTTTTTTCGAACCACAGCGAAGACGGTGTTGTGTGGGTCGGCGCTCAACTGTATGACGAATTCGAACTAAGAACAGAACAAATGAATGCCGGAGCTAGAACTGGACAGTGTTTCACCCACCCCGATTCCTCTGGCTGCCCCAGTGACGACGTAAGAGGCCATGCTTCACGCTTGATATTGGGGGGTGTTTGAAAGCTGGGTGGTTTAACGAGTTTCAGAAACTGTGCAATTTGTAGCCCGAAGTGGGATAGAGTGGGATACGCGTCGTCGGCACGTTCTGTCATTGATGTGACATGTCCTGTAAATGCCGAAGCAACACGTACATCTGATGAATCGACATCTTTGAAGGAACATTTTCCGTTCGGAAGGTTAACCGTTCTTTAAGCAAATGGCCCCTCGGCTGTGCTATTTCCCCATATATTCTTGCTCTTTCCCTCCTCCTCTGCCCATCCTCTCTGTTTAACTCCTTCCAGACCACTTTTGCTGTGTTTTCTTCCCACTGCGGCCCGTCTCGTGTCCAACTTTTTGTCCCCGTTTGGGCCAATCATTCATTGCTGCCCCATTTGTATGCCTACAAAATCTGGCAAGTCGCTTGCTGCTCTTTAACCAGCCTAGACCAAAAACTCAGTGGTTTAACAGCTTTCCGTCCAACTGGGATAAATTGTCCTGCTGATCTACCGCAATGTGAGCCGCTGCCAGACGCAGTTGTTCGCAGTAGGCTGCGCTGCCAGATTTGTATCATTTCACCAACCTCGCGACCACGTACCACCCGAGGACTCTCCACACATAAATAGGGCCGAGCCCCCATCTTTCCTGGCGCCAATTTCTCCCCAGATTCGCCTGTCCGCCCTTCCTTCGGTCCTGAGAACTCTTTGGATGCCGTTACCTTTTGATTACTCGGACTGTCGCAATCGGTGCCTGCTTCAAGTTCTTGGGTCTCTACTGCCTTGGTTGCCTGTCGCCAGCGCTGAAAAACGAACACTGGATTTCTGTATTGTCTGATGGTCCTTTGAATGTGTCTGCTTCAACCTATCCAAAATGAGGACGTTCTGGAACAATATCTTCAGCTTATGAGAGTCCGACAAATATCTTCATCTATGTTATTCAAAACACGCCTTTTTGGGTCCAAACAGGTGGATCTCTCTGCGAATCAGCCATTAATATTAATTAACCGTTCTTTAACGAAATGCTTCGCGATTCTTTGTATCTCTTTGGTTTCATCCCCATATGGCTTATCTCCTTCCTTCCTACTCCCATCTAGTTCTCATTCCTCGACGTCAAATGACCTCGCGCAGTCTGAGCGGGTTTCAACCATAATAGTCCGCATTGGCAGATCTTGAAATGCATCTTAAGCCATCTTGAAATTTTCCCTCAAGAACCCTATCCGGCTAAACAGCTGACCTACCCACAGTTGATTCTTAACAGAACGCAGTTGACCGCAGTTGCTGCTGCCCACGGCGCAGCCACTTTTATTTCGATCAAGCTGAATTGCCACGCAATGCCACGAAAGATTCTCCAGATATATAAAGCCCGTAGCGTCTGTCATTCAGACCAGAAGGACTCTTTTGCCCGTTTCCCTCGTTCTCAAATTACCGGACTTGCGCAACATCCTTTGATGCTCCCACCTCACTTCTGTCCGCTTCTGGGACCTTGGTCTACTCTGGATTGGCTCTGGATCACTTCTACTCTACTGGATAGCGGGTATTTCTAGGCTAGCTCCACCGTGACGATGTCTCCACTTGCTCTCTTCTATCGCGGTCATTTTCTGCTTCACGCAATTGACACTGCTGTTCTGTTGTCGCCTTCCATTCATATCCAATGGCTCCCTAATTGTCG
This sequence comes from Mycena leptocephala, assembly GCA_029378395.1. NCBI lineage: Eukaryota > Fungi > Basidiomycota > Agaricomycetes > Agaricales > Mycenaceae > Mycena > Mycena leptocephala. Next base: position 111,632 of record JARJLF010000535.1, on the reverse strand, counting down.
GTTCAATTTTTTGCTCCATGACGTTGATCGACTGGAAATTCAGTGCCCACGCTCAGCTCCTTCATCTATCGATTGGAAACGGTGTAAAATATATTTTCTGACAGCCTTTGGTTGGGCTTATTGAAGGAATTCGTGAAAGTCTCGTAATTAGAGTTGGACTTGGTTTTCATTTGTTCTGGTCAATTTCCCGTGTCTTTTTTGCTATATTTGTATTGTTCACTGGCACTAATTTAAATAACATTCATGACTCCATTTCTCTTCGAGATGCCGGAGCGAAGCGGCGGTCCGTCTTCTGTAATACTAGTTCGACGGTGCATATTTCGGGTGTAGGTTTCTCTCAATTGGCGTGTCCTCAAAGTCACACGGGCCCGTTCAGCACCGGCAAGTATCCCATTGAGTCAGTGGTGCGTTAAATATCCACTTGGTCTGTGTTGGCGTGTTCAGCAGCTGTTCTAAAAAAGTCTCCTCCCACCACTGCACTCTGGAGGTGCGTCCTGTTCATGGTAACACTCTTATTTATGGTGTTGTGTTCAACTGGCAGCTCCAGAGCGTATTTACATTATTTCAATTTTGGAACGTTGGCTAGGAAATCTTGATATCCGCATGCATGGAGCAAACATGGAGCCTGTAATCCTTTGTCACACATTCTCTGTTGTCGCACAGATTGTCTCATGTAAACCCACACCAATGAACAGATTTCATCATCTCACTGTACGATAAGTACCGGAGCGAAGCGAAGGCTCGTCTTGTACAATATATCAGTTGCTGCTCAGCTTCACAATTACATCGGTGAATTTTCCACATTTTCAAGTTTGAAGGTTCATGTTGAGAGTCAACCGTGATTTGAAAATTGAGATGGATTTCTTCCAATGACGATGAAAATAAAATGAGAATAGATCCCCACCGAGAAGGCAACGGAAAGTGACTGCAATTGCGGCATACATTCCGAATCGGGACGGCAGTCTTGGTCCACAGCGAGCTGGCTTTAATTGGCAACCTACCTGGCATCGAAGAAGCAGGCCCACTAGTGGGCGGAGTTTGAAAAGCTTGAGACAGACAGAATGGGTAATCTCACGAGAATGGATGACATTGGCCTCCCAACAGGCGCGGTTTCGAGGTCATATCCTCGTAGTGGTATTGTTATATGATTCATATGAATGGATATACTGTATAATTTCATTCAATTCGTCGGTCACGCGTCACAGGGGGTGTTGACGGCGACGAACTTTGGTCAATGTCACACGTCACCAGGGTGGTTGATGAATTGGTTACAAGGTTCGCCTTTTCCTCCAAAAAGTGTTGTGTACCCCAAGAAAATTCTCAAAATATTCCAGTTACATGCGATGCTCGAAGTCAGACTTTAAAACATATTTCTGAGGGATTCCAAGCTCACAGCTATTGTTGCCAGCCAAAATCAACTGTGAAACAAGGAGAAATCGAGGTGAAACTGCATTTTGGACCATATGGTGTTGTGGAACCCAAACGAGTGCGGAAAAAGGCTTGGAACAAGCTCCGGAGTGAACCTGATCATTCTAGACCACTGTGAGGGTCTGTCAAAAAAAATTCCTTGTCACACTCAAAATTGGCCTTGACGAATTGACAATTGGTTCAAGAGGTCACGTGTCACACCCCCTGTCGAATTGAATTCCTGGTACCGGTTAGGAACCAGGTCTCAAACACGAATGGTCCAAAATGCCATCAGACAGATCAATACCATAAAAAACTAAAATAACAAATTAAATAACCTGTATAAATCCCTTTCTGGCAGTCAGTCTAAATTAATTAAATTATCTTTCTTTCTGCTTCCTCCTGTTCGCGTAATAGTCCAGCCTGCGTGTTCCAGATGTGCCTCAGTGAGCCTAGTCTGTTTAATTTCCACTCGATCTGTGCCTCTTCTTTACAGTGGATATTGATGATCCCGTTGATTCTTTGAGTGGAGTACAGCCTACAAGTCCATTCAGCTACTATATTTATCCCGATTTTATGCGACTCACTTTCTCTGTCCTGGCATGTAGGTCCTTAGATTACAGGTTACTTAACTGAAAATGGTTCAGCATCCAGAAGCAGTCAGGAATTTCCTCCAATCTCTCTCATTTCGACCATGCACTGCATGGGTATCAAATTCGCTGCTGCTAATGGCGTGGACACCCAATCCGCCCTGTTGCAGGCACCCTTTGACCCGCAATCATGTATCTGTTGTCTTCTCTCAGAATCTGGGATAATCACTTCATTGAAATCAGGATGGAATAAAAATACTGGCCTCAACTCAGCATCCAGCATAGACAAGTACAATATCCTCAGCTCAATGCTCTGAATAAAATACATTTACTCAGCATCCAGCATATAGACGAGTTCAATATCTTCAGCTCAATGCTCCAAATAAAACATGTTAGGTACAATATCCCTGGCTCAACGTGAGCGTGGTCGACGCGAATGCGTCGACCAAGCGAACCTGAGCCCACAATCTCCGTTTTTGTGAATCTGCTTCTTACATCTTATATTCTGGGCATTGCGAGAGGTACCAGGGGTGCCCGGAGGGCCTTGATATGAAAATATACAGTATGATAGGTTGGAAATTTCGGACCGGGTTATGTGTGATGTTACAGCATAGCCGCTCCGGAGGCGACGCGTCGCCCAGATGCGTCGTATTCTCGCGGCCTCAAGAGCAAAGTCATCCTGCTTGTTTTTCATCCAGGTTTGGAAGCCGGGCCGGAAGCCGGGATTTGAATCACTGGATCACTGACGCAGCCAAACAGCGCCACACACGTCATCAGCCTCACTACCGACCATGATCAGGTTTATCCTCGTGCAGGTCAGTCCAAGGCCGCCAAGTCCCGGCTATCGAATTTCAACACTTACATCCACCAGAATCGGCAAGGGAAAACTCGTTTGTCCAAGTGGTATGTCCCGTATGACGATGATGAGAAGGTCAGTGTCGCCACCCCAATCTCGACTCAGGGCTGAGTTGACGCTGTAGGTGCGGTTACGTGGGGAGGTACATCGATTAGTGGCACCCAGGGACCAGAAATACCAGTCGAATTTCGTCGAGGTTGGCTCAGCCCTTGCTTCATGTATTCGCTTTTGAAACCCTGTCTAGTTCCGCAACTACAAAGTCGTGTACCGGCGATATGCCGGCCTGTTCTTTTGTGTTTGTGTTGATGCCAACGATAATGAACTCGCATACCTCGAGGCTATCCACTTCTTTGTCGAAGTGCTAGGTTTGTGTGCTTCCATTCTGTCTGTAGTGTTACCATTAATTCAGCATCTCAGATACGTTCTTCGATAACGTTTGCGAGCTGGATCTCGTGTTCAATTTTTACAAGGTGCGTCATCCATTAGTTTACCTCCCTCAATTCCTACATTCAATTAGGTGTACGCTATTTTGGATGAGATTTTTTTGGCAGGCGAAATTGAGGAGACGAGTAAAGACGTCGTTCTCGCACGACTAGAGGAACTGGAAAAGTTGGAGTAGTACAGTACGCTTCTCTCGCCCAGGCACAGTGCTGTTTCCACTTACTGGCTGCTTAGTTGTTTCATGTCGAACAGGTACTCCATTTTGATATCGGACTGTATATAGCCCCAAATGTGTTTATTCACTCACCAGCGGCGGCAAGGCGGCGGCTGGGCTCAGTCTGGGCTCCTAACTTGTGGTAACTGAAGAAGTTCTGGGTCTCCGAGACGTCGATTAGGACGGCGTCCTCGGGATCCAGTATAGTCCTTCCTCGATAACATAAGCGATGGTCGGCCCCGTGAAGTGACGGCAGACTGGAAAAATGTCGGGACAAAAATGGTCCTAAATTGTTGTTCTTGATTTTAGAAGAATCCCGCACTTGAGATTTGCTTCTCGAGGTCTCCGACGTGTGGGCTTGGATTAGCCGAGATTGGTGGTGTACCTCGGGGGGTTCGGGGGCGAGCCTACCTTGTACACCTCTTTGTACATTTCGACGCTCACCGTCGCCAGGACACCATCACGCCGGCGACCCCGCCCTCAACCCACGTGGAACTCGCGTGGTTACCACTTCTCGCTCAATCCCACGCCTCGGTCGATGCAGTCAAACATTAGTAGCCGGAGATCAGCAAGATCAACCTTCCCGACACTTCCGAATTGCCCCCGTCGATCGCCCCCCACGAATTGAGGACAATTGCGATGCATAAATACGCGCCGAGATTCGCCGCGTGCTTTTTTTATTTCCGGAAAGCTAGCCTGCGCTTGTTTCTTCTTTTCCCTTCCCTGAGGCGCCACCTCTTGCCCGACCCATCCGTCAGGTCCGGCGACCGCGACACTCGTTCAACACCACCACGTCTTTGGGTGCTCGTTGTCTTAATTTTATATTGGTCTGCCGAAGCTCCCCTAGCATTTGTCGCGCCCGTCCATTCTCGCCCAGCATTTCTCTTCGTTCCACGCGATTTCCAAGCCGACGCCACCGTCCTCTACCATCGAACTGTCCTTGGCTACTAGAGCCGTGAGCACACGTTCATTGATCCGTTATCTAAAAATCCACTCACGTCGGTCTCCTCATCCTATCTTTGCCTATCTACGCCGTTCCTCGCTTTCCCTAGCGAGATGTCCTAGTTGATGGACGTCTCCCTCGAAGCCTACCGCATCATCGTACGCAGCGTCGGCCGTCGCAGCGACATTGCGGCGCTCTGCGGCGTTAGCCGCGCCTTTCGTAATGCTGCGGAACGCGCTCTCTACAACACTCTGACCTTCAGCGATGGAGATCCCCGCCTATGCGCGACACTTGCGAGATCTCCCCGCATCGCGGACTTGGTCGTCGCGCTTACGGTGCAAGTCCGGCGGCACCGTCATGACGAGGACGAGGACGAGGACGAGGACGAGGAAGAGGAAGAGTCGGAAGATGAAGAGGAAGGTGATTCGGAGAGCGGCGCGTCACCAAAACGCGCTGGCTCCAGCCCGAGTGCCAATAAGATGACTAGCATCGGAGGCGGTGAGTCGACCCCTCCGACACTGGACGATTACTGGTCCGCCGTCGCTGGCGCGCTGCGCAATACGACGCGCCTTCGACATTTGACGATCGATATTGCAGATCCCGCCGATAGCGCAAACGCGTGGGTGCTGGACGGATGTGCATTCCAGTTGCGTACATTCCACTGCGATTTTGACTGGGACCACGCACTGCGCGCCTTTCTCACTACGCAGAGCGAGCTGCGCGACCTCTCCCTCCGTGATTATCGGGAGCTCGAGGACAATGTCCCACCGGTAGCTGACCCCCAGAGCGCCACTCACACTGATGCTCCTGCCACTGACACGCCCACGACCGACGTACCCCCACATACCCTGGAACCGCCTATACCACCTGATACGAAAGATACCATCGCGCCCCAACCTACCCCGTCGCCCGCGCTGCCCGCGCTGGCGACCCTAGAATGCACGTTTTCAGAGGCGGCCGTCGCACTCATTCCTGGGCGGCCACTCTCCCGGCTCAAGACATGCTTTTCCCGCCCCGACTCTGTCGGCAAGCGCGCAGAGCTGGTAGCTCTGCTCGGTGCCCTGCGGCATTCGACTCGGCCAATCCGCGCGCTCGACATCGCGGATGAGTCGTATACTGAGTCCGGCTCGATGGAACTCCTCCACCGCATCTCGCATACACACGCAACTTCCCTCGAGCTCCGCTACCTCGGTACTCTCGCCCTTCCCGTCGGCGGACGCAAGGTGCGTCGCGAGCTGATCAGCGGCGGCGTTTCTAACGGTGGTTTATTTGTGTTTTCGCAGCGGCTCCACTTCTATGGCCTGCTTATGCGGCTACACTTCCTGCGATGCATTGAGGTCGACGTCAGCGCGTGGAAACCTGCGCCATCGTCATCCCCGGCATTCCGTGCGCTAGCGGCCGAGTTGCGGTTGTACTGCCCCGATGTCGCCACGGTCGTGTTCGTACACGAATTCGAACGTACGGTCGTCAGCACTGGCGCCACAGGAGTTCTCAGAATGGACGACGACGCGAGCCCTGAGCTCTTTTGGCGCGAAATTTGAACTAACTCTAACGCAGAAACCTACGAAAATGCTGCATATTGCATATTTCATGACGCAGGGACTTATACGCTCCTTTGAATCGACCACCCTGAGTTTCACATCCGTTGGATGTTTTGATCGCAGCCACTATGCCACACTATACTACCTTATCACCTATTTGACGGCACATCTGCTTGCCTCGTGTCTTTCGCCACCATCATTCCATTCTCTGCTCCTGTCAATGGACATCCCCTGCAATTTCGTACTGTATTTTTAAGCGGTCTCCTTCGTCCCCTCATTCCCTGCTTATCAATGTATTTTTATCGCCCCTTTGTGGACTCAGGCTGGTAGTATTCCGAGCATTCACACTACGTTTCTGGTTTACTCGTTGCAGAGTAATGACAAGTAATTTTATGGTGAATATTAATACTTTCGCGGTCTCTGGGCTGAGATTCTCCGGAATCTGAGAAAGGCACACCACGCCACTGATGTTTTACTTACGACAAAGAGCTGAAATATCTAGCGCCCTAATTGAATGTTCGGCTGAAATTCGGCACTGAAGTAGGAACACGTGCTACGCGTGATATGTGACGCGACGCGTTTCGACTCGGAACTTGGTGCCTTGCTGCCGTCTACAACGCGTCATTCCTCGATTTTCCCGGATCTCTTCGCAATTCTCCTTGAAATATATGGAGAACTACGAAATGCTGCCGATCTATATCCCCAGTGCTAAAGTTGGAATATTACCCATCTCAGTTCTCGTGTCTTATCCGAGGTTAACACAGTGATTTTCACAGGTCCTGCCAGGTTCCACTTGGTTTCCGCCAGTTTCATGATATTGCTTCTGATCTCACGCATGTGGCCACCCAGTTACAATTAACACGAACCGACGTCCCCGCTATAATCGAAATGCCGTTTGTGTTGACCTGGATGATCCGCGCTGTTTCCATCTTGCGCCCATATGTTTGATCGTCTTCGCGGTGGCTCGACAGCGAGACGATCTTAGACGATCAATTCGCTTCTGTTTGTGCGTTTGAGTGCGGTGATGATCACCGCATCTGCGTGGTTTTCCGGACACTTCCTCCAATTGTACATATTATTTCTGCGCTTCGTTCGGTTCGCCTTTTTTTTCTTCATTCGCGCATTTTCTTCGGATATACTTGGCATTCTCGCTAATTTGTGGAGTATAATAAAAAAACTAATACCTCACTGTCGCTACAACACGGCATGTTCTGAGTAAGCGCGCGCTGAGCAATTGTATCTTGAGTCTTGTCGTAATACCTCCCCACCTTTCCACCACCTCTTCAGTTCTCACTAGTCCTCACTCCACATCGAAAGATATCACTGACCCAGGATTTGGTGCCTCCTCCCGGTCTTTGTAATCTAATTTCATATGCCACTGAACAGACCCCACTGTTCTTCCCTCTTCGGCCTTCCAGTGTTTTCCACATGCCCCAAGTTGCATTTCACTGCCGCGTTAAATATAATCTCGACGTGTAGTTTCTCGACCCGGAAATCTGTCTGCTACATAGTCCACAGGCTTGTTGTTCATTTTCGATGAGACTAGGTACGTCCCTGCATCCTTATACAGTATGGACCCTCGCACACGCCTACATTTACCTCCGCCGTGACCTAACTCCCTCTTTTATGCCCTGACGGGCGGAGCTCCGTGTGCAATGCTGCCGGCAAGATCTGGAGGCGTGGTTTCAGAGGTCTTACATACCCAGGGGCTACAATATTAGTGGTTAGGATGTTTTATAATTATTACAATGTCGTCTTGAAAGCGTACAGACGCGAGAATAGCTGTAATATCTTTTCTGTCCTTCGCACTAATGCGCTCCCCAGACCGACCAAAAGGAGCGGCCAATAGCGAGGCCGATTACGACGCGGTTCACTCGAACACCAAGTTTTCCCATCCCACACTTTGACGGACATATCTTCCCACATCTGACCTGGACGCATTTGGAGAGACTCACACTCGAGGGAGGATGATGCCAGTTTGGCACATCGACGATTTCTACTTGGCGAATACCGAGGCAGGACTTGCCTTATCCACAAGGCCCTTCAGATTTCCCTGTAAAGCTTCTACCTCCCACCCCTCACCTAGATGCTTACTCAAACGGAACTCAGGACCGCTGCACTTGATATCACGGTGGCTTTTTTATTCTTCACCGCTCTGTAAACCCTTGGAAGTGCAACCTCCGAGTCCGGTTCGAACGCACAATCGGTCAATGCATCGGAAGAATATCAGTGCCTCCAGTGGAGTGAGACGTCGCAGTGGGAGATTCTATAACGGAATAAGCGGAGATAAAGATACGTAAAATTGACTCCGACTGCAGCTTCTTGGACTTCGTTATGGGAACTTTCCCCGGAGAGCCCGCAGGCATCTACCTTATTTTGCACACTAGGGCCCTTACAGCCGCTCTGGTTCCGCGTCGTTTGTTCCGTTGTTATTTCCGGGCACTGCATCCGCGCCACTGCAAAACGTTTATCCTACTGTTCAGAGCCGCTCAAAGGACAAGTTTAGTAGTAGTCTACGGCCAGATTTCTCCTTGGCAGCAAATTACTCAACCATTCTTCGTGTCCAGCGATAAAACAAACAAAGGATCCGGTCCCCTCAAACGCTTGAGATTTTGGCAAGGTACTTGGTTGGAATCAGGCCCATTGAACGTCAAGTATCGAATCATCTCAATCGGGCGCGCGCCAAGCGCGCGTTGCAAGTTTGGTACAAGTGCTGATCCCATCAACGTCGACAGCCACGATCAGTCCAGCCCCGCCGCGAAAACAAGTAATATATTTGAGCGGCTACTCCATTTGACTCCACTACAGCCTACCTGGCTCCTGCTTTGTTCTGGTGAAATCGGACACCATCTTTGACATTCGAATTTTGATGGCTGGAATTGTTTGCCTTCAGGACAACTTCAGGATGAACAGTAGGCGTGCGTCCGCGGGGTTCCGTCCTGTGATTATTCTACTATTTCTTAGCTGGTATCGCATTCCCGATTAAACCTTGTTCTTGAATAGAATCAGGTCCACCCAATAGCCGCCAACCGGCGGTGCTGAATCGCGCAGCGTCTTGGTAGGCCTTTCGGCAAATTTCCATTGCGCTCCTCGCAGGCATCGTTTTTTGCGCACTTCGTTGGCAGAACAATGGATTCGGCGGCTTCCCACAGCAGGAACACATGTTGCCTTCCGACCCTTTCCACTCCTTCTCCATTAATTCCTGCCAGTATCAGTTCCTTGTGTCACACAAAGCCTAAATGTTTCTTTATTTTACGTCATTTGTTGCCACCGCGGAATGGCCCTGTCGAAGACCTCTTGCTGGCCTCGCCTCCCTCTGGCTTTCAGTACGTATAAATCTATTACCTCATCATTCGCTCCCAATACTGATTTTAATAATGAAAATGCTCAATTTTGGATGTCCCAGCCACTTTCCACCCAGCCATCATTTGCCGAAGAACCGTGAAGTCTTATCCCCGTGTAGAGGATCTGCGAAAGGTTGTCAATGTGGGTCCACTACAACATGGCACGAATTGGACCATAACCGCGAAATTGATGGACCTACATTTCGGTTCTCTCGCTCTCTCTCCCCTCACGTTCGCCACTCATATCATTGCTACAGTCCGAGTTAGCCATCTGAGGCTCTCAAGTATGTATCTGGACGTTCCCCTAAACTTTTCGCCCATGCCGCGCAAACAGGGATCTAATATATCATGAACGCCGTTGCCATCTGCAGCTACCACGGCGGGCGCTCCACGTCCTTTGCCCAGAAATGGGACCGTTGCCCACACCGCCGAACCTTTTCCCAGCGGAATTCCTATGCAAGAACATCGCTGCGTATTAGAGGCGTTTGAAAACCCGGAGACCCCAAACGTCTGTCTCCTCAATCACATTCATACATGTCTTTCATTGCGCTGACCACCCTGTCGGCAGCGTCCCGCCAGAACCGCACGTGAGGTGCGGGAGAAACACACAGACGGTGCGCGGTGAGCCTCCCAGCCGCGGCATTTTTTACTTACAACTAACTCTTCGCCTCGGCAGACGCCGTGCAGAACTCCGATTGCGCCAGAATCAGAAGAATTACAAGTTGAACCTCTCGGTCTCCCTCTGTTTTTGATGCACTCTTCCGTTGTCAATGGCGTGGAGATCCCGAGTCTCATTGCATCCGTCACCCAAGGGTGCGTGTACCATGTTGCATTGGAATATGTATTGCTTACCCTCATGATTACGCCTGTAGTATTCGTCTGACCCCCTCCGTCTCCCGGCAGCCACGCACCAGACGCCTCAGCTCCTGTCTGGCTTGCCTGCACGCCCGCCCATAATAGACCTTGAAATTAACCCTGCCGACCATAGACAACGCGATCTTTTCCACGACACCCGGACGACTCTCAGTTGTGCGCATTTCTATGCTTGAAAACAGCAATCTAAGAGTCTACGAGAGTCGTCAAGTCTTCACAGCGGTGTCCATAGATATTTGCGTTTTTGGGCTTACGAGTTCAAGTTGTTCTTTCTCTCGTCACAATTTTATCCGTATATGTAGGCCCCTGTCGTCTAAAGAATGTCCCCACAAGCTCAAGCCAACCGGAACACCGTGACTTCGCACTTTGTTCCTTCTGTTCACACCGCCAAGCGCCCAAGAAACTAGTTTGGGAATTCGACTCAAGCGGTGCAGTCCATGTGATAATCGAACTCTGCATTGGGAACTCGCAAATCCTGAGGTCTGAGCTTCGTTTCCGTCAGCACTGCCACTTGATTGTGCTTGTTTCACCATTATAGTTGATCCCATCAAACGCGTCTCTGACCTCGACCTCGTCCAGCGGCGAAGATAGCCAATCAGCGCTAGTCAGCAGTCAGCCTTTCAGATGAGATCATCTCAGAGATCTTGACTCCGGTTCTGCGCGTTTCGGGCCATCTCTTCTCCGATACATCTACTAAGGGCCGGAGTCCCCTCGCGACGACCAATGCCACTGAATCAACATCCGCCATGCTCGTCGTGTGCAAGGCCTGGCTACGCGTCGCTACTCCACTTCTATATCATATCGTCATACTTCGCTCTACTGCTCAAGCCCAGGCTCTAGCTGCGGCGTTGAAGAAGAACCTAGAACTTGTCCTCTTCATAAAAAAACCACGTGCCGAAGGCAGATATGGCATTGCGATGCATCATATTCTCAAAATCTCCCCCAATATCAGCGACCTTGTTCTTTCCCTGCAACTATATTCATCCGACTCCTCAGCTGGTTTGATCTCGGGCCTTCCGCTCATCAATCCGAAGCGCGTCATCGTGGTGGACCACGGAGATGATATCCTGAAGAACCAACACGTAGAGGGGCTGGTTGGGGCTATCCTGGACTGTGTGACGGACTGGAGCAATCTCGTGCGGACTTTTTCCGCTCTCGCTTTACTACTAACTTCGGTTCTACCTAGATACGATTGTCTTCCCGTACGAATACATAAATGAAGCCGTCGTCGACCCTCTGTGATGAAGATATGCGCCAGTTTGGGCGCCACAGTAGTATCATTTCCCGCCAGTCTCCCCTATTGGCGGCTGGCGCGACATCATAGCGAATATCCCATCCATCCAAACAATTGACATTCGAGCACCCATCTCGAAGAACGGGCCGAACGTATTGCTACATACGGTAACAACACTTACAGTCCGCGCTTGGCGTCACTGTTAAGATGGACCGATACTTCGTGAGCAACGCTGGATATGTTGACATTGCATTAATATTGACTGACTTGATCCTGTTTCAGTAAACCACAGGAAACACCTACGAAACTCCCCTTGCTATAGCAACTGATCGGCCTTCCACCCTTTGGCCACCAGCCCCGATGCCATCGTCGACCTCGTATGGAGGCGAGTTCTCTTTTTCGCCACGAACATGCATGAGCGCCATTCTCTCCTTCGACTGTACAGATGCTTACCGAAATTCGACGCGACTCCCGCATCTATTGTTAAAACTCTGCAAGGTTTGCCTTACCATGTCGATTTTGCTCTCTTTGCCCAACGACTCCATTCCAGAGACTTTCCCTCCCTTATCTCTATCGGTACCTAACCTTTTCGAATGGTAAGTGTGTGCGAGCGCTCGTGGACAGGATCAACCATGATCCATCCCTGGCCTTACATTTGCGGGAGCTCCATATCTGTGAGCGACTAACAACCAGAGACTGCAACCTAAACCTGGCACCGATCGTTGCCCACACATCGCACCTCAGCAGCCTCGTTCCAAACACGATATCGCGATGCCGTGTCCCGTGTTCAGTGTGCTCGCAGATACCGCGGGTTCCACTCTTGTGGAATTCACCGACTTCCGCATTTACTCTCCTACAGGCGAGGCTATACCCGTATTTTGCCGTTTTGCCGCCCTCCGCGTGCTGAGGTGGGAGTGTGACATCAAGTTTCCAGATCTGCCCGGCGATAGTTCAGGACGGCGCTTCCCGAGTTAGAGTCTCTAGACTCGACGAATTCTTCAAACGGATTTTATCCCCTCTTGGTGAAAATGAAGTGCGCGATACATTCTCTGATCTGCGTATCGTAAGCTAATATCTGGCCGGCAGACTGCCCAACCTTCGCGCTGTTTTGGATCTGACCGCGAATACGCCTACCCCTTTCTCACCACCCACGGCCATAAGATCCGGGAAGTCATGGTGCGGACCCACGAGGTCAACAAGATGATTGCGCTCTGTCCGAACTTGACGAACATGGAAATGAACGTCTGGTTCAATCCTCACGCAGTACATACATCAAGTGTTCCGTTATACGCACCGATTGCTGACACACTCTTTGCACCCGCCCAGACCTTCCATTTGAGCTTCCCGCAGACCAATACACTCGAGAAGTTCGTCGTCCACGACTCCACAAAACCCCAGCGTACGTTAGAAGGCCACCACCATGAACCTGATGTTGACAAATCTTTACAGAAATCGCAGATCGGACGACGAAGGAGTAGGATCGGTTCTTCGCGCTCATAAATCCAGCCCATTTCCCCACCCTGCGCGAAATCCAGGTCGAGCATTGCGTATGGCCCGCCACTGAGTAAGCACATAATTTGAATCTCGCAATCTCGGCTTCGCTTTGACCGGCCACTCATACAGACGCGCTATCTCGCAAAGCCTCTGGGTGAAACATGCGGAGCACATGCGCAAGAGTGGGATAAGGTAACCGACAAGGCAGGGACGCATTGGTGTCCGCGACTCAGAGTCAAAGGCTCTCGCCGCTGATACGATGTAACGTTCTCACAAGCTCGTACCAGAATTACTTTCACTCTCCCGTACTTGCCCGGTCTAACAGAAGCCTTTCTTCTCGGACCTTCACCGGTCGTGCGTTCTTGCATCTCCTAATACACCCGTTCCATCGCAGCGACCACTGTCAAGTTCTCCGTTGCCTTTGGGCATCTTGATGTCGGCCATATCACAGTCCACAAAGCTGCTGATGTCATACGGCAGTCATCCTCTCCCAGTTACCCACTGCAAGATTCTCCCTGATTGTTCATTAAATAGGTGCGACCTTCTGCATCCATCAGGTCACATCCACATCTTCCAGCTGCATCGTTCTGCCGTACGGCGGGAACGTATCAGGGGGAAGTTTGTACCACAAAGCCATGGAGTTTGACTCCTATCGAATCATCACGGCACTGCATCACCCGCACATATTCCCCACCTCCATCTTGGCGCATTCAAAAGCGTTATTTCAGTCTCATCTTTTTAAAAGGATTGGACGCACACGTCCGCAGGTTAGTGAAAACCAGATTCATCAACTCGCGCGTCAGATCAAGTAGGCTCGTTTGGTATGGGGGAAAATATGCTCTGAACCACTTCACGCTAGGGTCCCTGCATGCACACACTCTGCTTCCTGAATCTACGGAAGGCCTTCGAGTCCGGGTACTAAGCTGCAAACGCAGTCGCGCCCGCGGGCGGTGACAGGGGGGATTTTGTTATCAGACCATTTACCCAGCCACCTTGAGCGTCTCGACGTGTCCGCAATAGATACATACTTTCCTGCACAGCTTAGTCTTGCGCAGGCAGTGTCTCGTTGAATTGCTCAAGAACCTCTCAATGGCTCTGCTACCATGCATATATAACATTCCGATATGGTAATTAGAAGTTCTCAGTGCCAGAAATTGAGCCCAAGAATGAGCAAAGGACACCCAATGAAAGACCGCGGGCTATCTTCAATAACGTGTTGAGCAGGCTAATCTAACCAGTAGCAGTTGCTCAAATCAAAGATGGGTTAGTACTCGGAGAATACGGGAGCAAAAACGCGGCAACATACCCTCAATGTTCCCTCGCCGCTTCTGGGCACGAAATTATCCCCCCGCGACCAACCATCCGGCAGCCCCTTCGCGCCAGCAACCCAATCATCCCAGTAGTTGACATTCATTCCAATGACAAAGCGCAGATCGTAGACCTGCGGTATTCGCACCGACCCATAGAGACGCCTTTGATGCACCGGATACAGAAGAAGTAGGAGTTTCAGCCGGGGCATTTCACCAGCAGCGTCATGAGGATGTCCCAAGGTAGGCGGAAGTTAGCCCTGACGTGCGTGAGGGCAGGCAACGCTGAGAGTGCGCGTAGATCTGCACCGCACCCTCGTTGTGAGCATCAAAATTTGGAGGTGCGTGATGGTTCCGAATATCGAGTGTGATAGGTCGACGGAGCCTCCAAACAACTCGTGCAGAGACACAGACAGCTGCTGGAGCTGCATTTCTGCGAGGAGAGGAAGATCGCTGGGATCCACAAATCGTCAAGAACAGCCAAATTTAATGACTCCCGCGGAGAGTCTCAACAGCTGCTTTCTCTCGTCGACCGTTGTTCCTCGGGTGGATGGATGGCGGACCGCTGTCCGGAAGAAATCGGGGGCCTTGGATCTCATTGCGTTCAGAACGGCACGGACCATTTCTGGATGTTGTTCGGAGATAACCATCGTCCTATACAATAGAGGCTCGATCCTAGGCATGAATCAGACGTCTCTGAGAAGATGGCGCAAGAATTTTGACCAGGTAAGAACGCGACGAGCAACTCGTAGAAGCAGAGGGATTGTACCCGAGTGCATCAGTGCCGTTGTTTCGAATATCTCTCGTTCCAGCTCTGTCGGGAACACAGGTGGGCAATCCATGTTGTCGGAAGAGTAGACGTGTACCGTGACTCTCGTGTCACGGTGTGACCCCGCTCCTGCCGCTAACGGGCGATTCGGGATTCAACCAAGATTCAACAAGTGATTCTGTGAAACTTTGATTTTGGGGCGAGGTGGGGGCGCGGGCGGGGAGTTGGGATAGTGTTTGTTGCTGGTTGTTGGACCATCCATTGCCATGCTCAGAGTAGGGTCGGCAATTTTTTCGACTTTCCACGGCACGGGTACGGCACGGCTCTTCACCACCACGGCCCGTTGAAACACGGCCGTGACGGCCGTCGAACGGGATGGTTTTGAATCCACCTGATTTCGATCATCGAGCGTCTTGAATACTCCTAGGCGCTCAGCAAGTGCTTCCACCACAGTCATCTGGTATATCTGTCTATAATGGCAAGTTACCGCCAAGTTGCGCTCATGGTGCCGGCCCATGCCGGCTGTGATAGCCGAGTTCAGCTTATTTCCTTCGCAATTTTGTTTGGGTTTTCACTCATTGCTCACATCCCAATCAGATTTCCGATTGTCCTCTGAACCTCACCTCAGGGCCATTGGGACGATGAGGAGGTGCAAAATCTCCAGTGAGTAGACATATATTC
The DNA here is from genome assembly GCA_029378395.1 of Mycena leptocephala. Taxonomy (NCBI): domain Eukaryota; kingdom Fungi; phylum Basidiomycota; class Agaricomycetes; order Agaricales; family Mycenaceae; genus Mycena; species Mycena leptocephala. Next base: position 95,938 of record JARJLF010000535.1, on the reverse strand, counting down.
TTTGTAGCTTTGCCACCTGGGCTGCGAGGGCTGAATAGAGTTTATACACACCCATCGCAGTCATAGGATCACTTTCAGATCGAAAAAAACACCTGTTGAAAAATACTACATGGCCGTAGACCCGTTACGGCCGTGCCGTTGACCGTGCCGTCCCGTCAAGATGTTTCTGAACTACTCAACGGCCCGTGCCGTCGGAAACCCGTCTTTTGCACGGCCGTGCCTTTCACGGGCACGGGTGGCAGCCCTAGAGCCTCAGAGGAAATGCCGTTGCGCACACTGTTTTAACCAGTGTGGGACTCCGGCCCAAAAGTATTATTCCGTCCCATCTCTATCATTCATGGGCCGCATACGTTGCGTAGGTCCAGTCATCCAGCAATTGTGTGAAACTTGATCGCGTTGAATTCAGGTATATATTGTCCACTCCTCGGGGTGTTTTTTCCCCGCGTGGTCGCTTATCTGGTGCTCATGAGTATCCACTCGCACTCGGGGAAATAATCCCATCCCTGCCGGGAAAGCCCGCTTTTCCTTGTCCTCATTGTCCCTGTACGGTTGGCCGATTCTCGTGGTAAGATGCTAGTACCACCAATGGGTTTTTGTGTACAATGAACCCGCTTTCCAGGGGAAAATAGCTGATATGTATAAGGGCTGAAAAGGCCTGACTATTCCTGGTAGGAACCCAGACATACGCTCTCTCACTGGATCTCGTCCTCAAAATACGATTAACTCAGAGCATCGTCTTAGAGCCCCGAAAACTGGTCAGGGTCAAGATTCGTCCTGATTTTCATCGAAGGTCAGAAAATCATCGATGAGTGAAATCAATGACCGAATCGCCAAACGGTAATCTCGAAAGCATTCAAGTCCAAGATCAGGATCAACCTGAGGAAGCTTTGCATATCAACTCGAACAACCGAACCTGCTAAGTTTACATAGGTCGCCCGCATTTCGTATTGGCAGACGATCTGTCCATGGTCAGAATAAAATGGTAATGCCCACTCATGCGGGGATCCGCACGGTCTTGAGCGCAGGGAGCGTTTGCAGCAAACGATCGAGCCTTGCCCGTGTCGCATCTCGGCTCATCCGCATCCCAATATCCCGCTCCTCATCCATGTCGAATTCCTGCGTTTCAATCACAAGCTCCTCCAGCGATGGCACGGCCAGTACGGACTCGAGCAAATGTGCAGCGATTGCCATGAGCGCGGGACACGGCAGTGGGGCCTGGAGGTGCAGGACCCGCAGCTGCGTGGGGAGTGGTGTCGCGGGTCGGTCAAGGAGCAGGTTCGTGCGGAACCGAAGCACGAGCGCTCGCAGCCCGTTGCCAGCAGCGCGCACGGCCACATGGATTGCCTCCGGATCTGAGTCCTTCAGGATGAGATGAAGTGTGTCGAGCGCGGGTGGCGCGAGGAGTGCCAGGACCGGCGCGTTAAGCCGGGGAAGGCTAAGGTGCACGGTGCGCACCTGCGCGAGTGGGATCCGCATAGCGGTGGGATCCTCGGCTTTGTTGGACTCTACCCCTATCATACTCTTCCGGCGCCCGATGCGAGGAAAAGTAAACAGGCGGCGTAAGAGGGTTAAGATATCCGAGTTACGCGGGGGTGGGCTGCCGAAGAGCTCGAGCTCATTCGTCACATGTAACTGTCGGAGAAGCTTCCAGTTTCCCTCCAAGCGCAATGTCTTGCATGCAGGGAACTGAGCTAGAAGCTTGGGCAGGTCTTTCTCGGTCCATTTGGCGGTTGGATGTACGCAGATGGCAATTTCGCGCACGTGGGATCGGACGGTTGGAGATTCGAATGTCGCGAGTAGCTTTTTGTAGTTTGCGGTAATCGTGAATGGGGTAATGAAGATGAAATAGAATAGAACAGCGCGACTCAGTGCGAGCCAGGTGCGCGACACGAGCCCGCAGTTGCAGAGAGTGCCCCTATCTTCAAAATAGTGGAGGTTCCTGAGCACTTGGTCCACGAGCTCTGGGGGAAGTCGAGGCTCATTATCTTGTGTAGTGGGATTGCGGGCGTGGGGGTGCATCTCTAGTACGAGTGGTGTGGGGTCGTGGGCGGTGGCAAGCAATAGTGGTCACATGCTTTCAAAGTCGTCGTATTTGTACGACATCTGTTGCTTCTAGAAGTTCTCATGTGGTTACCTTCAGGAGTGCGGGCAATTGATGGTCATTGAACCAATCAAACCATCCATCCATTTGTGCTATCTCCCGTATACACACAACCACTGTAAAGAAATACAGACTTGGAGAGAAGTCTCATCGTGGGTCCTTCTGACGGCAGCTTCATCTGGAATCATTCCCAAGCAGTGGCGCTGAATCAATGACTTGGACGTCGAACTTGGTGTCAACGAACTGATGATACGCCGCGTTGTCAATTTAACCTGCATCGACCTAGATCATTTCCACAGGAGGCATCCGCCACCGCTTATGGATCCATAAGCGGCAAGCGCTTATGTACCGCTTATGTGCCGCTTATGTGCCGCTTATGACTTTGATTTGCTTTGTAATTCCAATTGATCTTGCCTGTGTTCGAATCTGGGTGGGTGCATTCTTTTCAAATTCAGAGATTTTTCCTGGACCAGTCTAGAAAGTGTCAAAATACACCGTGCCTCAAATTTGATAGCCCATTGGATATTCTTGAAATGTGAAAGCCCTGTCAAGAATTTGACAGGCAGACAGGTATGTACATACCTGTACCTGTAGAGAGTGAAAATCAACTTCGGGCAAAAACTCAAACCAGGCTAAGGCAAAATGATCATTCTCAGTGATAATTTTATCTGGATCCATATGCTCAGGTCTGATCAGATCTGGTCCCTGTTCTGATCTATTGGCTGAAGATAGAAGATGCCAGTAATTTGAGTGCTTTGTCATTTATTCAGTACACTGAAATGGAACAACCAGAGGGCCGCTCAAATTAGAGTGGATGTATATTGTCTTGCCCCCACAAAATATTGCTCGGGGTTTTGCTCCTTACCCACCACAAAGTAGTCAAGGTCTGACCTTGCCGGTCAGACTTACCATCACTATATACTCCTTGGTTTCGAACTATGAATGCTCAAAAGACTGACCTTTCAGTGTAACTTAATAAATGACAAAGCACTCAAATTACTGGCATCTTCTATCTTCAGCCAATAGATCAGAACAGGGACCAGATCTGATCAGACCTGAGCATATGGATCCAGATAAAATTATCACTGAGAATGATCATTTTGCCTTAGCCTGGTTTGAGTTTTTGCCCGAAGTTGATTTTCACTCTCTACAGGTACAGGTATGTACATACCTGTCTGCCTGTCAAATTCTTGACAGGGCTTTCACATTTCAAGAATGTCCAATGGGCTATCAAATTTGAGGCACGGTGTATTTTGACACTTTCTAGACTGGTCCAGGAAAAATCTCTGAATTTGAAAAGAATGCACCCACCCAGATTCGAACACAGGCAAGATCAATTGGAATTACAAAGCAAATCAAAGTCATAAGCGGCACATAAGCGGCACATAAGCGGTACATAAGCGCTTGCCGCTTATGGATCCATAAGCGGTGGCGGATGCCTCCTGTGTTCGCACGCATGTCAATTCGAGATCCGTGGGCAGTTCGGACGGGATTCCCTTTTGGGGAGGACAGCGATCTTCATAACACGAATATAAATGTGGATACACTCGATTCACCTTTTTCCCCCAGCAGGTCTTTTCTAGCCGGTTTCCACGTAGCTTATTCCCGCCGCACCAGTTGGAATCTTCCCTGATCAAAGAAGCTGTGAAAATGGAGATTGACAATGTCCGATATCAGATTCGAGAGAATACATGCCCACGCATCAGCAAAATGACAACACCTTTTCCGGGTGCTTTTCGCACTTTTTCTGTGTTTGTCTTTTTTCCGTCTTTTCTCGCGGCTTTTGGTAGCCCTTTTTGTTCTTCAACAACTTTTGATCCTTTTCGGCTTCTACAGCAAGATGATATAATAGGAAAATTTTCGCTGGCAGAATAAGTGCTGGAACTGCGCATAAAGTGAATATGAGTGGTAGTAAATTGTATATACCATGAAAGAACCACTGGCACGGACATGCGGTGACGTTATGCCGGGCGCACTGGTATAGAAGCTCCTCAAGGCTTCATATGGTGCTCCAACGGGAGCCTGAGGTTCTATTGAAAAAGAGTGCAGGACTACGACGTGCCGGACGTATTCGGTAGCGACCAGTCGCGAAACAATTCAACAAACTTAGGTCGCGAAACACGCGAAACAGTTAAGTCCGGCATCAGCACGTGCATTGGTCCGTGCGCCATGTTGATCATTTGATGAGTCAACGTTCCTCTTGACCACCACTCCCTTCCTCTGTCAGTCTGTCCCTCTTCCTCGGCGCTGCTTCCCCCGGCATCAAGTCATCTCAAATCCTCCAGAAACCTCAAGTTACCCCTGTTTATAACGTCTCAAATGCTCCCGCTTCCAAGAGCGATGACCGTCTCAAACCACGCGGTCATCGCTCTCGAGCCTTCAAGGCTTCAAGAATACCTCTCTTACTCCTTCAAACCCTCGGCCTCCCCTCCCGCTCCCGTTCCCGCACACTTCAAGATTCGGGGTACATTCAAGACCTCTTCGAGCCTTCAAGTGTACAATATTCAAGCTCCTCAAGTTCTCGAACCCCTAGATTGTTTCAAGATGTCGCACTGCACACCTCCTACTCCAAGTACCCCCCTGGTATTATATTCAGGCCGCGGGATGTCGATGAGTAGCCCTCCCCGAGAGACGAAGGTGTGTTATGATTTCTTTACATCTGCTCTCGACACTGAGTTTTGCCGCGCTATAGGCCCACGCGTGCCCTCTGACCATCTCCCTTCCATTCATCCTCCCTCACCGTCGACCCTAGCAACGCCCACCCCATTTTTTCTGCGCCTTGTGAGCACCACGGGACTGCGCGACGTCTTTCAGTGCCTTACACCTTGCGCCGCTTACCCTCGCAAATTGCGTGATTATTGCGAGGCCGCTGGTCAATGCAATCTCGCGCAGGCTCCAAGATCATTAACACCGCCTTCGATCTCAGTATGCACGCTCAATTTTGGCTTGTAGCCCTTGTAACCTTGCAATAACCACCCCTTTTCCCCGTAGATCATGGCTCCGTGTATAAAGTCCGTAATAGTACGCAATACATTCGATTTTACTGCCCTAGACGCAACTTTTGAGTCGTCTTTTGTCACTTCTGGTGTAGCTTTTCCAACGGCTTTTTGACTCCTTTCGCCCTTTTAAAAGCTAAGGGGCTTGGCCTAAAAAAGGAGAAAGTCCTTGTTGACTTTTTTGTCTTTTCGACCTTTTAAAAGTCATAAAAGCTGCGAAAAGACGATTTGACATTTTGCTGATGCGGTGCGCACTAATGTCATTCTAAGACCTCAATGATGACGTGCTGTCTGCTTTCGGGACTCCTCGACTGGGCAGGGGGTGCTGGGGCAGGATGGGACGAAATATATACTCGTGCCCACCACAGACCGAACACTGGATAAAACCCTGTGCGACCTGGTTAAAGCCCACCCCTTCCAGGCAAAATCAAATCCCAGTGTCTAGTGCAGTCATATGTATTTCCCATTGCAGATACATGCGTACCATCTACTTCCTCGGAAGTATCCCCAGGACTTCTGGAGGCATCATTGCATCGGCGTACATAATTCACAGCCAAACGGTGAGACGGCAGATGCTTGGCATACGGTGATGCTTTGGAAGGTCCTTGGGGATGAGGGTACTCGCGCGGTGCACATAACTGAACAGCGAGTTTACCCAAGACAAACATGTAGTACCATATGGGTGGTTATCCTTACAGAATCCTGCAAGATGGCAACCGAGCACAACTTTATTCCAGGGGTCCAATGTTGGCAAACCGTGGCATCCAGTATGAGCTTGAAAACCCGCAGAAAAATAATAATAAGCAAAATCGCAGGCCGCCCGTTTCACCAGGTGCCGCTACATTTCACTGTTGAACTAAGGGCTACCTTCCTGGCGAAACTCTTCTCCGATCTTCCAAACCTGTGCATCCGGATAATGGCACTCTCGAATACTGAATTCCTGGGGGGCATTATTTATCCGACATCGACTTGCCGGTTGCAAAATTTGCGTGTGTTGTCCTAGAGGTGTTCTACGTCGCTCCCTTGTTTCGTTTGGATGTTTGATTTCTGAAAGGCTGGCTGTGTCAACGAGCTGTTTCATTTTTTGAGTCTCTCTTTTCTTATTATTTAGCTCTACGCCGGCGAGTATGAATGTCGGAACGGACAGTTGCGACCGGGGATAACGGGATACCGAGAGGCCCAGAAAAGATGATATAGCTACCTAGTGCGGGTACACCGGGATATTTTCTAAAACCGAGCGGGATCGTGCCGTGTAAATCTACCTACCTACCTACCATCGAGAAAACGTCATTCCGTAAACCGCCATCCCGCTATATGCCAAGCAGATTTCAATTGTAGGCATTACGAAAGTTCTATTGCAAGAAGCGTCGGCATCCACGCTCCCAGACGAGCGCGGTAGAGACATTTTCAGAAATCCGTCGAGGAAACACTGCCCGTCGCCATGCCAATCGATTCCAGAACAAAAATCAGGAAATCACGGCGCAAGGTTGATGGTGCGTGGACCGTGCTCAAATCATCCCTGGTTAGTGAGTTTACATTGTAATGAGTCTCAAATTGAAATAACCGAGCTCACTCACGCGGGGATGCGCAATGTCTTGAGTTCAGGGCAGTGTTGGGCCTAAGGCCTAAGGCCTTAACCGGCTTAAGGCTTAGGAAGGGCTTAGAGTAAGCCTTAGAGCTCTGGAGAAATTTCTTCCAGACCTTAGAGGCCTTAGGGCCCAGGCCGGATTTCCCCTCATTGCGGCGAGTTGGCGGCGAGTGCTTGCACACTGTTCTTTCCGCTTCTGCCCATGTCATGTCTTCCATAGGCTGAACTTTCAAACCCCCTCAGGCTGAACTATTTTCACTGGGGTTCAACCAGAAATATCTACTGGAACAACACCGGAAAGCCTACTGTACAGGCTATGACATATTAACCACCTCACCGAAGATTGGCGAGCCAGTGGGGCCCCTACTTCTTAAAATACGCTATATCTTGCCCACACGGCATCCCAGAACGCGAAATTTCGAGAGGTGGGCAGCGTGGGAAAAACTGAACCTAAGGCCTTAAATGGAGGCCTTATCCTAAGCCTTAGGCCTTAGTAACCCTTAGGGAGTTTCAAACCTGCTTTTAAGGCCTTAAGGGCCAACACTGGTTCAGGGAGCGTCCGCATCACGCGATCAAGCTCTTCTCGTGCGGCATCCCGACTCCCATCCATCCTGTCAACGTTGTTCCCATCCGTGTCCGGCGCCCGGCGCCGAACCCTCCAATTCAATCGCCAGCTTCTTGAGAAGTGGTGTGGCCAACAACGTGTCGAGGAGGCTAATCTAACCAGTAGCATGTTGCTCAAATCAAAGATAGTTGGTTAGTTCTTGAAGAATACGGGAGCAAAAAGGCGGCAACATACCGTCAATGTGCCCTCGCCGCTTACGGGCCATGAAATCATCCCCACGAGACCAGTTATCCGGCAGCCCCTTCGCGCCAGCCACCCAATCATCCCAGTGGTTGTCCTTCATTCCAATGACAAAACGCAGATCGTAGACCTGCGGTATTCGCGCCAACTCGTAAAGACGCTTTCGGTACAGCGGATACAGAAGAAGCAGGAGTTTCAGCCGGGGATATTTCACAAGCAGCGTCATGAGGCTGTCCCAAGGTAGGCGAAAGTTAGCCCAGAGGTGGGCGAGTGCGGGCAACGCTGGGAGTTGCGCGTAGATCTCCATTGCACCCTCATTGAGGACGTCAAAAATTTGGAGGTGCGTGATAGTTCCGAATATCGAGTGTGATAGGTCGACGGAGCCTCCAAACAACTCGTGCAGAGACACGGACAGCTGCTGGAGTTGCATCTTTGCGAGAAGAGGAAGATCGCCAGGATCCACGAATCTTCGAGAACAACCAAAGTTAATAACTCCCGCGGAGAGTCTCAACAGCTGTTTTCTCTCGTCGACTGTTGTTCCATGGGTGGATGTCAGGGCTGGGTGGCGGTGTCCGGAAGAAATCGGGGGGCTTGGATCTCATTGCGCTCAGAACGGCACGGACCATTTCTGGATGTTGTTCGGAGATAACCATCGTCCTATACAACAGAGGCTCGATTAGGCATAAATCAGACGTCTCAGAAAATTGGCGCAAGAATTTTGACCAGGTAAGAACGCGGCGAGCAACTCGCAGAAGCGGAGGAATTGTACCAGAGTGCATCAGTGCCGCTGTTTCGAATATCTCTCGTTCCAGCTCTGTCGGGAACACAGGTGGGCAATTCATGCTGCGACGGAGGGGCGAACGTTGGGCGAAGTGTAGTGTGACAGATGTGTCACGACGTGACGCCACTCCTTCCATAAACGGGCGGACCACCCGATTCGGTTTGGGTTCGGCAGCTGGGGATTTAACAAACGACTGTTGTGGAAGTTTTTTCTTAGCGAGTGGGGGGCCGAAGTTGAGATCGTCAGCTCATCCTTGCGTTGCCGCTTGTAGACCTACCGTAATGAGAGGCAATTGCCATTACGCACGCAGTGTTCAAAGTGTGGTACTCCAGCCTGAGCCCAAAAGAATAATCCCGTCCCATCTCTATCATTCCTGGGCCACTAAAAAACCCCTCGTAGGTCCAGTCATCCAGCAAAGGTGTACTAGTGTGTGTGAAGCTTGATCGCGTAGAATTCAGGTGTATAGTGGACAATATAATATTGTCCACTCCTCGGGGTGCTATGCTCCTCGAGAGGTTGCTTATCTGGTGCTCATGGGGATCCACTCGCTTAGGCGGAAACGATGCCATTCCTGCCAGGAAACCCGGTTTCCCTTGTCCCGAATCTATACGAGAAGAATGGGAAATGGGACTCGTCAAATTTAAGCGAGTCCCATTCTTGATGGCAATTTGATCACTCTCAATTCATCATCATTGGCATCGCACAGCCAATTCTCAGTTTTGGGCGTATGGAGGCGTATTTTAAGGTGTCTTTCGACTACATCGACTACATCTATTGCTGGGGGACCCAGACCCACCTCCTTTTGCCTGACGGCACACCTGAGTAGTTTATAACATGCTATTTATTATTTTTGCATCTTCTTGCTGCTAAAAAAAGGTGGGGGGACAGGACCCGCGGACCCGGTGGACGCTCGCCGTGGGGGCCCACTGCATGGGGCTCTAAAATGTTTTTTCGTGGGTGTATCAATTATTACTTAATAAGCTTTTTTACAGACTTTTTAAAAGAGATATAACGCGGGGAGACCCATGCTCGCCGCAGGGTCCGCTGCACGGTGCTGCGCTCGCTGCTGGTCCCACTGCGTGGCGCTGGGCAGGCGGGGTTTAAATTTAAATGATGTCCCAATCCCATTCTCGAGGACGAATCCCATCAGTCCATTTAAGCGAGCTTAGCAGATGAAATAAGCGGGTCCAATTGACGCGAGTAAGGCTCCAAACTTTTGTTTTCTGTGTGTGGATCCGGACACAACAAACGGAAACAGTTGAAAAACATTTTAAAACAGCTTATACACGGTTATTTTCTAGGTACTTCAGAACAGGTGTGGGTCTTTTCAGGTCTTGGTTCTGTCCAATAACAGTTTGTTTCATTCCACTTTGCTATCCAGGTCAGTTTCGGTTCGAACTTGTGCATCCCTTGCATTGGCACGGTGCAATGCTCGGATGCTACTTGAGTCAGAGGTGAGTGAACAAGAGCTGCAGTCCGCAGTAGGGTAGTATGGCCGTACTGACACCAAAGGGTGGAAACACTGGCAGCGTAGGAGCGAGGAAAATTCTCAGAGACTGTGGTTGGGCGATACAAGCCCTACGACGCATGAATACACCCAACATCAATTTTCCCACGCCAGAATGGCCTTTCAGTTCAGTACCTCCTCATTCCGATGTTTTCGAGATTCAAAAAGGCTTCAGGAATATTTCTATCCTCAGGATGCCCTAAATTTCTGCTGGACAGTGCCGGGGAAGTCATTTATTTCTTCAAACCGTTTACAGTAAACCTTGTACAAACAGTTTGTAAACCGTTTGAACTCACCGGCACAAAAAACGGAAACGGAAACGGTTAAATCCGTGTACAAACGTTTGTACACGGAAAAGGTTGGAGCGAGTCCCATTCATCTCGTTGTTACTCTATCGTCCCTGTACGGTTGGCCGACTCGGATTCCTGTGTTAAGATGTTCGTCTATGTTAGTACCGCCAAGGTGTTTTATAATTAGTTCACAATGAATCCGTTCGGTGGCAACAGTTGCTCCCTGGATCACTTCCTCAAAGCAGAATTACCTCAGAGAATCGTCGTAGAGCCCCTGGGTGGAGTATTCCTTGAGACGGTCATAGTAGTATCGAATCGCCAAACGATAATCTCGAAAGCATTGAAGTCCAAAATCGGGATCAACCTGAGGAAGCTTTACATATCGACTTGAACCGAACTTTGCTAAGTTTACATAGGTCGCCCGCATTTCGCATTAGCAGATGATCTGTCCGTGGTCAAAATAAAATGGTAATGCCCACTCATGCGGGGATCCGCACGGTCTTGAGTGCGGGGAGCGTTTGTAGCAAGCGCTCGAGCCTCGCCCGCGTCGCATCTCGGCTCATCGTCATCCCAATATCCCTCCCTCCATCCATGTCGAATTCCTGTGGTTTAATCACAAGCTCCTCCAGCGACGGCACGGCCAGCACGCACTCGAGCAAATGTGCAGCGATTGCCATGAGCGCGGGACACGGCAGTGGGGCCTGGAGGTGCAGGACCCGCAGCTGCGTGGGGAGTGGTGTCGCGGGTCGGTCGAGGAGCAGGTTCGTGCGGAACCGAAGCACGAGCGCGCGCAGCCCATCGCCGGCAGCGCACAGGGCCGCATGGATTGCCTCCGGATCTGAGTCGTTCAGGATGAGGTGAAGCGTGTCGAGCGCGGGCGGCGCGAGGAGTGCCAGGACCGGCGCGTTAAGCCGGGGAAGGCTAAGGTGCACGGTGCGCACCTGCGCGAGTGGGACCTGCATGACGGTGGGATCCTCGGCGTTGTTGGACCCTAAAGCCATCGTACTCTTCCGGCGTGCGGTGCGAGGGAAGGTGAAAAGGCGGCGTAGGACGGTCAAGATATTGGAGTTGCGCGAGGGTGGGGCGATGAAGAACTCGAGCTCATTCGTCACATGTAACTGTCGGAGAAGCTTCCAGTTTCCCTCCAACCGCAATGTCTTGCATGCAGGGAACTGGGCTAGAAGCTTGGGCAGGTCTTTCTCGGTCCATTTGGCGGTTGGATGGACGCAGAGGGCAATTTCGCGCACATGCGATCGGACGGTTGGAGATTCGAATGTCGCGAGTAGCTTTTTGTAGTTTGCGGTAATCGAGAATGGGGTAATGAAGATGAAATAGAATAGAACAGCACGACTCAGCGCGAGCCAGGTGCGCGAGACGAGTCCGCAGTTACAGAGAGTGCCTCTATCTTCAAAATAGTGGAAGTTCCTGAGCACTTGGTCCACGAGCTCTGAGGGAAGTCGAGGCTCATTGTCTCGTGTAGTGGCATTACGGGCGAGGGGATGCATCTCTGGTATGAGTGGAGTGGGGTGGCAAGCAATAGTGAGCACATGCCTTTAAAGTCGTCGTATTTATACGATATCTGTTGCTTCTAGAAGTTCTCATGTGGTTGGTTACCTTCGGGAGTGCATTAATCGGGCAATTGATGGTCATTGAACCAATCAAACCATCCGTACATTTAAGCTATCTCCCGTACACATAAGAAATACAGACTGGGACCGAAGCCTCATCGTGGGTCCATCATTCGACGGCAACATCATCGGGAATTAGTCGCAGACATGGCTGAATCAATGAATTGGATGTCCAACTTGGTGTCAACGAACTGATGATACGCCGTGTTGTCAATTTAACCTGCATCGACGCATGTCAATTCGATGAATGAGATCCGCGGTGGGCAGGGTTCCCTTTTGGGGAGGACGGGGATCTTTATAACACACGAATATAAGATGTGGATACACTCGATTCACCTTTTCCCCCAGCAGGTCTTTTCTAGCCGGTTTCCACGTAGCCTATTCCCGTCGCACCAGTTGGAACCTTTCCTGATAGAAGAGTGTCAAAGAAGCTGTGAAAATGGAGATGGACAATGTCCGACATCCGATTCGAGAGAATACATGCTCACGGTGCGCACCAATGTCGTTCTAAGACCTCAATGAGGATGTGTTGTATGCTTTCAGGACTCGTTGACTGGGCAGGGGTGCGGGCGGAGGACGGGAAGAAAAATATTATACTCGCGCCTACCACAGACCGAACACTGGATAAAACTAGGTGCGACCTGGCTGACGTTTCCCCTCCCAGGCAAAATCAAAATCCCAGCGTCCAGTTCCACCAGTCGTATGTTTTCCCAATTGAAGATACATGCGTACCATCTGCTTCCTCGGAAGCAGCCCCAAGGACTTCTGGGGGCATCGTTGCATCGACGTAAATAACCCACAGCCAAACGGTCAGACGGCCTGTAGGACAGATACTTAGCATCCCGCGACGGTTCGGAATTGTACTCGCGCCGCCCACATAACTGAACAGCCAGTTTACAGAAGACAACTAAGTAGTACCGTATGGGTGAAGTTATCCTTACAGTATCCGGCACGATGGCAACCGAGCACAACTGTATTTCAGGGGTCGAAGGTACAAGACGCTAGCAAACCGTGGCATTCAGTCTGGGCTTGAAAACCCGCAGAAGAAGATAACATGCAAAATCGTAAGCCGCCCGTTCCACCAGGCGCCGCTACATATCATTGTTGAACTAACCTGTGCATCCGGATAATGGCACTCTCGAATACTGAGTTCCTGGAGGTCATTATTTATTTGAAATCGACTCGCCGGTTGGAAAATTTGCGTTTGATGTCCTAGAGGTGTTCTACCCCGCTCCCTTGTTCCGTTTACTCGGGGTTACCAAAAGTAACCGAATTTCGAATTGGACCGTTTCCCCATTGGAAATGACCCTTATCCGGAGGACAAAACACCTCACAAGGTTGACTAAGAGTGTATACTCCCCTCCATTTCAGATGGATGACATCCTTGATGCAGGGGCCTTAAGCCAATGAACTTTTCCCAAAACATCTGCGTTGTTCACCACAGCTGAGAGCAGTATTCAGAAATATTCATCCACTGGCGGTATCTGTGCGTGTCTTTTGCAGATATCGGCTGTCTGGGGGTCATGAGAACATCCTAAAGGAATATTCTACAGCTATGCAAGCACTTATGATCATCACAAGATGCATAGTATCCAGATTTTGCGAGACATTGATTACATGGGTCAGTATTGTTTGTGACCAATGCTAGACAAAAATGCTGCTGGCTTGGTAGGTTTTGATGAAGGGGTCATGCTCGTGAGACACAGGACTACAATGGCAAGTAGTTAAATCCATGGAAAAGTTCAAATTTCAGCTCCAAAAATGTAAATTTCGGTTACTTTTGGTAAGCGCGAGTAGATGCTTGATTCAGAGGCTGGCCGTATCGAGTGCTGATTCATTTTTTGCTTCTCTGTGTTTTTTTTAGCTCTACGCCGGCGAGTATGAATGTTACAATGGACAGCTGCGACCGGGGATAACGGGATACCGAGAGGCCCAGAAAAGATGATGTAGCTACCTAGTGCGGGTACACCGGGATATTTTCTAGAACCGAGCGGGATCGTGCCGTGTAAATCTACCTACCTACCTACCATCGAGAAAACGTCATTCCGTAAACCGCCATCCCGCTATATGCCAAGCAGATTTCAATTGTAGGCATTACGAAAGTTCTATTGCAAGAAGCGTCGGCATCCACGCTCCCAGACGAGCGCGGTAGAGACATTTTCAGAAATCCGTCGAGCAAATACTGCCCGTCACCATGCCAGTCGATCCCAGGAATAAACATGAGGAAATCACGGCGCGAGGTTGATGGTCCGTGCACCGTGTTCAAATCATCTATGGCCAGTAGGTGAGTTTACAGTGTAATGAGGCCCATATTGAAATAACCGACCCCACTCACGCGGGGATGCACAATGTCTTGAGTTCAGGGAGCGTCCGTATCACGCGATCAAGCTCTTCTCGTGCGGCATCCCGACTCCCATCCATCCTGTCAACGTTATTCCCATCCGTGTCCGGCGCCGAACCCTCCAATTCAATCGCCAGCTTCTCGAGAAGCGGGGTGACCAACACGTACTCTAGCAGGTGGGTGGCCATTTCCACGAGGGCAGTACACTGCAATGGCCCACGGACATGCAATGTCTGCAGCTGCGTGGGAAGCGGTGCAGCCGGCCACCAGGGGCGGAGGTTCTGGTAGAAATGTAAAACGAGCACACGCAAGCCGGCGCCCGCTGCGCGCAAGCAAGTGCGAACCGCGTCCGGGTCAGATTCAAGATCGTGCTCGAACAGAGTGATGTGGAGAGTGTCGAGGGCGGGGGCGCGAGGAGGGCCAGAACCCGGGCGTTGAGCTGCGGCTCTGCGAGATGCACGATGTGCACCTGCGTGAGTAGGGTGAGGGCAGCATCCTCAAAGAGCCGGATGGGCTCGACAGCATCAGGCTCTGCGTTGAAGCTTGATATCTTCCGACGCACGAAGCGGGGCAAAGGAACGTCGCGGAGAGCCCGGCGCACCAGTCGTAAGAGGCTGAACTTACGCGACGGTCGGCTCTTGAGGAACTCGAGCTGCGCTGCCACGTGGAACGCTATGACCAGGCTCCATCTGTCGATCAACAATAGAGTCGTACATCAGGGAACTGAGCTAGGAGTTTGGCAGGTGGGTCTCCGTCCACACATCGTCTGGGTCGACGGCGAGCTGAATCTCGCGCACGTAGGGTCGGATGGTCGGGGTGGTGAATTTCCTGAGCAGGTTGATGTTTTCTGGGGTAGGGAACGGGCTAATCCTGATGGAGGAAAATATAACAGCGCGGCTGAACGCGAGCCACGTATGGGAGACGAGGGCGCAGTTGTGCAGCGTGAGTCTATCTTCGGGGTAGCCAAGGTGCCCGAAAACATGACCCACAAGTTCCGGGGAAGTAAAGCGCCAACTTCTTGTACAACGCCCTTGGATTCATCACCAGCGAGAGGATCCATCTGGTCAATTTGGGTCAATCGTGGTCGTGAGAGAATAATTAATGGTCATGTGCTCGACGCGTCCATCACATTCAAGGCCAAATATGGCCAAAGAATGACGCAGGAAACAACAAAAGAGAGAGCGTCCATTTACGTAAATTTTCGCTGCAGAAATTCGTTAAACCCATCCCGGAATTTGCGCTGAAATCCTTGAACGGCTGCGCCACAGTCACGGCCACAAGATCGTGCGCGCGTGGCCCCTACACACGCGACTAATACATGTTTAATCCGAGTCTGGAATGTTCTGGAGCGGTCCGAATATCACTACGAAAAAATGAGTTGTCCTCAACCAAAAGAGCAAGTGCCAACGGGGAAGCCCAGTCGACCGAACGGATGCAGGACGATGTATGATCGATGAGGGCAGGCAAAACCTAGTCTGAGCAGAAATTTAAGACATGAGAGAAAAACCCATGGAAAAATGGCCCATTGTGCGCTTTTGGCCCTAGTTGAGCCCTAGTGATTCAAGTTCAGATTGATCGAGTTAGCACGGCCACTGACCTGTTCGACGCTACTTCTCCTTTCCCAATTACCTCCCTACCACCACCGTCCCCAATGACTGCGATATCAAACTCGACAATGCCGATATTGGCGAAGCAAGGAGTTGTGTTTTAAGATGGCAATATCAGCATCCAGGCCATCAGCACATCCTCCGGTATGGCAGCCACCCGAAGGCGAAGGTGGTCCCAGAACTTCGATGGATTCCCGTCGTTGCCGCTGTCCGATAACGACGAAGATGTGGAAATTTTTCTCAAGGCTGTCTTTGATTCCAAGTGCGTCTCATTATTCGTGAGCCTACATCTCAATGACCTAGTAATATCTTTAGATTCTTTATGCCCCCGCTGCTGCAACAACGTTGCCTGTTGTATTGGCAGTTTGCGCAGCAACAAATACGGCGTCCATTATCTCTTCCAGCGCGCGCTGCTCTACCTAGAGGCAGTCTATCCGGCAACAATTCCTTGACGCTCCTCGCAAATCACACATTGCCTACCCCGCCGGTCAACTGGAAGGCCATCTCTCTGTGCTCACTCGTGCACTAGCAGTGAAGGCGGAATGGCTACTTCCATCAATTAACTACGAGATTTCCTGCTTCCCCATGCGCACTATCGTCGCTGTCGGGACTGCGTGCGACGCCCTCGATGAATCGATGCAGCGCCACATCATATCAAGCGCGTCGACCGCCTCCGTATGATCAATTGGTTCGCGTTCGCGGAGACTGGCGAGGGTACAACTTGCGATCGCGATTGGCGCAACGGGTGCCCGTACAATGTGCGCGGCCACGCCGAAAAGATACTCGAGACGAAGAGATGGACCCGCTGCACCATTGGACTGAGGAAAAGTTGACAAATGGCGAAAGTCGCGCTGCGAACCAATCAAGAGGATGTGGAGGAGTCAATTGAGGAGGCAAGGAATAAAGTTTGGGAGAACTTGCCTTTCGCATTTGGGTTGCCCAGGTGGTCGGAGCTGCAAAAAATGCACAAGGCGGTCATGAATGTATAGTCGGAAAACGGAGTAGTCACCATTTGAATTGATCCTGAAAACCTTGTTCGCTTTTCCCTTATAGCGCGACCCTTCTGTATCATCCGACAGGGCTGTCGAGATATTGCAAAAGAAAGCATGTTGGGACGGACAGAACAGCCAAACGATTCCGGCGAGCTGTGCCATGACGATATCAATTGGAAGGAAACATTCAACGAGGCCCACAAAGAGGAGGAGGGCAACGTGTATGAGTAAAATAATGATGGTAGGCGAATGCGAAAATCCGCGTGCAGCAGATCCAATTTCCGACCGATGTCCGAAATCCCGAGCCCAATGTTGAGCAGTGTCGCGATAAGAGCGCAAGAGCACTGATACAAAGCTGATGATACAGAGTCACACGCCAATGCTATGGCGGATGGAGCAATTGCAAGGACAGAGGGAACGATAGATATGCGTCCGATTCCTAAGGCCGACAGGTGCTGTGATATCTGTTCAAGGATTGTGCATCCAAGACTGGATTGAAGGGTCTTGTAGCCGATGCAGAGCGCCGTTAAAATGGCTGAAAAGAGACCCGCCTGTCATGTGTCGGTCAAAACTCTTGCTATACCGAGTCGAAAGACTCATAAAAATGAGCATGCCCTCTGTGCACGGTGTTTCCCAATTCGAATTGATAGCACCGGCAGTGGTCAGCAGAAGGCTATCGGTGGTTGCCCACGACTGTAACACCAGGTCAGGAATATGAGACGATGCGATGGATGATAATGCCAATATTTCGTCCGTAATACTGGGTCAGAAATTCAGACCAGACTCATTTCAAACGGTTCCTTTTGTCCCGGGAAAATTGCCTTAAGAGTCTATGTGGGATCCAAATGGAGTCATCGAGCACCAGAATCAGAGGAAAGCGTCGGCGACATTGAAGATTTGGGTCGACGGTGGCAAATGCAATAGTGAAATGAGGGCTTCCCTCACCGATGGCCGCTAGGTTATGCTTCTGGAGCGCCGTTCCGGGAGCTACAATATCGCAGTCGTATTGGGCGCTCCAAGAGCGCAAAATGAAGGGTTGGCAGCAAGAACCATTGGCGTGGTTATGGTGGTCCGAGGAAGAGGCAAGCGATCACGTGCAACGTTCGGCAATCACCGTTGAGGTGTCTCCCTCTTCCGTCTTGTTTCCATCGCGCGCACGGAATCTGTCGCTGCCTGCTGAACGCAACTATCTCCGGCCTTCAGGATATTTATAGGGACCATTGGCTTCGATATTGACCTTACTAAACGGTGGGAATCTGGAAAATTGTGAACGAACCGTGCAGAGAAGCGAAGGAGGCAGGGACGTATCATTAACTCCTGCTGTCCCAAACGGACATTCTAACCAAGTAACAGGAACATCGATATTGGACATTGAATCGTGGAAATACTCTTGTCGCTGGACCGAAAGAATAGTTTTGGATAGCTTTTTTTTCCTGTGAGTTTTCTCAGAGCTCAGTACAATCGAGAAGAGCCGTGCGAGATAGGCATCCAACAGCGATAACAAAATATTGCTTCATGACGACATCTGCGGTCCCGGAAGTCACGCTGAACTCGGCGCTCCAGCGGCCGTGAAGGCAGCAGGAAAGCTCCAGCACGAACTGAGCGACACGAAAGCCTCACTCAAGGCAGCGCATGACTCCCGCGCAACAGTGGCAAACCAGCGGTACGAGTTGACTTGTCTCATGGCGCAGTGCAATCAAGCAGATGTGCGCGCTGGGGCTGCACTTGCATACGCGAACATCCTGCGCGATCAGATCCGCGAGAAGGAGACTGAGCTGGAGACTGCGCGCCAGGCGGTCTGTATGGCTGAGGCGGCACGCAGAGAGGCAGAGAATGTCGCGGGATGGCGGAGGAGAGTTGCAGGCTGCGAAATTAAAGAGGCGCTAAAGACGGCGGAGGAGGGCCGCAAGGCGGCCGAGGAGGCTCGAAAGATCGCGGAGGAAGATCGGAACACAGTAGAAGAGGCGCGCGACATGGCAGAGGAAGCGTGGGAGATAACAGAAGAAGCTCGCGAGGCAGCAGAGGACGCGTTACGTGAGTATCGTTGGCGGCGCGCGCGAGGTGGCGCTACGTGCGGAGAAAGCCGAGCTCCGTGCTAGCCAGGAGAGGCCAGGAGGCCCTTGAAGCAGATCTCGCTCGCACGTTGCACACGATACGGCGCCACTACAAAAAGGAATGCGCTTCCGGCGTTCCTGCGGCCCTAACCACGACCATGATGTCACGGTGCACTCAAATGAGATTCTCTTTTTTCGAAACTTACACGTTTTTATATAATCTTTTGCAGGACAGATCAAGGACAGATGTAAAGAGGTAGGATTACACGGCACGGTCCAGCGGTCCGTGCACGTGTATCGCGCGGCCTCAGTCTCCGCGCACAGCCTGAGGTGCCTGACCAGTGACAGGACGTTGACGTGTGAGCGCAGGACGTGGCTATAGATACTTATTGCTAGATTCAAATTCCTACCTACCCTTTGGCTGCAGTCCGCGCTAGACAGAGACAAAGAGAGACTGGGGATGCAGTATATGGTGGCAGTGGTTTGGTCAAATCGCCGGCGCCTGAGTGCTGAGTGCTGAGCGCCAAATCGAATGTAGGTGTTCCAGAATAGTCACCGAGTGATTCTTGCTATATGCATCTGATGGACGCTAGAGCGGACAAGAAAACGGTGAAGATGACCGCATTCGGTCCGCCTTTTCCTTCGCCCACGACGAGCCCCGACGACCACACTCATTTTTTGCAATGCTGCCTTATTCGTCGCATCGCTCATCCCACTTGCGCTGGCCCAGCAGTTCCAACTGGCCCGGAATTATAGCGGACAAGGCTTGTATGGCCTCCACCTCCAGCAATGGGATTGTAGACGCTGATTCAGAGCGTTCGAATTCGCAGTTTCGATCCCTGGAACTTTAAAGTCGGCAACGACGCACTTGACATACAGGGAGAGCAAGGAAACGGCGGTAAGATAAGAGGCGTCGTTTGCAGCGAGTTCTTACCCCACCCAGGCAATGTTAACTTTACCGACCAGGCTTTTGCAAAGCAGCAAAACCTCACCTCCGTGAATGGAGCCGGCAACGTGGTATAAAGTCGACGACTTCACGAGTGCCCGCCAAACGGAACCTATGGCCGCAACACTGTGCTCATGTACTCAAAAGACACAATATCTTCTGGAAGCCTTGTCATCATGGACGCAGTTCATATTCCGTTTGGAGTGAGCTATTTCCATAGCGCGATGCGTATTGACTGACGAGCCCGCGTTCCAGTGCTCGGTGTGGCCCGCCTTCTGGATGCTCGGCCTCGGCACACCTTGGCCCAGCAAAGGCGAGATCGACATCATCGAAAACGTCAATCTCGCCACCAACAATCAATACTCGCTGCACACCCTCGACGGCTGCTCCCACCCCGCCCAGGGGCAGGTGAACCAGACGGGCAACGTCATCACAACGAACTGCTTCATCAATGCCACGGGCCAGGCACATAACGAGGGCTGCCTCGTCGCGGACACCGATCTCAGCTACGGCGCTAAGTTCGCGCAGAATGGGGGCGGCGCGTTCGCGACACTGTGGGACGAGGAGGGGATCCGAATCTGGTTCTTCACGCGCAGCCGCGTCCCCGCCGATATGGCCACTGCCAACCCTAACCCAAGCGCGTGGGGCGCACCGACCGCGTTCTGGCCCGAGTCATCCTGTAATACCGCGCAGTTCCTCGGTCCGCAGACGCTCATCCTCGTGAGCCATCATTTCTTCTCCCCCGGAAGCGTACGTGCCAATCGATACACAGGAAACTAATGTGTGCGGCGAATTTGCCCGAGACGTTTTTAGCCAGACTTGCGGTTCGCAAGCCAAGTTGTGCACCGACCTCGTCGTAGTTCCATCTAACTACCACGATGCGTACTGGGAGATCAAGTACATCTCCGTTTTCACCAAGTGCGCCCGCCCTACTCACCTTTATTTTATTTGATACTGAACTTGCAATTGTAATTGCAGAACCGGTACATCGGGCGCATCGGGTGCATCTAGTGCATCGAAAGTATCCTCGACCAGCGGCAGTGTCGGTTCTCAGACCGCCTCAGGTGCTGGTCCCGGTCCAACTGGCGGTGAGAACAATACGAGTACGGCTAGTCCGCGGGCCTCCGCACTGGTCCTATGGACGCTTCTCAGCTGCGTACTCGTGACGATACTCAGTTTCACTTTGGCTTAGGAATTGCCGGCGCATGGCAAGTTGTGAGGGATATGGACTGGGCGTGCAGCTACGGCGATTCCCTATGGTTGATTGGATCAGTTCTGGCAGTCTACGCCCTAGGGGTTCCTTTGTTCAAATATTTTTCTTTAGGTACACTACAAACAAAGACACTAGAATAGCATTCGCAAGACAGATCAAAAGAGTCTGCAAAAGCAATGGAAGAAAAACAGCGCCAATAATATACGCGAACACACCCTGGTGCCCCGGAGCAAGAAAAATAGGTTGGGCACTTCAAGTCACCAAGCGGCGAGATGAAGCAGCTAGATAAGCTGATTCGCCTCGAAATTTTGTGAATCAACAAACGTTCAACGTGAGACCGAAGAAGCAAAAATTATCAACCTTGAAATCGTGCTTGATCTTTGGTCTGAGGAGAAGACTGCTACCGCACGCGGCAAGCGCTCGCAATAAACTTTGCTACGTTTACAGGCAGCGACAACGAGGCACCGGAGCCGCTTGTGCGCCACGCGCAGGCACAGGACGGGACGACAGATTGGCGCGTGGAGGGTGGGCTCGGCGCGATCGATGGGGAATGTGTCGCGCTGAGGCGGGGCCGTCGGGCGGCAGCTTATTCATTTTTGGTTTCATTCTTAGTTGTGTGCCGCTTACCGCCCCGGCGGGGATCTCGCTCGCTATGCGATGTAACCCGGCGTCGAACACGGTGCTTCTCGCTCCCAGAGGGAACACGTACTGCTGCTGGGTTTCACCGAGGGTCCCCATCGAGATGAGGACCGGGTGTATCCGCGTGTCTCGGTACCCCACAAATAGATCAGGGAAGTCACAGCGAGGGAGGACGGTGGCCTGGACGCCACGCGGAACCCATCCTGGTCATCTGGACGCGAATGCATAAAAAGGACGACGTCCCGGGATATCTGAGACTTCAAACTCCTGTAATCATAGTCGACAAGCACATGCATGAAGGCACGGTCGCGCCGCGCGAAGCGCCGGTACAAAGAACCTAGGGTGAAATAAGGTATCGCCAAGACGTTCGGTGATGTGTGGGAGCTGCGCCTGGACGTCGCCGGCGGACATTTTGAGGAGGTGGATTTCGAGGAGGAGGCGCGGGTTGCGGAAGTTGGATTCCGGCAGCGTGCTTTTCGTGCGCCGCAGCGGGGCTGTGGAGGAAGTGCGAAGGTGTGTTCTGTGTTGAAAAGATTTAAACAGAATTGACTAATGGTTATCGTGGTAGGCAGTTGCAAAGGGCGTGTCTGTTTCTGTGGAACTGCGTGCCTGCGCGACGGATGGAAGGAGCATAAACAGATGCATAACTGCCGCAAGGCCTAGATTTTCGAATGCAGCAAAATACTTGTTCGCATTGACGATAAATATCTCAGTCCGTCTTCTCAGCTTCCTCGTCTCAGGACTAATGGTCATCGATGCTAGCAGCAGTAGTAGTACAACCAATTCAAAATAAACTTGACACAGAACATTATAGCCTAAACTGCTTTATCAATCTTTGTCACAACGCGGCCAGTAAAGACATAGCCGTGTTTCTTGAGATCAAAATCCTCCCCGTCGTTCCCGGCGTTAAAAACAAACTGCTGGGCCTCGGGATCGGTCATCATCTGTGACACCATTTAGGCAGATCGAACGAATCAAATACGACACGCCAATACCTCGAGAGCATTATTCCAGTTCTAACGACGGGTCAGGGTGAACCACTGATGAATGGGTTGGATGCGATCGTACCTCAAGTCGTGATGTACAAATGTAGGCCCCGCTGCTGAGTAGCCAAACGTGCGAACGTGGTCGTCCAGCATAGTATTGTGCTTCCACTGAAATGCGTAAAGTTTATTAGTACGCTACTTGGAACTTTGCTCGACGCTGGCGCGCTATTTCGAATCTCTTATAATTCTTGCGGACCGCAGGAATGGCGACAAAATTGTCAATGAAAGCTTCAAATTTTTGGTCGTGTTGCGTCGTGGAAAGATGAGGCGGGACGTTGTACACGCATATAAGATGCACAGCTTCCTGTGGA
Source organism: Mycena leptocephala (assembly GCA_029378395.1). NCBI lineage: Eukaryota > Fungi > Basidiomycota > Agaricomycetes > Agaricales > Mycenaceae > Mycena > Mycena leptocephala. The sequence continues at coordinate 73,093 of JARJLF010000535.1, read as the reverse complement.
GCTGGGTTATCGAGTTTCGCATCTACGTCGGCAGAGAAGCCATAGCTGTTGCTGTGAAGTGCGAATGCTTGGCCGTTTCCTACTAGCTTTTGAACCTCGGCATCGCCCACCAGCTATCACATGTTTCAGCCACATCGTCGGACTTCGAAGAATCAGACTCACCGCCAAGACATTCTCCACAGTCTAGGTTGAAGCGGCGGGTGAATGAGTTTTCGGACACCTCAGGGTTGACATGCACGCACCTCACACTGCACCTCCACGAACACGACGTCTTCCCGTGGCGGAAATCCAAATGCTTTGACATGTTCATCCATCAAGTCGGTCTGAAAGATCTGGTCGCCGAATTTTCGACTTGTGGGGTGGCTGAAAATTAGAATACACCGTACCATCTCAACCTTCAGCAGGTTCCTCTGTACCAGCGGAAGTTTAACCGCCTCATCAATAAGAGCCTCGAGTTTGGTCTCGAATTCGTCCTTTTGTGCATGCCCATGACATGGAAACCGTCCTTGCGTGCGGAAGGCGACATTGGAGCAGTGAATGAGTTGAAGCCTGGGCATCGGGCAGGACCATTCCAGCGGTCCTTTTTATTGCCTTTGAGAGCGAGGTACCCAAGGTCACACGGCAGATCTGAAAACGGGTGACGTGGAAAGGTTTAATTGCAAGCCTCATATACTTCATCAGTGGATGCGATGTAATTATGGGATAATACTGTACTATTTCGACCAAATGTTCACAGAAATTTTTGCATTTTTGAGCCTATTTGGGCCGCAAAATCGCGGTGTAACCGTCACTGAGACCAAAAGTGTTCAGTTCACGATTCTCCACGCTTCATCGGAGCATGACCGAGGAAAGTAAGTATAGGAATCCGGCCGCACTGAATGCATTCAGCGAGAATTGGTTCCTTAGAAGTTAGCGCATGTACGGCGGTTCGGAAGCACATACCGCCGGGTGATAGGACGAGAATCGCCTCTTTATAACATTACGTGTGTCTGTCTGTCTGAAGCCCTTTTAAACTCCGTTACCAGCACTCCGGCACTACTTGCCGCCCAAGGCCTAACTTCAGAGCAGTTATAGAACATCAATTCGATAGCTACAAGTGTGAAGCCCAAGCATCCAAATCGAACTTTTAAATTTTGATAAAGAGGGTGGCGATTGCTCATGTGCTTGGCAGCCTACGCTGGAATGTAGTGAAGTTACCGCTTGTCGCCTTTAGTCTGAAGAGCCTCCACTTTCATTTGAAGCACAGAGCAGAAGAATTCTCCACATCCAACAAGTCGGCGGAATCTCTGGCAGAGTGAATGAATCTCGTTACCTTGCCGTCCTCTATAAAATTAACTATCCCTCCATCAGACGCCTCTAGATCTTCGGAACAATGACTCACTTCCCGTGGGAGTCGAACTTTCCTCCTCCAATGCAAGCCCATTCCATTAATTTCCTTTTATTCTGGGGCTATGGGTTTGGGGAATACTTCCATCCTTGCCCTGCTTTGGTGGATGAAGGGTCTAATTGAGCCGCGCCATAACTGCATTCTTAAACGATGCAAGAGCGCCCCACCACTTCGGTTGAATCCGAACCCATGACTTAAGCCTATTGGAAGGCGTTTTTGTGTGGGAGCGGCAGATTTTGCCGAGTGAGAATTCCGCGGCGCCGTCCAGCCGAAAATCTGAAAATCCGCCATCGTCTTATTTCCTGGCATATGAAGATTGAGCCTTCATCGAAAGAGTCTGAGCCCACTTGCAGAGATTCACTGTCTCAATAAAGACACTTTAAAGTACGCCTCGGCAAGTTTATCTGACTCCGGAGTTGGGGGGGGTTAAAAAGGCTTCGGGCAGACAGAGAACCGTAAGATTACATAAAGATAAAGACGGAGATGCGTTCAATGTGGCAAAAGATTACAAGGTTTCTACGACAACCAAAGATCTCTATTTTCAGATCTGACGTGACCCTTGGCGACATAAGTACCCCCACGCGCCTCCTCACACAATCTGTTCTTTCCTCAGGCTACAATGTCTGCCTTGAACGAAAAGGACCGGATGGTTGCCGTCGGAATCTACAAAGCACCCGCCAATCTTTCAAAGGAAGAATTCGAAACCAAAATCACTTCGTTCGTAGATAGAATGCTCGCCGTACCCATCGCGCAGAAGAACTTCCTCAAATTTGAGATCGTGTGTCCTGAGTGCTTCATCCTTGATCTAATATTCACATGTATTACGCAGATATACCAGAACGAATTATTGAACCAACATATAAAGGCTTTTGACCTTCCAGAAGCGCCGACCAGTGTTTGGTTAACAGTGGAGTTCGAGGTAAGTCGTCCACAGGTCGAGTTTTCTTCAGTTACCAGTATTCATTCAACTACAGACCGAAGCACACTGTGCAGAGGTGCGCCGTGCATTTGTAAATCGATTACTAACCGATATCGCGCAGATTCTGACGGATCCGATGTTCGCGAAGGCTTTCGCTGAAGCAGAGGAATTCGTATCGCGCGCAACAGGATTTGTGGCGGACGTCGTAACAAGGATCGACCGACCCACTCCGAAGGACCGAACCCATCTCATGTGCGCATTCCAGCGCCCGGACCATCTTTCGTCGGACGAATACCGCAAGAAATTCGAAGTTTTCGTGGACAGATTGCTTGCCCTCCCCATCAGTCAAAAGAACTTCCTAAAACATTCATTGGTGTGTCTGATGGGTAGTTCTGGAATCCAATTCTCAACGCTCCCAGTGGCTGCCAAACGACACCTTGGATGCTAACCTACGAGATCTTGGTTTCCCTCCACCAGAGCCTGTGTTTGTAGTCATGGCAGAGACGGATGTAGAAGTCAACCTCGCCTCCGCTTTTTTCTGGATGCACTGACTTGTTTTAATCAGAATCAGGATCGTCTGATCGAGGTGACACCTCCCCTTCTAAGTCAATTGAGTTCTGACGATGACCCCCAGTGGTTGACACACTCCGACGTCAGAGCCTTTGCAGTAGACGCCCGTCGTGAATTGGGCGTTCATGTGGGGCTCTCTATCTTTTCCGCGGATGTCGTTACGAAGATCAACCAGTAGTCAAGCAATTACGAAAGGCAGTTATGCTATATCTCAGCACGGCCACGTATATCATACACTTTTCTTTGCGGAATTACTACGACGAGAGTCGATTTTCCCGAGACTTATGTTGCAAGACTACTCGTCCGGCAATGGTCGGACTTCCAACTGCGGTAATTTTCTTGTAATTGTGGGAAAATGCACACCCCAAACTTCAAGCTTCAAGTCTAAAGCCTCATCCCCAAATGATTTTCCCCAGAACCCTAATAAGTTCAAGTTGATTGAATCGTGACTAACAATAGCGTCTAGGAATTACAAGTATTACCACTCGTGGCCAATAACGGGGGTATCCCTTCGAGCTCCGGTCCCCTTCCTTTGCCCCCATCTCGTTCTGGCGTCGACGATGGGGAACCCCTGAATGCCCCTGGGCCCTCCTCTACGAAACGCGGCATAACGCGATCCGTGACTCTTCCCGAAGCGGCACTCGGAGCTACAGCCCCAGCCGCTGGTGCTCCCGTGATCGCGTCTCATAGTCCTGCCGCCGACCCACTCGGCCTTGATCGCTCTCCCACGCCCCCAGTCTCAACACCTCGCATCTCCACAGTCGCACATTTTGGCATGACTGAGTACACTGATCCAAAGGTGGAGACTGCTCTGCATATGACGAAGTGTACCACCAAAGATCTCCGTGTTCTCGCGGATGCTCTCCGTGTAAACGGGACTCGCGTACAGCGCCTCGAAGTTGATGTCAACAAGGTCATCATCGAGCACCGCTTATCCAATCGCTTTCCTTCCGACGACCTGCGCTCCAGTCGTCCTCGTTCTCCGAGCGTAACCCAGAACCGTTCCCGCAGTCCTACGAGGGGCCGTTCTCGCAGCACCACACCCAGACGTTACCACAGTCCTCAGCCGGACAACCGGTCCTGCAGTCCTGCTCATTCTTTCCACGACCCAATAGACGAGTTGTATGGCCGTGTAGAAGAACTTGAGGCCGTGGGAAGGGCTTCGCGCGAAGATCTGACGGCCAGAATTGCTGCGATTGAGGAGAATAATTCAGAGAAGGGTTCAGGCGCAATCTCTGTGAAGGAACTCAGCATTGCTGCTGCTCGTCGCTTCACTGAGACAAGCTTTACGACCCGTGCCTTCGGCACGGCTACTCGCTCCGCTCGCAGCCGCCCTCCGGCAGGGTCTACAGCTTGTTGGGGCTCTGCCCCAAACCCCGGGGCTAGCTCCACATCTTATCTTAGCATATGTTTTAAAGCAAATAAAAATTATAACATTGTACCAAACATGACAACTACCTGCGAGCAATCCTTTAGTTGACTTCCCGTAAGCATATATAGTTTTTTCAGAATATATTTGCATTTCCGGCAGCGATGCCGAGGCACCTGTCAGGACCCCATCGGACCTGAATCTCGGAATTTCCTGTTTCGACCGTCTTTCAAACCTTGATTTATTATAGTCTGTAGGGGAGTCCCTACCCCACTTCTAGATTATATTTATGTTGAATAAACAGATTTGGCAAGGTTGCCGACACGCCTGACCGAATTGGGTTGTTTTTCGTGGTCTCTTTCGACGTGACATGTTTCTCATCGGATTCTCGACGGGATTCTATGCTTCCCCCACTCTTTCCTCACATCTTGGACCTACTGAAATCAAAATAGGTCCGAAACGGAGTTGAAAAGCGCGTCGAAAGAAATCGCGCGTGATGGTTGTTCTGGAGACAAGACGCCTACCGCGCGTGGCAAGCGCTCGCGATGCAATTTGCTACGTTTGAAGGCAGCGACCACGAGGCGCTGGAATGTTCTCGGAGGGCGGGCTCGGCGCGATCGATGGGGAATGTGTCGCGCTGAGGCGGGGCCCTCGGGCGGCAGCTTATTTATGTTTCATTTTTGGTTTCTTTCTTAGTTGTGTGCCGCTTAGACATGTACACAAGCTTCGCAACAAAACAAAAAGTTCGATTGAGCTGGCAAGCCTCCAGTTCTGATAGCAAGAGCTCCACCTGTACGTCTCGACGACGTTGAAATATTATTTGATGCGATCTTCTTCAGCCAGTCTCCAGCAACCATTTCCTCCCTCCAGACGGTCTAACCAGTCGCGTCTAAAATCGCTAGCAAAGAGGTCCTCCGGCGGAATGAGATATAATCCCAGCACGGCCATGATATCCTCTGCAGGTAGTGCAACTATTTTACGACGAAGCACCCGCCTGTGTTTCCTGTGTGTGATCGGCCCCGACACCGCAGGCAACAGTCGCATCAACACGACCTGCAACTTCGAAGGCAATGTTGGGGCGGGCAGTGGGTGGTAGGTTCCCCCTTGCTCGGACTCGGGAAACAATTCGCCAGTAAGGGGTCGGCCGAGGCTGGACATGTAAAGGTGAGTCACGCAAGGGAAAGAGGATGCCAGGCTTCCGGAGGAGAACAGGTCCGTGACATTCGGCCGATTAATTTTCCCCATATTTCCACTCAGATGCAAATATCGCAAGCGAGGGAAATTCCCAGTGGACGATGGGAGTGGATACGGTCCCAGGATGCTGAGCTCTTGAAGCTGGGGAAATGGGAGAAGAAATAGACGGGATAGAGTATGGGTGCTGGTATTGGTGGGGGATAGGCAGATGGAAAGGGATTCGACTGTTGGTGCTGCAAATTCCAGAATCCGAATAATGCTGTCGGTGTCCACGTCCTCTGCTCCCGGCACATCTATTGGGTGTCCGGGTCGACCAAGGTTACTAGTATCACAGGCATATAGATGCTGGATCTGCCGGTAACGGGCTGGAGTGCGCCCGAGATTCGAGGCTAATTGGTGTATGTCGTTATGTCCGGCGATGTCAATGACTCGATAGAGGAATTCGCAGGATATGGCGTGGAACCGTTTGGAGACGGTACTCAGGATGCGGGCCGTCCTTCTCAACTCGGTGCAGACGAGATTTGAAATGTGCAAGAGGATTTCATCGGGGAGTGTGTCCATGGCTCGCAAGGAAAGGGATATTTGTCAGCGTGGAGCGGCGAGGGCGAAGCTCCCGCCTTGATTGCCGAATCCGGTATCTTCTAAACTGCGACCCACAGCAATGTCGATTTGGGCTCTTTCCCTCAAGCTGCACTGGCTGCATGCAATTCCTGCGAACCTCAAATTCGCTGGTCTTGTCCAGGTCAATGAGTTCGAGCCAGAAGAATGGTCTGAAGCGCGGTTCACTGGCACGCCAGTCTCTCAAGTCTCAATTGAAAACCGGGGAAATTATTGTTCCATCTGGACTTGCATCCCAACTGTCGCAACGGATCTTCATAGTCGGTGCATTCGGGAAAATTCAATGAATGCATGATATTAATTGCCGTCAACGTCGTCTCATACTAATTCGTGATTGCCGCGTTTAACGTAATTTGTAGGAGCCCCGAACGAACTTGAAGCCTGGAGCTCCTTTGTATCGGCTGGCCCGATAATTTATGCAATCGTCTGACGTTCTTCGATGGAATTAACGCATGATTTCGAGTTGTGCCCGACCCCGTTCGATCTCGCAGGCTTGTTTGGGCAATTACATGCAATGCCTTATTTTGTACGATCTTCTGACAAGGTCCGATGACCGCACAAACCAATAGTCATTCCCGGGCGCTCTGCAGCACATCACGCCATAAGATACGCGACAAAAAAATCTCGTTTCGTCAGTTTGACGGCCTCGAATCAAACGGGAGCCGTCCACGATATCCTGGTGTGTTGAAATGAACCTGACTGAACAAGAAAAAGTGGAAAGTGGAAAGTGGAAACGGCCAGCCCTGAATCGAACGGGGTCTTCTGCTAACGCTGATCTACCTGGTCTGATTTCGAATTTACAGCAAATGCCAGCCATGGGCCACTGGGCCGATGGAAGGGGTGCCGATACTGGTGGGGTAAGACGCGTGTTGTCTTTTCTGCCAGTTATGAGTTGAATTGAACAGAGTCGAACTCACCTCCTCCGTCACTGACAGTGATGTATCGGACATTGAATCGCGGAAAAACTCTTGCCGCTGGATCGAAAGAATAGAGTTTTGGATTAGCTTTTTTTTTCCCCTGTGAGTTTACAATGCGTATAAATGTCACTCAGTCTCAGAGCTCAGTACAATCGAGAAGAGCCCGCGCGAAATAGGCATCCAACAGTGACACAAACAAATCTATTGCTTCATGACGATATCTACGGTCCCGGAACTTACGCTGGCCTCGTATGCCGGGAAGCCGCGGGAAGGCTCCAGCACGAACTGAGCGACACGAAGGCCTCACTCAAGGCAGCACATGACTACGGCGCGACAGTGGCAAACCAGCGGTACGAGTGACTTGTCTCATAGCGCAGTGCAATCAGGCAGATGTGCGCGCTGGGGCTGCACTTGCATAGGCGAACATCCTGCGCTCGCTTGTGCCCAGGTTTAAGTGACAGTCAGTACCTCCCAGCACGCCTGTACCCGCCGCTCACCGGAGTACGACCCAGTACCGCTCCGAAAGCGCGCCAAACGTGACGAGACATGCGAAGACTCCCAACGCCACGAGGCATATAAACTCGCATCAGGTTGCAACGATGCGCCGGACCCTTCGTAAGAATGGCTCGACGGGTGTGTTACGCCGTTGACCCCTATAACACCAGCTGCCCCCGGCGCGAGCCCCCGCTCGACACGTTGTCGTCGCCTTGGGGGCGAAGTAGCCCAGCCGGGATTGAATGTTCGACATGTGATATGATATTAATGCTATTCAACTCGAAGAAGATGATGATTAATTCCCATATTGACGTTGGAACCTTTGGTTCGGAATTTCTTGACTAGTAATCTAAACGTAAAACACGTTCTTGAGATATATACCGACGGTGAGTTGTTTGATCCGTTTTCTAGGAACCAAGCCCGAATGTTTCCCTTATCGCGTTTTTCTTGCGTACTTTCTGGTTGACTGCCTTCGTACGAGCCCGTGCATTATATGTGTCTTTAGCGTATATATGTATCTTTTCGATAAATAATCTGCTCTAAACCTACTTGAGCGTTAGAGTATACAAACTCGTTGTTCAGACATTTGGACCCCGCGAGTATAATAAATCCCCCCACTCAAATGAGGATTTTTTTCTTTCCAGAGGGACATACACGGTGCTATATAATCTTTTGAAGGACAGATGGAATTAGGGCATGAAATCAGCATGAAACCGTCCGTAATACGCCCACGGGCGTATTATTTACGCCGTATTTTTGTTACGCAACGGCTACACCCGTGCTTAAAGGCCTGCCGAGAGAGGACAAACGGGACGGGTCCTGTACGTACGGTCCGTTTACGCGTATTTTACGGTGTTGATAAGGAAATTGATTTTAACCCAGATGCAGCTTGTTTCAACTTTGAAGAAGCAAGAGAGAGCCTTCATTTTGTTTACCACTGGTCTTATGAGAAAAAAACTGGTAGGAGAGGCAAAACTCACTCACAACATAGGTGCGACTCGTGCGAGGATTTGGTTTACCGACCGGCCCGCCATCCACTTCACTGGGTAATCACGTCGGCAGCGCATATACACTACTGCCGGTGCTTGGCGAGGTTGTGTGCGGAGGCAAAGCATCGCGGCACCCTCCCGGCATGGTCGGCAGGGTGATTTGGCTGCCGATTGCGCGTACAGTTGCGTACCCGTAAATTACGCGTAAACGGCCGGTTACGGCGACCAGTTTACGGCTCAGCCCGTACCGTTGGAGATTAACCCAACTTCTCCAACGGTACGGGGGCGTAACCGTTTTTACGGGGGGATATTTCGTAACAATACGGGACTGTTTCATGCCCTAGATGGGATGCCGTGTATTGCGCGGCTTCAGTGTTCTCACAGCGTCCCGCGCACAGCCCGATGTGCCTAATCAGTGACAGGACGTTGACGTGTGAGCGCGGGAGCGGCTATATTCAAATTCCCGTGTAATTCTACCTACAAGCTAGCTACCTGCCTACCCTTTGGCTGCAGTCCGTGCTAGACAGAGACAGAGATAGAGACACAGTATGCGGTGGCAGTCTTTTGGTTACAGCGCCAGCGCCTAAGTACTGAGCGCCAAATCGAATGTGTTGAATAACCACCGAGCTTGATTCTTTCCGTCGTCTGATGAACAGAGCGAGAGAACGAAAACGGCGACATATGGCCGGATTTGAATAATATTTGAATAGTTCGCCTTGTTCCTTCCCGCCACGACCCGCACCACACTCATTTTTTGCAATGCTGCCCTTAGTACTCGTCGCATCGCTCATCCCACTCGCGCTGGCCCAGCAGTTCCAACTGGCCCGGAATTATAGCGGACAAGGCTTGTATGGCCTCCACCTCCAGCAATGGGATTGTAGACGCTGATTAAGAGCGTTCGAATTCGTAGTTTCGATCCCTGGAACTTTAAAGTCGGCAACGACGAACTTGACATACAGGGGGAGCGAGGAAACGGCGGTAAGATAAGAGGCGTCGTTTGCAGCGAGTTCTTACCCCACCCCAGGCAATGTTAACTTTACCGACCAGGCTTTTGCAAAGCAGCAAAATCTCACCTCCGTGAATGGGGCCGGCAACGTGATTATAAAAGTCGACGACTTCACGAGTGCCGCGCCAAACGGGAGCTATGGGCGCAACACCGTACTCATGTACTCGAAAGACACAATATCGTCTGGAAGCCTGGTCATCATGGACGCAGTTCATATTCCGTTCGGAGTGAGCTATTTCCATAGCGCAATGCAGTATTGACTGACGAACCCACGTTCCAGTGCTCGGTGTGGCCCGCCTTCTGGATGCTCGGCCTCGGCACTCCTTGGCCCAGCAAAGGCGAGATCGACATCATCGAAAACGTCAATCTCGCCACCAACAATCAGTACTCGCTGCACACCCTCGACGGCTGCTCCCACCCCGCCCAGGGGCAGGTGAACCAGACGGGCAACGTCATCACAACGAGCTGCTTCGTCAACGCCACGGGCCAGGCGAATAACGAGGGCTGTCTCGTCGCGGACAGTGATCTCAGCTACGGAGCCAAGTTCGCGCAAAATGGGGGTGGTGCGTTCGCGACACTGTGGGACGAGGAGGGGATCCGAATCTGGTTCTTCACGCGCAGCCGCGTCCCCGCCGATATGGCCACCGCCAACCCGAACCCAAGCGCGTGGGGCGCGCCGACCGCCTTCTGGCCCGAGTCATCCTGTAATACCGCGCAGTTCTTCGGTCCGCAGACGCTCATCCTCGTGAGCCTCTCATTTCCTCTCCCCCGGAAGCGTACGTGCCAACCGATATACAGGAAACTAATGTGTGCGGCGAATTTGCCCGAGACGTTTTTAGCCAGACTTGCGGTTCGCAAGCCAAGTTGTGCACCGACCTCATCGTGGTTCCATCTAACTACCACGACGCGTACTGGGAGATCAAGTACATCTCCGTTTTCACCAAGTGCGCCCGCGCTACTCACCTTTATTTCATTTGATACTGAACTTGCAATTGCAGAACCGGTACATCGGGCGCATCGGGTGTATCCTCGACCAGGGGCAGTGTCGGTTCTCAGACCGCCTCAGGTGTTGGTCCCGGCCCGACTAGCGGTGAGAACAATACGAGTACGGCTAGTCCGCGGGCCTCCGCGCTGGCCCTATGGACGGTTCTCAGCTGCGTACTCGTGACGATAATCAGTTTCACTTGGGCTTAGGGCCATTGCTGGCTTATGGCGGGATGTTGGCGGGATGTGGTATCTGGCCACGGTGATCCCCGGACAATGGATCAGTTCCGGCGGTAACACCGGCATAGGGTGGCACTGCACTTGTTCCTTTGTCGTTCAAACACATTCTTCAAGTACACTACAAACAAATTTAAAGACACTAGAATGGTATGCACAAGACAGTGCGTAGGGAGGCCGAAAGAGAGATCAGAGTCTGCAGACGAGATTTGAAATGTGCAAGAGGATTTCATCGGGGAGTGTGTCCATGGCTCGCGAGGAAAAGGCAAATATTTGTCAGCGCGGAGCGGCGAGTGCGAAGCTCCCGCCGTGATTGTCGAATCCGGTATCTTCAAACTGCGACCCACAGCAAGCTCGATTTGGGCTCTTTTCCCTCAAGCTGCACTGGCTGCATGCAATTCCTGCGAACCTCAAATTCACTGGTCTTATCCAGGTCAATGGGTTCGAGCCAGAAGAATGGTCTGAAACACGGTTCACTGGCACGCCAGCCTCGTGGAACCGTTTGGAAACGGCACTCAGGATGCGGGCCGCGCTTCTCAGCTCGGTGCAGACGAGATTTGAGATGTGCAAGAGGATTTCGTCGGGGAATGTGTCCATGGCTCGTAAGGAAAATTGATCGGAGTGTGCAAGCAGCTGGAATTGCCGTCGGTGTCGTCCTAAGACGCCGTGGCGTTTAACGTAACTTCGGCAGGAGTTCCGAACTTGAAGTCTGGAGCTCTTTTCTGTCGGTTGGCCCGACAATTTGATCGTCTATGCGTTTGTCACTGACACGTAGTAGCTGGACGACGATGAAGGGAACGCCTTCTTCACCCAGCCTTTCCTCATCAGCCCCGGAACGACGCTGAACGGTGTCATGACGCTCACCGGCACCAACGGCTCTTTGTTCAGCGACAACTGAAATTCAGCAACATCCCGGACACGTAGTTTCAAGGCATTGGCTTGTATCATAATTCTGCGAATGCCAACGGCCCTTGTTCTGGGATAGTTTTAAAATGTGGTTGAATTCCCTTCACTGCTATTCTCAGCCACTCATTTAATCGGTCATTCTGACATCCATTCTTCACTCACGTAGTCCGCATGTTCATGATCACTCATGCAACAGAGGCCGAGATCATTGTGACGACCGCATCGGGGATCTCGGGCAGTTCGGACATCTCGGTGTTCAATGCAAACCTCGTCGTCGTCCATATTTGGTGTGTCTGATTTCCACGCCTCTGACGACGGCACGAATCAAAGTCATTCCCGGGCGCGAACTCAGAGCTGAAGCGCTGAAGACCGATACAGAGAGAATCAATGAGACGCGACCAAAAAATGGTCGTTTCGACAGTATTAGTATAGCTCAGCTCGACATTGAACAGGAACTCATCCCAATGCCTGATGTCTTTGTTGTTGCAATAGTCCAAAAGAAAAGAAGAAAAAGGGACGAAACATTCATTCCATGGCCCAGCTCCGAATCGAACGGACTCTTCTGCTAACACTGACAGTCGGTACTTATTTTCAGCAGATGCCAGGCTGCCAGCCATGGGCTACTGAGCCGATGGAAGGGATATAAGCATTGTGTCGATACTCTGCTGGGTAAGGACGGTGTTGTCTTTCTGTCAAATATTAGTTGAAATGCACAGGGTCGAACTGACGTGACCTATCGGGTTTCCGTCACTGAGGCGGGACAGACTAGCTGATAGGTCCGTACAATTGCTGATCCTAATAGAAAGCACGCAAGTCAGGTTTGACCGCTTCATATTTCGTCGATACCCGAATAAATACTTATCATCTTCTTAGACTTTTGGCTCAGAATAACTACCCACAGGGGATATTCGACACGGATTCTGAAGCAAAATAATAGTGCAAATATGAGGTACAAGCGGGGTAGCACATGGTGTGTCCTCGGCGCTAATAAGTGGTCCTCTTGGCGAACTCAGAGAACCCGTTCGACTCGGGCCCCCGCCATGTACGGAGATGGGACTGGCCTTTTTTTTTTTTGTTTATGGTGGGAGTCATTAGATTAACTTATCAGTTCAACAGTTCTCGAACGCAGCCTCATGAAATCTAATCTAGGCTGTAGGAGCGTTCGTTAGGACCCCGAAACTTGAATTCCACTGGAATTGAACACTGTCAACGAGCAGGGCGCTGCTCCACACGTTTCGCAGTTGACACAAGTTCCGTGTTTCTGGACACAATTTTCCCTGTCATGAGGCTGGACAGCTGTGTCATCTTTTTATGTTGCCAAAATAAACCAGGCACGATCTAGGGCTTCGACCCGTCCCCGTCGCTGAGGGGTCGGTACGCGGCCGTAGACTTAGGCGTGACGGTTGGTGATGGGCCAGTCAAATACTGCCCTGGCGTCTTCGTATTGCGGAGTATATTCGCTGGAGGGAGATAAGCTGCAGTATTAGCAAAGAATCGACAATCTCCAGCCTGAGAGTTATAGTACCCGTCGGAAAAAAACGGCCGTTTTTGGACCCGGCCGTCCGACGGGACCTAGCACGGTCTGATGACGTTTGGCAGCTATCTGACACGGAGATGAGATATACCCCTGCAAGGAGAGGAGGTATACCCCTTCCCTCCCACGACCATGTCAGAATCGGTCCCACTCGCAGAGCCCATCGAGGACGGTGTGAGCAGTTCAATGTGCCCACCACCCTCGTCCGAAAACGACAATTTTGAGAGGTGAGTGATTTGAATCCTCCAAGATTAAATACCAAAGATGATTGACTTTTGTACAGGTTAATAACTGCACTGGATACTGGCTTCGCACAGCTCATGGAGCAAAACAAGGATCAAGGACACAAGTATGGTACAGTGCATTCCATTCCAAAAACTGATAGTGAACGGGGAACTGTATAGACTGCAGAACATTTTCGAAGCAGTGAAGCCCAAACGTACCACTAGCGACAAGAAGACCGTGTTTTGGAATACATACAAGACAGTGGCAGATGAATATGACAAGGAATTTCAGGAAAAATACAAGATGGACCTGGATACCTCCCTCATTTTTGTAGGCATCATTTTAGATGTGTGACGAGAACGGGGCCCATTGATATCACAACCTAGGCCGGTCTTTTCTCAGCCGTTGCATCTGCCTTCATCATTCAAATTCAACCGTCAATTCAAACACACGGCACCCCTCACCTCGTCCTGATTGCTGCATGCCTCCTCTATGTTAGCCTGGGTTGCACATTGCTTGCTGCACTGCTTGCCGTTCTGGGGAAGCAGTGGCTTATGTACTATGCCAGTGCCGGGGATAGCCGGGGAACCATTGAAGAACGTGGCCTCGAGCGTCAACGTAAACTGGACGGTCTTCGCAAATGGAAATTTGAGCCCATAATGCAGATGTTTCCCCTCCTCCTACAGCTAGCATTGCTGATTTTTTCGGTTGCTCTTTCAACATATCTATGGACTGTTCATCTGTCTCTGGCGCTGATTGCCCTCATCATGACTGTGGTCGGATTCACAGCCTATATGACACTGCTTGCATCTGCTGTGGTCTTCGCTGAGTCTCCATTCTGGAATCCCTTGGCTCCAATCGGTTCGCGGTTAATTTCACCAAGAATCTGTGATTGGTTGGGTCAAGCACCTCTGCGATATCGGGAGTTCACCCACTGGGTCTACTCCACATGCTCATCATACTATTTCCCTCCTGGCCGTCCTCTGCCATATTACTCTGAATACAAGGAGCCGGATACCCTCTTTGACCCCAAGCTGCTACGGCCATCCCCTGAAGTCCCCGCTGTAGCATGGGTGTTGGAGACCTCAACTGATCCCCAAGATATCAATGCCGCAGCTGCAATGGCCAGTGAATTACAATGGCCGACTAGCATGGATGTCAGGCCACAAATTAAAAGACTCTCTGATAGTTTTCTGGCTTGTTTTGATTATTATCACAATGGGTACAACACGTACTTCCTTACTAACATTCTTGACGGAATGACACCCCGTTCCATTCAGCTGGGCCGGGCCCTGGGTACTTTGCAGTGTGTCTCTGATTCTTCAGAGGCAGATTACAAAGTGGAATCCAGATTTTACGCTCAGCTTGCAAGCTCATTTAAACACAGGGTCGAATCTGAGCTAGACAATCTGGTCAGAATCTTAGGAGATACAGCGCATATGGATTTCAATCCTTCTACACCGCTTGCCACAAAATGGGGGTTACATGTAATCCCCTCCTTATGTTCCTGGAATTCACATACAAGGCTGATGGCCTTGGAAAGTGTTGTCCGTCAATTTGATAACAAGACACCAAGGCTGGATTGTGCAAGTTTCACGGATTACCTATTCTGTATCACCCACTTTCTCTCGCCAATAAGCAAGCAAGACATGGTGTGGATGGATAAGAGGTAGGCCAAGGAACTTTTTCCTATGGGCGGAGGCTGATTCTTCCTCGGAATTCTCCAGCCAATTCCAGCACCTGGTATTTGAAAACCTTTTCAAACGTCTTTCTTCCAACCTCCCTGGTGGTGCAGTTTCTATGGATCTTGCAACCAGTGTATTAGAGACAACTGGCAGGTTGGCATGTGAATCGGGATCTGATGTGTGGTCCATCCACTGCGATAATAGCTACCGTCAAGCCATCATATATTGGTTTTGCGACAGCATTCCTAAATCGAAAAGGTGGATTAATGTGGTGCTGAGGGCTGGGAAACTCGTGGGATCCCACTATCCGTCTGCTGAATATCACGGCCACGAGGACTTTAGTTGGGTCTATAAAGCCATGGAAATTGTTTCCGTGGATTTTCAAGACGACTGGGACAAGAACACTATAGCTGGGGTTTCCGGCCTTTTGAATGCCCTTCTCTATTACGGATCTCCTCCACTAAAACAACACATCCATTTGGTTCTTCGAGCACTCTCCACACCCGGTGACATTTCACACGATGCCGCCCGGCTCCTGGTGCAAGACAACATCCTACAATGGTTTCAGGAGAATGAGACAAAATCGATTCTCCAAACGGCCTGTGTATGGTCTTCTTTCATGCGTTCTTCCCAGCAAAATACTGCGGATTTCAGGTTTCGCCGGGAAGTCCTTCGTATGGGGCATGGTCTTGCAAATATACCGAGCTGGATGGCACAGATTAGGGAGGAACTCTGTTCGTGGATAATTTTGTTGTTCGGCGCAGATTCTCGGCCACAAGAGGGGGTGGACTTTTGACCATTGCCCATGAATACAACTCAGTGCTTCAGGACATCTGGACTCCAGACACAGGTGGATATCAATTCATAGACCGCGGTGAAGAGGCATACGGCCTCACTTTTATCGTGCTGTCGAAAGCTTGGAAAGACATCGACTTCGCGTCACCAAAGAGCATAAAAAAATCTCTGCGATTATTGTGTGCTACTAGATGGGTGGTGGCACGTGCCGAGTACCGTAATGAAGACAAGGATGAAGTCACACATCTCTCGGCACAGTTCAACACGGCGTTTTCCATCCCTCTCCACAATTCCCTTACGCAAGCAGCAGCGAGGGCCAGGGAGATGATTAGGATTCCAGCTGGTGCTGACGATACACCCCTCGGGGAGAAGACCAAGGTCCTCGAAAACATTGCTAAAATGCTAGACGTTGTCGGCAAAACGCACGCCCCTGGCGAACAGGAGGATGAACACGGATTGCCCTTCCGGTTCGAAAATGAGATTGGAGATTTGGAGGACTGGTTCCAGACTTTGTCTGCCCTCGTAGAATCACCCGCAGTAGAATAGATAGCCGTAGCTCGGATGAAATGCATTTAGTTCCCAAATTTTCATTCTTTTTAACTTTTTCTACTGAATTTTCCAGCTTGAGTTCAACAGTACATGCAGAAACACTGGTCCTGGCACAAAAGTTCCGATTCGGACAATCATACCCCCAACGAGCGACGAGTGCCGTTATTCTGTCCTATGACAGCAGAATCGTCCATCCAACAAAGCACAGGTACGAGCACTTTTTTGCTGTAGCGTCTGTTTATAAGACATCGTCCTTTCGCCTCTTGATCACTCATACAACAAAGACCGAGATCATTATCGGGCGTCTCGGGCGGTTCGGACATCTCGGTGTTCGTCGTCAACTTGCTCCAGGAATCCACATGGCGGCGGTTTATCCTTTATGTCTATTTTTCTGACGACCGCACAAATCAACAACCATTCCCGGGCGCGAACAGGACGCTCCGCAGCACACAGAGAGAAGCAATGGGTCGTTTCGACAACATGAATATAACGCGAATCCGACGCGATATCCCCAGGTGTTACCATAAACCAAAAAAGAAAAGAAGAGAACGGGGAAACGAATTCCATGGCCCAGCCCCGAATCGAACGGGGTTCACTCAGTTCAATCTCAAGGAGTACTCATGAGTAGCCGATGCCAGCCATGGGTCACTGAGCCGATGGAAGGGATGTGAGTATGGTGCCGATATTGTGCCGGATAAGCACGGTGTTGTCTTTTCTGCCTGAACTATTGAACCTAGTGGATTTACTCGAGAGTAATACTGAACGTGAAACATTAATGCCGACCCGATTGGCATTCACAGCTTCTGATCCTGGCAGAAAGCACGCAAGACAAGTTTGACCGCTTCATATTTCGTTGATAACAAATGATCTCCGTGGAACAGTAACTATCCAGGCCTTTGATTTCTGAAGCACAATGATTGTTTAAATAATGAGGTTCGTGTACAGGCGGGGTAGCACACGCTGTGTCCTCGGCGCTAATATGCAATCCTCTTGGTAAACCGAGAGAGCCCGTTCGACTCGGGCCCCGGCCATCTGGGGAGATTATGATTCCTTTTTTTGCGGTAGGAGTCAATGGTGTCATACTCTGATCATTTCTTATGATAATAACTGACGATGAATAGCCTCCGGCAGGAGACCAGGATTATATCTCACTTTCTCACAATCACATCAAGTTCAACTCGCAATAAATTGAAACTATGTCCGGAGTACACAGCTATGTAACCGTGATTACGGGCGAAACCAGGAGACATACGCAGTGTTCAATACAACAAAGCACAGGTACGAGCACTTTTTTGTTGTGTCTGTTTATAAGAGACTGAGTGTTCAAAGTCTTCACGATGCAGATGTACAGCTCGACGAAATTGCGATGCCGATGATATTCCTTTTCTTCACCAATGATTGGCAGGCAACTGGACTCCAATATGCGAAATTCGCTCGAGCGCTCCTTGACGCGACTTGAACTAGTTGTGCGTGATGCGCCATGTGTCGGCGCATCAAGACAGGTGACATGTGTGACGTAACGCGTTGCTTCTTGTGATTAATTAGTGGCGGTGTCCACCGTCAGGGTTTCGTCTCACCCTCTTGTTCGTTTGCTTTCGTCGTGTTCGCTCCGCTCTATCTAAACATGGACCTATGTGAACCCGCGTACATTCCCGGCTACCCTGAAATGCCAGAGACCCTACCCAGCCGTGATCTCTGGTTCTCCGACGGTAACCTCATACTCGAGGCCGAACACACCTCATTCCGCGTCTACGGCCAACTCGTCGCTGTTAAATCTAGCGTTCTGGCTGATATACTGGCACTTCCGTCATACACTATTGACGGGATCCCCGTCGTGCGACTTCTGGATGCGGATGAGGATCTGGAGGCGTTTCTCAAGGCTATCCTCGATTCAAAGTGCGGTTTACGTATTATTTTTGAACCTCCTAATAAACTTGTAGCTTCTTCATGCCCCCGCCCGCCCCGACGCATCTCAGCACAGTCCTCGCGGTTCTGCGGCTCAGCCACAAATACACCGTCTCCTACCTCTTCCGGCGTGCGCTCCTACACCTCGACTCCATATATCCTACCAATCTCACCCAATTCCTCGCCGCACCCACCTCATCCACCCAGCACATAGCCTTCCCCACCCCCGCCCTCGCCGGGCACCTCCTCGTCCTCAAAACCGCACTAGACGTGAACGCACAATGGTTCCTGCCCGCGGTGCACTACACCATCGCGTGCGCGCCGCTGCGGCAAATCCTGCCTCTGGGCGCGCCGTGGGCCGCGGTGCCGGAGAAGACGCGGAACATGGTTCTGATGAAGTATTCGTGGCGCCTCGACCGGTTTCAGAAAATCCATGCCTTCGCTTCGCGGCCACCGGATTCGAATTCGAATGACGATGTCACTGCGGCGAGGAAGGAGGGATGTAAGGACCCGCTGGGCTGTGCGCGCGCGTCTGCGCTCTGTGCTACGACCCTGCTGGGGATGATCTCGCGCGACCAGCCGCTTGATCCGTTGAGGTTCTGGGACGAGGAGGGGTTGAAGGGGTATGAGCGAGTTAGGTGCGTTCTAAACCTACTACACATTTCGTTTTAACTTCACTCGCAACTCACTATCAAACTTTATTCAAACTCTGACGACGTTCTCACAGGTACGTTCTAAACTAATTAACATAGCCGATGCCGTATAACTCAACTCCCATACCAGATGCGCCCCCTGCCGCACTGGGATACGCGCGGAACTAGCGCAAGCACAGGAGGACGTGTGGAAGGGGCTGCCGCGGACGTTTGAGTGCCTTACATGGGATGAGCTGCGGGTCATGAGGGAGCGGGTGATGCGAGAGGAGTAGGTGCGTTTCCGTGATGTGAGGAGGTGCTGTGTGGATGTATTTTATGTATCTTTATCGACGCGCAATTATGTTGAATCATAGTTCCAGTTACTCCCACGAAGTCGTCATGCCTGCCGTTTTGATTTTCTCCGCAGTCGGTGCCGATACCCCAGGAAGAAGGAGTTTGTAGGAAAGTGTATTGCCCGCGCTTCCCTAAGCGTTGTTCGATAAATTAGTAAACTCTGTCTCAATTCATACCGCTGCTGGACGGATGCACTGCAACTTGTAAGTTAAGTTAACACTTTCTGTCTGCTTCCTCCCTCCCCAGGATGGCTGAAAGAAAACCGTAATGGATGCGGAAAGAACGAGGTGTCTTAATCTTGTTCATGTGGCGCTGATCTCGGACTTGTCCCACTCGTCTCGGTTCTGGGTTCTTGAGGCTGAAATCGATTCCCCGCGCTTCCTCAGGTGGAAGTTATTCGTGTTTTACCACAGTTTTCGAAATGAGATTAATGTCTTCACTCGTCTTCGATTCCGGAGCGAAGCGGAGGCTCGTCTTGTTGTTCTTAGGTTGAACCACCCAAATTTGACAATGCACGTATAGGCCCCCGGTCACTACCTTGTAGCTTGGTCTGATTTTGGCGCCTGAAAACGGCTGATTTACTCTATAAATTTTCAGTTCAGCTGCCTGATTTACTCTATTTCGGACAGACATTTGGGGCCAAAATTCTCATTTTCCGGTGTGGGGGGTCAAAACTTTTGCCTCTGGGCCCTTTCTCAACCATGTGCACCATCTACTCGCATTTTCCAACGACTCTTTGAGTCTTGCAGCTCGAGTCTAAGTCTACAGAATCAATCTCACCTTGGCCTTATGAGGATGCTCTGCCAAAAAAATAATAATCTCGCGCTCCGCGAGATTTGCTCTATTCCCGTTCGTTTCCAGCTTGTTTTACTCTAAAAAATGGCCGGAGGTAGGGGCCATTTTGGGGCGTTGATTTACTCTATGGCCGACCATCCGCTAAGGTAGTGACCGGGGGCCTGCACGTATCATATGAACACACGAATCACTGTGCGTTGATCATCATCTGCCTGGAAGCTGACAAAGGCTGTGCAGCAAACCAAATATATGCCCGTCATGTTGTGACGATGAGCCTGATGCTCTTCCACGATCTCCACGAAGATGTGCTCTCCGAAATCTTGACCTTTTGCGATATCTACACTGTTGTATCCTTCTCGGGGGTAATATCGCACATCCATGCCCCGACATTCCCGCTCACCTTGATTCTCAGGTCAGCAAATACTCCCGAGTTGTCGCGCTGTCCAAGCAGCTCTGGCGCTCATTAATCCTTGGTCTTTCGGCACGGTATCATATCCAGAACCTCCATGCCATGGACGACTTAACCACCGAGCAACTGATTGCGGAGGCCAAGCGTCTTGTCTGTGGACCTGCAACCTGGTCGGATAAGTCATCTGTGCCGCCGACCGTCTCGTCGTCGAAAACTTTCCCAGCCAATGAACACACCCGGCTGCTCCCCGGCGGGCGATACTTCTTGGTATTGAGACGCGACGGGATACAGGTTCATGATGCACTCACGGGAGGCCGTGTCTGGCTTCGACCCCTAGCGGACACGTTGGGAATGTATTGGGAGGTGGAAATGGGTGATGACGGACACTCGGCGGTTTTCTTCTTCGTGCACTATATGAGATCCACGATGCGACAGTGAGTTCCATACGGTTTTGGAACCCTGGGATTGATATCATCGTGATAGCGCACTTTCAATCGTACAAGTGGATTTCAGCACCGGCCTCTCGAATGTCCACTTCGACGGTGTTCTGAACACTCAAGTAGCCAAGTCCCGTCGCCCTGTCCTTTCTGGCGATCTTCTGGGAGTCGAGTGGGACTACTATCGGCCATACGACCAGATGGAGAAGGGGATGCTTGTGATCGATTGGCGGAAACAACTATACGTTATATTCGACTGCTCTGATGTCTCAGAATCGGTAACTGAGCCAGCGATATCTCTGAAGTTATCTAACGTTTTGAACACAGCGAACCCAAGTAGCGTTTGTGCCTGGGCACATCATCTTCACCACTGCTCCAGTACAACCGCCTCATGACCGGCTAATCCTCATATACGCACTGGCCTCAATCGGGTCGCGTTGGCGTCCAATCAGCCAACTTTTATCCAACGAGCACGCCTCAGTCCGTGACTTTGATGATCTGAATCTGGGTGCTCCAACCCTTGCCGCCATCGTGGAGCGGCTCGAGCACGCAGATAGTCCCCTTTCGACGGACGCCGTGGAATCCCGCATTCTCAGGCCTGATCTCCAGATGCAAATGACCTTGCATCCAAACCCAATCCGTGTCAATGCCTACAAGCTGATGATTTCCGTATCGGAGGGCCGATGGGCTAACAATAACGGCTTTGCGGATACCCTTCACCAGAAATTTAGGCGACAACCATATGGCGCCGACGCCGTCCTATTCACTTACCGATTAACAGTGGGATCCCCTCCAGACTACAATGTGTCTTGGACCAGAGTTTCAGCGGTTCCTTCTGTGCCCCATATCATTGGCCCGATATCATACGCTGGGTATGGGGTGATTTGCACTGATGAGTACACCAGAGATACCCAAGTTATTGACGTTCGTTTACCTCGCCGAAAGTTCTTGACGGGTTGGGTCGGGCAAGCGATACGCGAGGTAGTGGTGCTACCCAGACAGTCGGGCCATGTGAGCCTATCTTCGTCCGCTGTGGTTTTAATCAATGTGAAGGAACAACGGATTAACATATCTCATTATGTTTAATGTACAACTTTTAATTTTGAATCGGCGAGTGGCGAAAAAATCTCATCTTTGGCTTCAAGAAGAAGAAATGGATTATATATAATTACAGCGATATTTTCCCCCAAAGGATAGTATTTGCAAGGCAACCGCTGCCCAAAGAATGGATGCACTCAAATCATCCCTAGTTAGTGTTGTTGGCAGAATCCTGCCATTCTGCCATTTGACCTGGCAGAATGGCAGGCAAAATGGCTCAATGGGATCAAGGTTGGCAAAATTTGGCAGAACTTCATGCATGAAACACAGTTTTGTGCAAATTGCCACCCAAAGCAGGTCCAATTTGTGATTTTACTGCTCATATACCTCCTGGATGATATTCTGGAAAATAAAACCCTGGTTCTGGACCCCAAGAGATGAATCATTGGAGGTGAACTTGTTGATTTTGTGAAAGTTGAACATCTTGATCGCAAGAGGGCAGGCAAAATTGACGTTGATAAATTGATATCACTGCAAACGAGGTTGCAGGAGGCTGGGATATTGAGGATCCCCCAGTTCAGCAGGAAATTTTTCAATTTCTGCAGCTATCAGCAATAAAAGTCGGGAAATGATGTGCCAATTCTGCCAGATTCTGCCGCATTCTGCCCTGCCATTTTGCCATTGTGCCTGGCTCAATTACCCCAAAACAATTCTGCCCCCTACACTATCCCTAGTCAATGGGTGAAGCTACAGTGTACCGAGGTTCCAACTGAACTACTAATCATCTCCATGCGGGAGAAGGGCAAGGGAACGGCACGATCGAGCTCTGTCCGTGCCGCATGCCGACCCATTCCCATCCCCCATAGGTTTCTCCTTCTCCGGACCCTTCAACTCAATCCCCAGCTCCTCAAGGTATCCTAGTCCATGCACTCAGGCTGAGATAAAATGTCCACGGTCTGACACTGTCTAAACCACTCACTCTATGCGGCGCCGGCTCCAACGATCGTTCAGCCTCACCCTCATACTAGGCACCAAGTCTTTTATTATTATTTAGAGGAATTGACCGCATGGGGCATCTCGGTGTTTCACGAAAAGAGTGGATCTGCGACAACGAAAAGGGGACAGAAAAGAAGAATGCCTGGATTTCGGTCCGACCGCTATCCAGCCGATATCAGCCTTGTATTGAACCTCTATGCGTGCGTTTCAAACTGCTGAAAAGCATCGGCTCACATGGCGGGTAATATATCGGAAAAATCCAACCCGGTAAAGTCGGGGGAAGATATGTAAGAGGAGGAGACAAATTGAGGACGAGATTTGAAGTTTCACACAAGAAATCGAGTAGATTTCAAAAAAGACAAACAAGAAGTCAGAAATCTAGGCTAAAGTGTCGGCAATTCCGTGTGTACTGAGATGGTACGAGGGAAACTGACATGGTAGAAAGGAAACAAGACGGAAATAAAGTGCAAGTGCTATCACCGAACACAGAACGTTCATCCGGAAACGCCATGATCAAAGATTCATGATCAGGGATTTTAGTTGAAGCTTAAGCAAACAAGTTCTCCGCCTCCTTGATAGCCTCCTGCTTGGCAGTCTCAGTGAGGGCCTGAATAACGGAAGGGCGAGGCCTGAAGATACGAGAGTTGAAGTCTACGCGTATACGAGACGAAGGATCAAAATGTGTAACACTTGACAACGTTTCCCATACACTGCGTTCCGGTTCCTGCTAAACTTAGCCTCAGTCTAGTCGGCTAGCCATAGCCACCGAGATGACTCAGTGTAGTTGAGTCTAGTTGGCCTAGGCATAGTCTCCGTAGCTCGGTTTATGTCTGGCTAGCTCTTGTTAGCCATCTGAAGCTCTTTGTAGCTGAGTTTGTCTCAGCCTGACTCTGTCTAGTTGGCTATGCAGAGCTAGGAATATGTATTTATATCCTTGGTGCCTCTGCAGTGGAAGAGTAAATTTCAGTGATTCTAGCTCTGTGTAGTTGAGGCTAGTCATCTGGACTTAGCTACGCATACCTACGCTGATCTGAGGGAAGCAGGCTACGCACAGTCCACATGAGCTAAAATTGAATTGAGTTTAGGCGGCTAGGCAGAGGCTGTGTAGCCGGCTACGCACAGCTAGGCACAGTCGTCATGAGCTAAGCAGACTAAGTTTAGCAGGTAGCGGAACGCAGTGATACCTCCAGTAATCCCATTTTCATCCGTCTGAATAAACAGGATGCGACGCGAGTCGGACCAAGCAACCAGCCGGATATGGTAGAGCTGGTTAGAAGGGATAAGTCGCGGTCAACATATGACAAAGTGATGAAGAAGAACCTTGAAGTGAGGGTGATCGATATCGGGGAAGCGGATAACTCCGATGTCGACCATGGTCTTCTCATGATACTCATTCTTGTAGATGAGAGTTGGGAAAGAGTCGATGGTGGCCCCGGTCTGGGCGACGATGTGAGCCATGACCTTGATATCAATGACGGTGCTCTTCAACACATCGTCGTCGCTGATGAGCTCGATGAACCAGTTCTCGACCTAGAAGGATGTCAACTCATATCTCAAATGATAATTTATTTTTGTCTACCTCTCTGACCACATTAGGGTCCGGCGAGCCGTCCAGTTTGAAGAAATTGGTTTCTTCCTTCACGAGCCTCTCAGCGCGGGAGATCCCAGACGCCTCTGGTTCCAAGAGCGGATTTTGGATCATGAGTTCAAGCATTTTTTCCCAGGTGCGTTGCTGGACAGGGACTGTGGCGAGCAGCCGCATGGTCGCTGCGATCATGATCTTGAGCTCGTCGTCCAGGTCCTTGATGCTAGTGCTGGTCAGCTCGCCGAACGACGGGGCAAGACCCAGGTGAAGATAGTCATCGCGGGTCGCATCGTGGACATCCATCTTAAACAGGTGTTAGTGTACGGACGACAGATCCGAGAGTAAACTATTCTGTACCTTGGACCAGTCAAACTGCTTGACGAGGTCGGCAGCTTGTTCAAGACTGCCAAATACAGCGAGTGCAGTAACCATGATAAATTCAGATGAGGGTCGAAAAGTGTACAAGTAGTAGTGCTGGAAGGACGTTGATCTAAGGTGGTGGGGCAGAGGCCTTTTAAACAATCTGGGAGAGCCGGTCACGACATTGCGGTCAAAATTCGGCGGAGGTATACATCGATTGCTACATAACCAGGCGCAATTTACCTGCTCCGGCAGCCTGCAAATCAACATCATTATGTATGTTGTCAGCAGGAGTCGTATGCCATGTGGTACATGCATTAACCTGAGTGCCATCCAGACGCATAGGGCGTATCGGAATGATTCGGGTGAATGGTGAAATCCGGGATGCAACCCCAGAAGAGGATTGTTATCGTGTTAACAACCTGAATCGACTCCAGAAGGCCCATACCGCTATCGCGCTGGATGCAAATTTTACTAGTGACAAAACTACAACGCGCGGTGTATAACTTGGGAATGTATCGGGGTCCCCTACTGTCGGACTCTCGTCCTCTCTCGAAGTTTCCTATTGCCGGAGTTGACGTAATGAACTTGAAGGCGCGGTCCCACGCCATCGAACCGTCTCAATCTGGTTCAGAACTTGCCTACGGTGTGCTCCACCCATTGCCTAGAATCTATATCAACAATTCGAAGGGATAACAAAGGAAAAATACGAGAGCCGGAGTGAGGGATGGATTAAAAGTTCAAGTTGATATGCGAGGAAGGCTTTTGAAAAGACGGAAGAGATTTCCTGAAGGCTCGATCCCAAGTGGAACGGGCGACCCCGCCCAATCTGATATCTCTGCATCGCACAGGTTAGGTATGTGCGGTCCCACCTACATCGAGCTGATATCAGGCTGCATCTGTGTTGCCTTGGATGGTTCCAGTATGCCGAGTTCAAAGGACTCGGGACAGAAAGCTGACATTGAGGGGCATGAGCAGAAACATGAGAATTCAATAAAAGATAAACCCGGGAACGATCCATCTACAGACGAAGAAGAGCTCAACCCTGAGTCGAATGGGGGTCCCTGCACACTTACAAAACCCTTTAGCCTCATCTCATCATATCACAAGTGAAGTTGCGTTCTCGTACGGTGTCCTTGATCTCGGTGTTGGTTTGGCTGCGAACGCACCTCAGGATTTGATGTGAGTGAGGGAAACAAAGGCGGAAGAGCGGCACAGGGTAAAGAGAGCGGCCTCGACGGTGCAGCATAAAAGATCAGAACAGGGTGGGATCAAGAAGCGCGGAGAGGACAGGAAATGAGCGACGCAACAGGTGGGATGGCAGGACGAGGTGTAATGCCGGTGCGATGAGGAATGGAATGGCGGAGTGCCGCCACGGCGAGCACACTTGAAGATGAGGGAATGGGTGCGAAAGAAGTGGCGCGCGAGGCGATGGGAGAAGGAACACAGCGACGAGGGCGAGGGCAAGATGACGAGGAACGAAGTGACGTGCAGAGCTGTGTACAACCGAGGGGGAGATAACACAGTGACAAGCGCACAAATAACGCGCACATTCGGAGAACGGTGACGACGTGATGGCCGCACGCATTGCGTATTGGCAAACGTATCTGTCCAGGGTCCAAATAGAATGGTAATGGCCACTCATGCGGGGATGCGCACAGTCCTGAGCGCGGGTAATGTTTGTAGCAAGCGATCGAGCTTTTCCTGCCCCCTCATCCCAATCTCTCTCTCCTCATCCATATCGAATTCCTGTGTTTCAATCACGAGTTCCTCCAGCGACGGCACGGCCAGCACGTACTCGAGCAAATGTGTGGCTAGTGCCATGAGCGCGGAACAGGACACCGGGCCGCGGAGATACAGTACCCGCAGCTGCGAGGCAAGTGGTGTCGCAGGCCGGCCGATGAGCAGGTTCGTGCGGGACCGCAATACGAGTGCGCGCAGCCCGGCGCCCGCGGCACGGAGAGCACCATGGACTGCCTCCGGATCCGAGTCCTGCAGCATGATATGAAGCGTATCGATCGCGGGCGGCGCGAGGAGTGCCAGGACAGGCGAGTTAAGCAGAGGGAAGTCAATGTGCACAGTGCGCACCTGCGCGAGTGGGGTCTGCACGACGGCGGGATCCTCGGTTTTGTTGGACTCCACGCGCCACCGAGCCGATGGGAGGTATCTGAGGTGCACCACTCAAGATAGAGTTAGGTACCTGCGGGTCCGCTGCACGGAATGATTTCCCCCAGACGGAAGAAGAACGTCAAAACAGTGACCAAAGAGCGAAACCCGAACGCGCAAGTTCAAAGACTCAAATCACATCTAACGAGACAGATAAAAATTTGACTTCTTTGCCCGCCATCGTACAAGAATAAAAGACTACTCTAAACGGGCTTGTTGGCCTCTTTCTTGGCTTGACCGGCGGTTTCTTGCACGTTGCCTGGAAACACGAGTCAGCGCGGGGGAACAAGACGTTGGTGGAATGGAAGAGACGCGCGGATAAAGACGACAGGGAGGAATGGAAGAAGCGGGGAGTGTAAAGAACAAAGGAAGGGAAAGGAAACTCACCAGAGGCTTCCTTCGTCTTGTCATCCATGACGGAGCCTACGATCGCGTTTGCCTTGCCCGCCATTTGGTTATACAAGCCGTCGGCAGCGTCCGCGGCCTGTGCGCTCTTCTTCTCCGTCTCGCCCTGAAGGAATATCGTCAGCGGCGGGTGAAAAATATAACACGATAAAAAGAATCCCACCTTGGCGTGCTGCTCCTTCCCCTCCCTCTCCATCGAATCCGACCCGAAGGCGCCGCCGACCTGCGCAGTTGTGAGCGCAGGATATAGAAAGTCAGTGGGGCGACTTACCATCTCTTTCGCGCTACCCATCATGCTGTTGGCGCCGCCGTTGGTTTGCCTGCAAAACGCGAGTCAGATGGATCAAGAGTGTGGAGGGAGGGGCGTGGTGAAGGATGAGGAGAAACGAAACACCGACGCCAACGACGAGCACGCACGTGCAGACGATACTACGTGGGCGCGGTAAGCTTGAGCGCCGCGTCGAGTCGGGGGGCCGCGCAGGAGGCAGTCGGAAGGGCGGCAGGGGACGAAATGAATCACGGGGAAGAAGCAGAGCGGCGTTGAGCGCACTAGAGAGCCACATTGGGTTGAGGGACATGGGCAAACAAGGAAACAGGGAGGATTTCGTGCAGGCAGAGCTCGAGGCAGGCAGGAGCTTGAGGAGGAAGAAGAGAAAGTGAAATCAAGGATAAAGAACACAGCGCAATGATTCGGGCCAAAGTGGGGTGCAGATCTAGAACGGGTGAAGGCAACAAGTGGTCAACTTGAAGAGGATGCACAGAGCTGAATCCTGATTCTGGCAGCACCTTCTCGAGTCGGCCACACAGTTAGCCCTCGCTCCAGCTCATCCGTGCCACCGACCTCACATCCAGCCGAGACCTACCCGTAGTCCATGGTCGATCGTCCATACGAGGGTGAAAATTTCAAGACGAAGAGCGAAGAAGTGGCACAGCACGTGCCGACGCGTTCTTGTTCCGATGCCAAACACGCGCAAAGTATCCTCGCGCGTTCCGGGAAATAAAACTCAAACGTGGAAGAGTCCGGTTCAAATTGCGAGTGGGAGGTAATCCAGAAGAAAATGAAAAAGGCCGATAAATGGCTCGATCCCGAGTCGAACGGGTATCTCTGCTCAATCAAAATGCGCAAAACACTGTGAAGTGAAGCAGCTGCGGTCCAGCCGCCATCGAGCCGTATTGACCTCAATACATGAGCGGTAGAAGTATCCGCGATAATTGGACGATGTTCGTTGACCTGAACGACAAAAGAAGCTCCTTATACCTGTCGAAAGGAGTCGAACGGGTGTGCCTGCTCAAGCGATAAATCAATCATAAATGAAGCAGGTGCGGTCCAACCCATCAAGTCTTATCAACCGCATCTTAATCTGCACAACTGGGTTCAATATTCGTGTCAAGGCACATCAATTCTAACGCTCGTCGAATTCGTCCACCAAATTTATATCCAACTGCAGGATATCAATGAGGTATTCGGTGAGTAAAAAAGCGATGTCGATCCCTGACGTAGAGTACCCGGAATATCTCCAGGAAAAAAAGTTTTGCATCAAGGCTCAAGGCTCGACCCCGAGTCGAACGGGTATCCCTGTCGCACAACATTTTTCTCAAGTGATGCATGGCATATGGCGGTCCCGCCGCCATCAAGCCTTATCAACCTCATTCTTAACCTGCACATGCCAATGGTTATTTTTGCTATTCTAGTCGAACTGCTCGTTGGCTCTCACTGGTGAATCAGATTCCACTAGTCTAAAAATCTTGAACCTGCCTGCATCGATCATCAATATCGCTTTCCCGCCCGCACATATTTGTGATTCTTCTACCGCCGCTTCGAGCTCTCGCTCACGGTGACACCTCGGCTGCCACCCACCATGTTTAATTTCCGTTCTTCATTATCTGTTTGCTCCAAGCGAAATCTTCTCTGGCCTCACCGGTGGTTATCAATCCCAATTCTCATCTTCAATTCATGGGACCAGCTTTATTCTCTTGGGTGGTGGATCTCCGGGACTCATGATGAAAACGATGAGTCCTCGTCAGACTTGCCCTGATCCTTCTTCGTTATCCCGCTGTAAGGGTAGTCAAACTAATCTCTGATTCTTCATCCCCAAACCGCCAGAGCGAAGCGGCGGCCTGTCGGGTATGGACAGAACGAGGTGTGCCTCAATCTCGTTTCAGATCACCTCACGGGTACTTCATCTAGCCTGTTATATACCGTGGCACTCTTCTGATGTTTAAAGCTCCACTTCTGGTATCTTGATCCGGATCTTTGGAGCGTCGAAGCGTGCGGAGGCGCCGCGCTATTAGCGCTATAATTACGACGCCGGCGTCGATGAATAAGTATGGGAAGTGGTCGTAGGTCGTCAGGATGGGAGCTACAAGACAAGATTAATTGGTGCAGTGAGATCTCAGGCTCGTACGAGCATCTCCGTTTTTCTCTCTTTCTTTCTCACTCATCCAAGCGTATGTGCACTTGTGTGCCAGCACTCCATCCAGTTGATTGATTTCAGTTCGAGGCAATGCGACTGACAGCGTAGTATCCCAGGCCCTCGTGTCCTTTTCCCTCATGGCAGAAGCTTTGGGCAGCGTGGTCAGCATTCTTCAGTTTGTTGATATCACTCTGTCCGCTCGAGAACATATCTTGGACTTCGTCCATGCACCTCAAGAGCAGCAGAACTCCTCTCAGAGATGGATGACCTCCGACCGTTACTTGCGGAACTGCACACTCGTGTCGCTGGCAACCATTCAGGCGCAGTTCTCCGACAAATGGCGAGTCCACTGGCTGATTTCGAATCGACAATGAAACAGTTCACCCAGAAGTTCGCCCCGGGGATGGGCCGTTGTCCAGGTTCTCGAAGCAGCTGAAATGGACTTTCTGGAGCAAGACAGAGGCCAAGGAATACCTTGGCAAATTTGAGCAATTTAAGTCTCTACTCAATTCATGGCTGTTGTTGGAATTTGGTTCGTTTCACTACTATAAGCATACAGGTACTAATTTCGATTTTCAGGGATATGGGGCTGCACAATCAACGTGATCATGGAGGTTGGCCATAAAGTCTTTGATGAGGTACTCAACTGAAATTGCATGTTAGCCATACTCAACTTGGTGAGCGAAGTGGCTTCCAATGTCACCAATATCGGCAATGCAATTTCCGAGCAAGAGCGACGAATGAATTGTGAGTTACGAGATAGTGGTGGACCCATTTGCCCATTGAAAGTCATCCAGCCGCCGAACGCACACAAATTCTCGACTGGCTGTCACCAATCAATTTCTTTCTCCGCCAAGCCGATATCTTGGCTACACTGCTGCCAGGTACCGGAGGGTGGTTGCGGGAAGATCCGCGCTTTCAGGAATGGAAAACTGGCACAAGAAGAACACTTTGGTGTCACGGAATTCGTGCGTGATTACCTTGCTCATCCCATCCAACAGTACTCAATTCAAATTCACAGCGGGAGCCGGAAAAACTGTCCTTGCGTGCGCACCTTGTTGTTGTATTGACAGTACTATCCACCTACTAATTATGTGTTCAACTAGATCCATGGTTGTGGACTATCTGGCCGCCGAATTCGAAAACAAAAATATTGGTGTGGCTTGTATGTATCTGAACCACAAAGAAGCTGAGGGACAAACTCCCGCTAAACTTCTGTCTGGTCTCTGGAGACAACTGGTGCTGGGGAGAGACATCAGCTCTGTGATAGAGAAGCTGTATCACCAGCACCGCGAGAAAGGGACCACGCCATCTGTCCATCAGGCTTTCGACATGCTCCGGGCCGCAATTGGGGAGTATTCAAAGGTCTACATCATCGTTGACGCGATAGATGAATACCCGGAGGCTCAGCGCCGGATCCTACTGGAATATCTCGTGGTGATAGGGTTAAAAGTGAACTTGATGATAACATCCCGGCCTCACATCCCACTGGATACTTCCCTTCCAAATCTAAACTCACTAGAGATCCGCGCAAATGGGGAAGATGTTCACAGATACGTAGATGTGAAGATCCGGATGTCCTCTCGCCTCTCAAAGCACGTCCAGAATCGACCTGATTTGCGAGAGGAAATGCACTCAACCATTACTCGCACTGTGGATGGAATGTAAGGCCTAATTTTGATCAGAAAGAAGGCATAAATAACAATCTATGACCAGGTTTTTACTTGCCAAGCTCCACATCGAGTCTCTCAGCACAAAGAGCACTGTGAAGGCGGTTCGAGAGGTTCTAAAATATCTGCCAAAGGACCTGTATGACAGCTATGATAATACGATGAGGCGAATCAAAGAACAGAGCGAGGAAGATCGAAACATTGCTTGTTCGGCTCTCACTTGGGTTGTAAATGCAAAGAGGCCATTGACAGTGGCAGAACTACAAGTGGCCCTCGCTGTTGAACCTGGTGCACAGCAGCTCGATCATGACAATTTCTTGGACATTGAGATTATTCTGGCGGTCTGTGCTGGCTTGGTTGTTGTGGATGAACACCTTTCTGTCGTGCGACTTGTTCACTACACAACTCAGGAGTACCTTGACAGCATCCAGCCACAACAATTTCCAGAGGCGCAAATAGAGATCACTCGCAGCCTGCTCACATTCATATCCTCTGATGATTTTTGGGATTGGGATATATTACACCCTCTTTTGGATTATTCCCAATATTGCCTGATACACGCTGTGGGTCCACCAGAACATCAGCTCAGGGGCATGATCCTAGAGTTCCTCGGGGTGGTCTCACATTGGAATAAATCTATGAGGTGGAAATGGGACTCGCCTCCTTGGAATTTTTCGGATTGGCCTTCACAACCCGCGACATTGTGGATCGCTGTGGCGGCAAACCTCTTGATAACAGCAAAATATCTTCTTGAGGGGGCACCATGTCCAAGGCCTTCATACAATCCAGAAATGTGTGTAGCATCCTTTTATGGGCACCTTGAGATGCTTCATTTACTGGTGGAGTATGGTGCTGATGTCAATTCTACAGGCGGAATATATGGTTTCCCATTGCAGGCAGCATCCTTGAGAGGTCACCTCGGCGTTGTCAAATGGCTAATAAGGAATGGTGCTGATGTTCATGTGCAGGGTGGAGATTATGGGAGCGCCTTGCAGGCAGCATCCTTCAAGGACCACCAAGACATCATCCAGTTTCTCGTTGAGCATGGTGCTAATGTCAATGCACTGGGTGGATACTTTGGCAGTGCACTGCAAGCAGCATCATACAAGGGGAACATAAACATTGTCCAGCTTCTTGTTGAGCTTGGTGCCAACATTAATGTGCCAGGTGGGATGTATCACAGCGCACTGGGGGCAGCATTATACCAAGGTCATGAAGATATAGTTTGCCTACTCAGAGAGAGGGGTGCTCAGGAGCCAGAACAGGATGGTAAGTTCCCCCCTTTCTTGATGGCATTAACCTAACATGTTTTCCACCACAGAGGGACCATCTGACTCTGATGAGGAAACAAGCACTGAGGAAGAGTGGATGATGCAGGTACTGGTTGCAAGCAGACCTCAAATCTGAGTCACCGAACTGGAGATCCGTTACAACATGATTGTGGTCGTGGTAACCCTTGGTGGCGCCAATGGTACTGTAGTAATCCGACCATTGACCAAGTGTTCACGGGGTGTCACGTGCCACTGTAGGTGTTCAAAAAAAAAAAATTGAACTGTTCATTTCCGGGAAATCGGGGAAAACTTCCCATAAAATACTCGCGCTAATCAAAAGTGACCGGAAAATCACCAAAGATTTGCGTAAAGCGTAAATATTTCCAACTTATTTATACATGGGTCATCATTTCCAAGCTACCTGAGTATTTTCACGCAACATCTACATTTTTCAACTGGGTTCTCAGAGTCACAACTCCCTATAGTAGCCAATTTGGATATTTCCATACTTTGTAAGTTATTGACACATTGAAGATATTCAGTCCTATCTCGAAGTACATGAATATGCACCTTTTGTGCCCAAAAATACTTTCTGAAAGCCTCCAGGTCCAAATGTGGCTGCAAGCCTCTGTGGCAGTATAACAACAAGAAAGAAAATGTTCACCTTTGTACTTCCCAGAAGAAATTTGGTTTTCATGGGGCTCCATGCTTTTCTAGGGTTGAGGGCAATGCATAGTAATACGGTGGATGACTGTTAGACCCCACCAATAGATGTTTTGACCCACAAGATCCTCTGCACAGCAAAGAAAATTCCGGATCTTTCCAATTCCGGTCACTTTTGATTAGCGCGAGTAGCAATACCAGTATGGCTGTAATACTGTAAAACATTTATTTTTGACCAAACAAAAAGCACACCCGAAGAATTCACCAAGAAAGTAGCCATGTGGGACAAGCATACCGAGATGACACCTAAAATTGACAGCCTCTCGAGACCGATAAAAAAGTAACACCCGGGTTTGTCAGAAATATCGCCAGCTGAATGGGGTTTCTAAAAAGAGTAGCATCGATGACTGATCATCAGAAGTGACCACCGGAGAAAGTTCCCGGTCCTTCACAGTGGCAGTGAATGTTAATTTTTGAATCGGCGAGTGACAAAAATCATGTCTTGGATTTGAGAAGAACAAATGAGTTATATACATATCACGATATTTTCCCCCAGATGACATTATTTGCAAGGTAACAGTGGCCCAAAGAATGGATGCACTCAAATCATCACTGGTCAACGGGTGAGTCTACAGTGTAAACTGAACTATTAATCCCATCCCCACCATTTTCTCCTTCTCCGAACCCTTCAGCTCAATCCCTAGCTCCTCGAGGTATGCTGGTCTGCATGTACTCAGGCTGAGATAGAATGTCCACGGTCTGACGCTGTTTAAACCACGCACTCCATGCGGCACCGACTACCACGATCGTCCAGCCTCGCCTTATCGGTCATCCGGTCACCAATTCAATTCTCATCACTATCCCGGACTGAACCTCTTCTAGACGTCATAAACGTTGCAATAATTGGAGTCTAGCGCTTATGGAGTGGTTCACTTAGTGACCACCTCTATGTGACAGCCGCCAAATTGGCCGAAAGCCGAAACTTTTATTTATTGTGTACCTCTTTGGGCCGTTTTGGGCGACCATTTCCTACCTAATTCAGTAATACATTGTTTGAAGGTGATCCCTGATGGTTTCGCCCCCCCCCCCCCCCCCCCCCCCTTACAACCTTGCTTACCACCGCAATATGGGACACAAAAAGATGAGCTACATGGATACAGCAACTCGTGCGTGTGCGGGTTATTGAGCCAGACATCTTTGCATCTTTTTTCCCAAGTTCCACTGTGAGCTGGCCTTCATCGAATTCTTCTAGGGGATGGTTAAAAAATATCTTCGCGAGAATTGCGATTATACTTTTGGCACCCTCAAAGAAAATTTGCTGAAAGGTCCCTGTTCTGACGATTCGACGCTGGGAGCACCGCATGCACAGGTGGATGGACACATACCGCAGAGGAATGGAGACCCAACAAGCGCAGCTGCATGTTCGTGCATTCAGCTTAAAGCAGTATAAATCACACCAACGCATTCCAGAGCGTATTGCAAGAACTTACGATCAGTAGTAGTCATGTTTGTACCCCTACGCCAAATCAGCCCTCATGAAAGTTTATAAGTCCTTCAATTTTTTAGCAATCGCTTATCCCTCTTAGGGATCTCTTGCCCCAATGAAAAGACGTCGTTTGGCCAGAGGAAATAAAAAATGCATTTTTTTTGAGTTAGTAATAGCACTTGTCACGGAGAGGTGGTCACTAAGTGAACCGCTCCATAGTGGAATTTGCCTAGTTTGACAGGGATGCCTGCCCAAGTAACTTATGAAAATTAACTTAGCCTGCCAGAAGTAATTTTACTTTACTTATGGCTGGCCAAGTTAGTTTTGCAAGTAAAGTAAAGTAAAAGTACAAGTAAAGTAAAGTTACACAAAGGTAAGTTACAATAAGTTCCGCAACGTCAGAATAAGTTAATGGCATGTTAATCAGTACAGCCGCTTTAGAACGGTTGGGTGTACTCCCGGCCATTGATATCACCTCTTTTATGAGTCCCAGCAGTGTACACCCCTGCTTGAGGCACCTAGAGTGAATGCCGGCGGGTTGCTGTTGTTGAGCCCCGTTAGAGGTAAGTACCAAGTAAGACACTTACTTAGGTGAATCGAAAGGTCCCGTGGTCGATCGTCCATAACGTCGAGGGTGAAAATTGAAGAACTTCAAATTGAAAACATCGACCAACGAGCGACACTCGAACGCGCAAGTTCAGAGACTCAAATCACATTCAACGAGACAGAGATAAAAAGGCTAGTCCCAAATTGGACGGGAGTCTCCACACAATTTATTTTCCACTCTAAACAGCAGTAGATGCGCAGCCATACGTCACCGAGTCAGTGGTAAGTCTGAACGCATAGTAGGCAGCAGGAATCAACCATCTCAGGGAACTCGGGGATCTCGGTGTTCCAGCACAGTAAACTAAGTCAGCACACGGGCCGTTGACTTGCTGCATGCATTGTTGTATGAATCCATCGTGTAACATGGAGTCCCACTCGAATACCTTCGCCTTGTCGGTCAGATGAGGGAAGACGAGGGAGGCAGAGGAAAACAAGCGAAAGCCAAAGAAAATGAATTCTCACACCACTACGGCTCAGCCTCGAATCGAACGGGACTTCTACATAACATCCTTTCAGCGGAAATA
This sequence comes from Mycena leptocephala, assembly GCA_029378395.1. NCBI lineage: Eukaryota > Fungi > Basidiomycota > Agaricomycetes > Agaricales > Mycenaceae > Mycena > Mycena leptocephala. The sequence continues at coordinate 36,998 of JARJLF010000535.1, read as the reverse complement.
GAAAGAGCAGCAGATTCGCAGCCACGCGTCACCGAGCTGACAATACCGCTGCATGCGTGCACTATATGTTACGGCAAATCGTGTCGGACTCCTCCGCGGCTGTCGACGTGAGGCACCGTGGGTCGTGGCTACCAACTCTAAATCGTCGAACTGAATACATATACCAGTCCCCGCATCCCTCCCTTAGAGATCCTAATCCCACAACATTGAGCGCACGAATTTACATGCATGGTGTGACACGAAATAAAATAAATAAAAAACTAATTCCATACTTCCACCAAATGGCTGAGGCCCGAATCGAACGGACACAAACTCTTTCCGCAGTCTAAGTGATGTAGAGAGCCAGCAGTGAATGTGAACGGATCACTTACTTACACTGAAGCAACTCAGGCCGGGAAAGATTGAGATATTTCATACATTATCGAGCATCTCGGTGTTCAACAACAAAAAACGCAGTCGTAGACCAAATTCAACCCAGTCGGCTAAACCGCATGCCAGCGTGCACCAATTTAACCAGAGAGACAGGATTTTTATACAAGTCTTCGACAATTCTCTTGCAGCGCCTCAACGCACAATCTGGATAATTCCGACCCGTCTTCAGCTGACCTGCTGAAGGAGTCAGTCAGAGTCACCCACTGCACCGAACAAAAACAAAAACCAGGAACATCTCATCCACGGCTCAGCCCCGAATCGAACGGGAGTCTCTACGGAAGATTTCCCGCCCGTCAATAGCGATAGACGCGCACCCACGCGCCACGGAGCCGATAGGACAATATACAAGTTGCGCGATATATGCTACGAAAAATTGTGTGGGACTCAGTTTTACGCCGCTACGAACCAGGCACAACCCGAATCGTCGAATCGAATATTGCAATCACGCATTCCCTCCATTGGATTTTCAATATAGATCGCACGAACTCAGCACGGCGGCGATCAAAAAATATTACCTGGGAAAAATGGCCCTAGAACTGTTATGTACGATTTACGGGCCAAATATTACCTTAGATAAGATAACAGGGATAGCCCGAATTTTATCTGTCAAATTTTCCCAGGTAATAGGCTGGATTTTACCATGAGATAAAGACGGGTAACAGCGTGGCTTTTCGGTGAGAATGTCTGGCGGAAATAACCAGGTTCTTTCCTCAGGTAAAAGTTTGGCTGTTACTTTTTCTTTGTTCTTCCTTTGTTCGGTAAAAGTCTGACTTTTACCGCGGGAAAGAGCCGGGCTGTTTCCGCCAGACATTCTCATGGACAAAGCTTGGCTGTTACCCGTCTTTATCTCATGGTAAAGTCCAGCCTATTACCTGGGAAAATTTGACAGATAAAATTCAGGCTGTTGCTTTTATCTTATCTAAGGTAATATTCGGCCCGTAAATCGTACATAATGGTTCTAGGGCCACTTTCCTGGGGTGATATTATTTGATCGCCGCAGTGCAGAGCACATGCACTAGGGTCATTCACAGTCTCCCTTTTTCGCGTCCTTTTTACTCCGTTTTCCAATAACGTAACTGAGCGAGCCATAAATTCCAGAAAAATTCACCCCAGTCGTTTTTGAACATCTTAGGTGGTATGCAACTTTTGGGGACCAATAGGAGCAGCCAAACTGCATGAAATAGAGAAAATAGAGTTGAAACGGGCACGAAAAAGGGCGGAAAAAGGGAGCTGCGGCGGGGGGTTTCACAGTTCACTTTTTCCTGCCCTTTTGTCGCTCCCTTTTTCGATGGATTTCTTTCAGTTTCCACCTGGGAAGTTCGTTTTTTTTTCCTTTTTAGCACTTTTTACATATCAGAATTGAAAAGGGGAAAAAAAACCCGGTGAAAAACGGCGGGAACCACAAAAAGCCCGAAAAAAAGGGGAGAAAAAGGGCAGGAAAAAGGGAACTGTGGACGACCCTAGTAGACTATGCAATACGGGGAAAAAGTAGTACTAGCCCACAGCTCAGCCCCGATTCTTTTTCCTCCCTTTTTCGCTCCCTTTTTCCTCCCTTTTTTGTATTCCCATCGTTTTTCTCCGGGGTTTTTTCCCCTTTTCAATTTCAACATGCAAAAAGGGCGTAAATCCAAAAAATCTAGGTCCAACGTGCGATATTGGATGAAATCAGAAAAAAAAAAAAGAAGCGAAAAAGGGCCGAAAAAAGGCTACTGTGAACACCCCGGCTTTCAGCTTCCTTTTCGTCCCTTTTTTGGCTCCCTTTTTGGCTCCCTTTATCAATTTCATGCAGTCTGGGTGCTCCTATAGTTCCTTAAAGGTCACATAGCACCTCAGGTGTTCAAAAAGGACTCGGGTGAATTTTTCTGGATTTTATAGGTCACTCGGTTAGATTTATCTGCCAAACAAGAAAAAGGGCTGAAAAAGGGAGCAAAAAGGGCACGTCAAAAAGGGCTACTGTGAATAACCGTATTGCAAGGGTCTGGGCCAGGTTTTCAAAATTTTCTTTTGTTTACAATTACAATGATTATTATTGAAGTACCCAGTACCCAGGGCCTAGAATAAGCACAAATGTATCTGAATCTCAGACTCTCCTCATGTTTACGCATGCAATAGCCCATGTAACCCTTGTAATACTCGTCTTTCACGTGTGGCCGTGTGCTTCATTGTGATTTATGCCACTGTTACTTGGGGGTGAGCCCAAATTAGCGCTCAGTCCACGTAGACCAGAAACTCACGTGAACAACAAACGTCACTGCAGGACGGAGCAGTGGGCGACCAGCAGCCGCAGGGCGCCGGAGGCTCCAGAGGCCTAGGCACTGGACTTGAGCATGGGTTGGGGGTAGTGCTCGAATAGCAACAAGTCTCGGGGATTCCTTCTTGTCGGATGACAACAGCATGAGGGGACAGGACGAAAAGGCTGGTAAGAACAGCGACGATAGGGAGTGAGAAGCGCATTTGGCTTTAGGCGGTAATAGCTTTTGTCGTGAAAGAGCTTGGGCTTTTATAGCTCGGAGCACCAGCAGATGGGAATTATTTGCCAGAGCTCGCCGCTTGAACCAAACCCATTTGAATGTTCCTGAATGTAACGGACGGATTTTGACTAGTGATCAATCGTCTCCTATAACCATTCTTGGCATCGGTTGTCATTTGACTGTGTTCTGATTTGGTATGTATTGCAGCGAAGCCCGCGCTTCTCAGACTCTTCTCGGAAGATTCGCTTTACTGTACTATTTCGACCAAATGTTCAGGTGACGGGTGACACCCCGAATTTCCGAGGTCTTTAAAAATCGCCTTAATTCAAAAGGAAATTTATCGGCCATCTCGGCGAGCAAAAAATCCGAAATCCGTGAACATTTGGTCGAAATAGTACAGTAGTAGCCCGAGAAGGCTTCTCTAACTTAATGAGTAGCTTTCGGCCTGAAGCTCACCGGGCTCCTGTACGAGCTCATTGCCTTGTTCTTTATATCCCAGGCACGGGGAGTAATATGCGCCTATAAGATCTTTGTCCGCGGAAGAAAGGCAGGCTCATAGCCAAGGCCCAACTTCAAGGGACGTAAGACAAACGTAAGAATTGAGTTCCTCGCTGATCTACCCCACCCCTGCGCGATGAGTGATGAGTGGTCCACTAAAGTATATAGTGTGTCAGGTACGATCATCTACCGTGAACGTCACTTAATAGATAATGGTTTCATGATGCACCCTTGGCGACGCACTCCATTCTAGCCCAGACACTTGGTGGGCGCAAGAAGTTGGGCGCTTGCGGCTCCACTACAACAATGACGAGAGTTAGATTTTCTGCTCGCAACACGGGCTTGCGGCGGCGCCAACGGGCTTTTCTTGGGCTTGGATTTTGGTGTAGCGCCAAGCCCAAGCCAATTTGATGGCTTGGCAAGCCTGTTTGCCCTTGGCCCAGCCAAAAAAATCAAGCGGGCTTGGGCGTAAGTATTTCTCGACCCCCGCTGACTGTGTACTCAATCCGAGTCACTACAATTTTATAGTAAGTGTCCACTTTCAGGGCTTGTCATTTTCATGCGTTGTTTTACATACTGATCTGTATCATCTGTTACTATGCTGTCACCGCTAATGACGACCAGGCGAACATTGTCCATTCCCCTGAAACTGCGGGCTTTTCGCGCTCAGTTGACTCTGATTTCATTGGCACATCTTCTGTACAAGCACTTGTCTTACTATCCAAATTCCCCGTCCGCTGTTCTCATACTATGACGTTTACTATGTGGGGTAACATTATTATTTTCGGGAAACAAACTCGAGGTGCTCAAAACTTACACTTCTTCGAATTATGGAGTACCTCTATATTACATCGGTACAAACTAGGTGGGTGTAAGATGCGTATCCTCAAAGGAATTGGGCTAAATCTAAGCGGAGCTGGCGTAAAATGCAATAGTGGCCTAAACGGGCCGAGCCACCACGTAAAATATGGTAAGGAACTCACCTTTGCGCATTGACATCGCTTGCCTTCCTCCCCTTCTATGTATTCTAATTTTGATGATATCCAGCTCAAATACTGGCCGGCGACGCTCTCTCGAACCAGGACTCACAGTTTCGCCCCGATCTCATACTGTACCTCCTTGTACTGAAGCAACGCGAGTCCGACCGTGACATTTCCGTTGCACTTTTCTGAGACAACGGCAAGCATTGTGGCAGTGACCGTTGCGGGAAAAGGCAACAGTGAATATACTTTTTGACCATTTCTAGCAGTTTAAATTGTCATTTTCCGACACGTAGACGCTAAAAAATTGAGTTTGGGGACTTCTCAAACAGCCGAACCATGTTACCAGATTTTTTGTAAAAGATGTCACGGTAATTTTATGGCAACCAGCCTCATCGTGACCGTGACCTCGCCAAAATTTTGCAATGCAACGACCCCCACTGTGACCGGTACTATTTTCTTCTGGGTGTAGTAAGGTACATGTGAACTATATATGTATAGGAGGTATGAAATAAAAGGAGGAAAGTCTTTCCACGCTAAGTGCTAACTACAACGGCGTCGGAAATACCTGTGACATGACGCGTAATTAACCGTTCTTCAAGCAAATGCCTCCGAGTCGTCGGCAGTGCAATTGCCCCAAGAGGATTTATCTCCATCTTTCTTGCTCTCTTCTCGCCCTTGAAATCAATGTTTTCCATCTCCATTTGCATTCAAAACCAACCCCATTAATGTAGACTCGAACCAGTCCCAACGGCGTGAGGTCTCAAAGGCAGTCGTTTGACGCTACGCCGGAGGGACTGGTCCGGTGACATAGAGACTCGGAGTTTGCCGAGAATCTTTTTCCGATTAGGCAATACCTCCCTGCAAAAGTATTTTTTATCAAAAATGTGAAGAGGCAGATTTTGATTGGGGTAAAGCCGCCCATCTTGGTGTGACTTGGCGTTAAGAAACTAATTCATAGTGCGGTCAGTGCCAAGACGAAAAATATTTCAAGCACATAACGAGTCTTATAATTCCGAGCGCTACAAAACTGCCTCTTCAGATTTTCGATACAAAATACTTTTGCACGGAGGTATTGCCTAATCGGAAAAAGATTCTCGGCAAACTCCGAGCCTCCAAGCCGCCAGTGATTCCGCTCCAGTCGTTATTCAGATGCCCTATTGATCGACTATCATCAATACTCAGAATACTGTAGTATTTCGCTCAAATCGACAGTCACGCATCACGCACCCCCATGTCGATATCGAAATTTGGCAAGGGTCACGCATCACGCAGCCGTTTGTCGAACCTCCCGAGCGTCACACAGGGCTCAAAATTGCCTGTAAGACCAAAGAAAAACAAAATTTTGGATTCGATGTCGAAAATTTCGCTGGTGTCACGCCAAATTTTGGCTGTTGTCGAAATGTCGAATTGGTTTCTTGGGTCACGCGTCACACCCAGTGTCGATTTGAATGAAATACTACAGTAACGACTGGTTCGAGTCTACCATTAATGCAACTATGCAAACGTCGTCGCAAACTGGCACCGGACAGCATTGCAGACTTTATTTCCCCATTTGCACTGGCAGAGCTCTTCGACCGTCTCTTTCTATCACTGTGGTCTGCGCGGACATCGCCAGCACAGAGCCAAAATCAACCAGCTGATCCATCCATACTGTGATCCGCAACCATTTGCAGCTGCTTATCGTAGTCGATATGCACCGCAATTTTTTCGACTTATTAATGCGCCTGCGGCCACGTACGCTCCCGAAAATTCTCCACACATAACTAGGGCCGATCTCCTGCCTTTGCAATGGGTATTCGCTCACTGCTTTCCCTTCAAATATTCTTTGGAACTCTCCCTATTTCTTGGATCTGTTGCTCGGACTGCGGTCATCGTAATCAGTCGGCCTTTCCTGCCTGTCCACTAGTGCACAAATTCTAGCAATTGCCTCAATTGTCTCATTCGGTGTATTTCCGACGCAAGATCAGCACCGACCTTGGCAAGGATGACCTCGCACCTATGCACGGGGCCCGCTGTGTACTGTGAATTGATTTGAAACTCTGTGAAGACTCTGTCTTTCTCCCACCTATTTATTCTGACTTTTTTTTTCTGGTATTAGTTTAGAACAGCAATCGCAAGCGGCCAGCCGCATCGTCCCTCGCCTATGTTCTTCCCAGACAAGAATTACGAACCATCAATGTGTCCATCGCCGTCGTCTATGGTCTCAACAAGAAGGTCACCGGAGAGCGTAATGTCCTCATCTTTGATCTTGGAGGAAGAACCTTCAATGTGTCCCTGCTGACCATTGAGGAGGGTATCTGCGAGGTCAAGGCCATCGCCAGTCGGACAGTGAGGATTTTCACAACCGGTTTGTCATACTTTTTGCGCAGGAGTTCAGGTGCAAGAAGGTACGTCCTTTTTAATTATTTTTCTCGTACACTTCATCAATTTCTCTCTAGATCTCTTCTTCAACCTTTCCCTCCATTGTCTCTGAACCGCTTACGAGTGTGCCAACCGAACCTCCTCCTGTGCAGACCAGTCCAACGTCGACGGGATTATCCTCGTCAGTGGCTCTACCCGTATCCCCATATCGTGAAGCTCGTGTCGGACTTCTTCAACGGCAAGGAGCCCAACAAGAGCATCAAACCCCGGCGAAGTCGTCGCTTACGGTGCCGCCATCCAGGCCATCCAGGCCACCGTCATCTCTGGCGATACCTCGGACACCAACGACAAGGGTCGTCCGTCGAAGGAAATCGACTGCATGGTTGAGGAGGCCGAGAAATACAAGGCTATGTTCATCCCTCTTTCTTCCGCGTATCTCCATATTCTGACTGTTTTCCTTCACAGCCGAGGACGAGGCTGCCGCTGCCCGCATAACGGCCAAGAACGGGCTTGAGTCGTACACATATAATCTACGCAACTCGCTCAACGACGAGAAGCTGGCCAACAAGTTCGAGGCTGACAACAAGTCAAAGCTCGAGACCGCCGTCAACGACACCATCAAGTGGCTCGATGCGTCGCAGGAGGGTTTGAAAGAGGAGTACGAGGAGAAGCAGAAGGAGCTGGAGACCATCGCCAACCCCATCATGCAAACTCTTCGGCGCTGGCGGTATGCCCCGGGTGCCGAAAGCGGGTTCCTGGGTGCTGGCTTCCCGGGCGGTGCTCCTAGCGGCTTTTCTGGCGCTTCAGAGAACGGTCCTAGCGTAGAGGAGGTTGGCTAACCCTCTTCTCGGACCTCTTTCTTTGCGGTGGACATATTACGATAATGACGCTACATCTAGGTCCTCCAAAAGATATGTCCGTTACGTCGCATAGTACGTGGGGAGCCCGAGGTCCTCTAGTTGTGCCCAATATTACCGCCCACCTCTCTTGCTCAATTTTTACTTAAATTTCATTTGTACAGATGTTCGCATTATATGTACAGCAAGCAGCCACGGTACCCCCCCCCCCCCCCCTCCTTGCCTTCAGTTTGCGTCATTAGCCCTCTGTCTGTATGGATGGGACATCAGAACAGCCCGATGCGTAAATGCTGAGTGAACATATCAAACAAGACCCACAATTCATCGAACTCTCCGGCAACCCTCAATGAAACAAGTTTCGACCAGATACGGCTTGCTTTTGAGGGTGAGCACGAAATGAGGCCATTGGCATCTGGTAGCACGGGGCAGAAAGGATCGATGGAGGGTTGGTGACACGGAGAAAGCGTGTCAGCGGTGAAAGAATGAAGCGAAAATTTAAAAGCAAAAAGACATAGCACTAGAGTCGCTCGCCGGCCCGGAGACAGGCTTGCTCCGGACCTACAATCCGAGTAGGAGCGTGACCTTCTTATAATTACTGCAAATTTGAGGGGCAAAAGATGACAGTCAATAAAATGCCTCTCCTCTGAACCCTGAAGTTGGTCCAGCAAATTACCCAGCCTGAACCTGAGTACATTAAGGTTCAAACACGTTCGAACAAAATCATTCCACCCAGCTAGAACTGAAATTAAACCATTCTCACATGCCCAGTCTGAGATAAACGGGACATAGTATTTCATGATTAAATGTTAAACCCACATGCATCCAGTGAATTAATTTTAAACAAAACGTGCCTTCGCTTCGCTCCGGCGTTCACGGTTGGAAGTGTAAAATTGGTTTAAACTTTAAATACACATTGCCATCTTTGTAACTATAATAATAATACACGTCGGTATGCATTCAAGCCGCAATCTGCCCACAATGTGAGCATTGCCCGCAACGCAGAAGGAAAGAAGTACCGAGGTGACTACTCCCGCTGCACAATAACGAAAATGTTAGCTAAGAGGTATGCAAATGCAACACGGAACAATGTACCCTGAACAGAGTACTTGCGGAAAGTCAGAATCGGATCATTGGCGAAAAATGCGCAGGTAATAATCACAATTAAAATATATGGAAAACAGATCACCGCAGACAACTCACCATTTTAGGGCCGCCGAGAAACCGAATCAAAACAGCGGTAGGGTGGAGCGACTCTCATATACACCCCGCACCGCATGGTAAGTCCGAGAACCCATCATTTTGGACTTTGACCAGGTTACTGATGCTTCCACAGCACGCCATCATGCTATTCCCTAGTTTTCGCTTCATGAATCCGGAGTTCTGGAAGTCAATTCCCGAGACGACTAGCCCAGAAGAGGCAATGCATTGGAAATTATACTCGGCCGGCGGCCGTTCGTTGCCCCTCATTTGAGGGACTTCGGGGGCTTACCAAGTTCGCGCAACATTATCAAGAACTTTCCGATGTCGCAGCAGGTGAATGGTGTCAAATTTTTGTGCCGAATTGCCTCTAAACAACGCGATTTGGATGGTGTAAAGATTTTCTACGGCCGCGATAGACAGAGCTGGAAGCGTACGGCGGCAAACTTTGGCTACACAAAATATGCGCGCGACCATGGCCCGCGAGGCTTGCTCGAGAAGACCAAGAACGATGGACGACCGCCTGATACAGGTAAGGCGCTGATGGGCGCCAGAAAGCGGCGGCCATCTGTCGCTAAATACGAGAAATCTTACCAGTGGAAGGAGAACTCTTGCTGGCTCGACTCTAGCCTCACAATCATCTGTGGCGGCCGCACAGGACTACACGCAGAGCATGGAGCCCAGACCTCGTTCGCGTGACCAAATCGGAGGCTCTTGTGGCATGCTGGCAGAGGTGTCCAGCTGTGCGATGGAAACGCGAGCGAGCAGGAGGTGATCCTCAATCCGCCTGTGGTGCTGATAATCGAGATGGGTGGGACGAAAGCGTTCCAATGAACATTCCTGGAGTCCTTTCACCATACGCGAGCAATCCGGCCGCATCCGGAGCTAGGGTGAAGTACAACATCGTGGGCCACATCTACTCCAGCACGCAGGCGCTGCATTTAATTGTGCGCTACCTGTCGATCTCGCCCTCAAAGAAGAGTATCTTCGACTACAACGGGTAGAAACACGAGGACATGCCATTCGCTTCGGACAACGATTGCGCGAGGCTCCCTCACCGGTCCCTCCCAATCGATTGAAGGAGTGCCCGAGGGATATGCTCTCTACATGGTGTGTCCGTCAAAGAACGGTTATGATGTTTTCCGCCCAATAGACGCGGATTCGCACCACCGAGCCAGCAGTAGGTCTGAACGGATAACTCACTTACACCAAAGCAACTCAGGCGGTGAAACAATATTCCGAGATATTTCATACCTCCTCGGGCATCTCGGTGTTCTACAAAAAACTTTGACCGCTACATACAGCTCATTGATATCGGTAGGTTTATACATTGTGTATGCATTCTCGCCCAGTTGTCCTTGTCCGCAGATGAGGGAAAATAACCTGCCAACAAAATGAGGAAAACGAAAAATCGTCACGCTTTCACCTCACGGCTCAGCCCCGAATCGAACGGGAAACTCTACACGAATTCGTTCATTCCACCAAGCAACAGCAGTAGATGCGCAGCCATGCGCTACCGAGCCGATGGGAGGTATCTGAGGGTGCAGCACTTAAGATAGAGTTACCTGGGGTCTGCTAGACGGTATGTACGATTTCTTCCCCCGCCAGAGCGAAGAAGTACTACAAAACATCGACCAATGAGCTAGATTCGAACGCGGACGTTCACAGACTCAAAACTCAGATCCAAAGAGATAGAGATAAAAGACAATTGATTTTACTTCTCACGCCATCGTACAAGAATTGAGACTACTCTAAACGGGCTTGTTGGCCTCCTTCTTTGCTTGACCGGCGGTTTCTTGTGCTTTGCCTAGAAACGCGAAACGCGAGTCAGCGGGAGAATGAAGAAACAAGACAGAGGTCGGTGGAAGAGGGCAAGAATGACAGGGCACAAGGGTAGAAGCAGGCGTGATAGGAAAATAGGCAGAAATGAAGCAATATGTAGGGCAATTGGAGAGATTCGCGGATAAAATGAGAGGAGGTAGAATGGACGAAGCGGGGATGTGAAAGGAAAGGGGAAGGGAAGAGCGGAATTCACCAGAGGCTTCCTTTGTCGAGTCACCCATCACCTGGCCTGCGACCTTGTTTACCATTCCAGCCACTTGGTTGTACAAGCCATTGGCAGCGTCCGCGGTCTGTGCCGTCTTCTTCTCCGCCTCGCCCTGAAGGAATGTCGTCAGCGGCGGGTTAAAAGATAACATGATAAAAGGAATCCCACCTCGGCGTGCTGCTGTTTCCCGTCGTTCTGCATCGACTTCGACCCGACGGCGCCGCCGACCTGGACAGTTGTGAGCTGCACGCAACTAGAAGTGAACGCGACACACCATCTCTTTCGCGCTACCCATCATGCTGTTGGTGGCGCCGTTGGTTTGGCTGCAAACGCGGGTCAGTATTGATCAGGAGCGCAAGGGCGAGAGGGCGGGAGACAGTGGAGACGTAGATGGTGCGAATGGGAAGATAAGAGATGTGGGGCGCGGAAGGCAGGAGCAGGGTGTGGAGCAGTGGCGCGACGAGGAATAGAGAGGATGCCGCCAACGACGAGCACGAACGTTGATGCGTGACGGCGTAAAGCCCACGAAATGGAAAGGAGGCGGCGCGCGAGACTATGGGAGAGGGAATGAAACGATGAAGAGAAAGGGGGTGCGGGGCAACGATGCGGACGCCAACGACGCGCAGCATAACGGGAACGACGAGCACAAAGGAAACGAGGCTCACTTGGGTGCAGAAGATGCCATCGTGTAAAGTTATAAGTGGGGGGTTGGAAGTGTGAAAGTGAAGTGGTGGTTAAAGAAGAGAAGCGGGGGATTCTGAGGAAACCCACTCGAAAATGGGCTGCCCTTTATACGTTTGGGGTGTTGGGCCGTGTTTGTGCACCTTCTTTAGTTACGAGGCGGGATGACGTCGGTGCGGATGTGATCGAGTTTTGAGAAAGTTGTGGGTGGCTGTGTTACCGCGTGAGTTGGTGGTGTTGGCGGGCCTGCGCAGTGTCGGGACGTGGGGGCAGAGGAGCGAGGTAGCATGGAGGAGAGCGCGCAAGGGGGAGGGGGAGAGGGAGTACCGGGAAAAGCAACAAGGAGGGAACAGAACAGAACAGAGACTTTTGGCAACTTGAAGGATCGACTAGCGAAAATTGCAGCGCCTCTTCCCTGTCAATCAAGTCCATCCGCGGCTCTCAAACTCACATCCACTCTGCCGTGTGCGAGTCCTGAGTACACTGCGCGTTCGATTGTCGACGTCGAGAGTGAAAATTTCAAGAGAAGCAGATTTATGGTTGACTGCGTAGATTAATGACGAATCGTGAGCAGACGCGACTGGGTGGAAATCAAAAGAAAAATTGTGTTAGTCTGGAGAACGGCTCGACTCCGAGTCGAACGGGTATCTCTGCACAGTCGGAAGGAATTTTACTAAGGTGAGGCAAGTAAAATCCAACTGCCATCGAGCCGTATTGACCTCGACCCCTACGCGATAATTGGAGGATGTTAGTTGGCCAACAAAAAAAAAGGATTGCAGCACGATCTCAAGGCTCGACCCGAGTCGAACGGGTGGTCCCTGCTCAACCAGAACCCCATTTGCGTAATTGTAGCCGGTGCGGTCCCACCGCCATCAAGCCGTATCAACCTCACTCTGAACCCGAACTAGCGGGTTAGTAAATATTAGGGCTGCACTCTATTCAACGACTCGTGGAACTCGTGCACCGAAGCTGTACCCCACATTCAGCTGCAGAAATTTCAGGGCCATTCGATGAGCAGCAAAACTGCCCTAGATCTCTAATCGGTAGAAGTACCCGCGATAGGTGGTCGATTTTCGCTGACCTGACACCAAAAAAGAATTTCAAAACCGCCTAAGGCTCAATCCTGAGTCGAACGGGTGTCCCTGCTCAAGCGCTGATCGATGTTCTCGAAGCGAAGCAGGTGCATTTCAACCATCGAGCCGATGTCAGCTCGGTTTGTATCCGGTATATCTGGGCATCAAATCGGCGTTCTTACATCCATCGACTCGCCGATGGATTAGATTTTACTGGACCAAAGCAATTCATCCCCTCAACGTCGAAAATAAAACTGCACCAAAAAAAAAAATAAGAAAAAACCAGAATCATCTCGAAAAACAAAACTGACTGGTCCAACCTTATGGCTCGAGCCGGAGTCGAACCGGCGACTCTGCTGGAGCAGACAACATTTTCATAAAGTGAAGCAGGCGCAGTCCCAGACCCCACCGCCATCGGGCCGTATGCATTTCATTCTTAACCTGCACAACTGAGTTCAATATTCGCGCCAAGACACGCTCAATTCCAACGTCTCGTGGTACTTCTCCACCAAAGTTAAACCATGAACCTTTCAGCTGCAGGGACACTCAGGATTATTTTGTGAGTAGCAAAAGTGGAGAAAAATACCTGATCCCAAATTACGGCCCGATCCCGAGTCGAACGGGTATCTCTGCACATTCGGGACGTTCTCCCTTGCAAGCAGTTCAAGCAAATGCGGTCCCACCGCCAACGAGCCGATATAACCCCAGTTCTGGACGCGCATACCTAGGTATCATCTGCCGTGCGGAGGAGCATCGACAAATTGATGGACCGAATCTATGCATCGGAACGTCCGGGAAATAAATAAACAAGGGCCGGAACGAAGAGTGCAAGTTTGATGTCCAGCACAGATATTCAGAAGTGGCGCGGAAAAAATAAGTGTCGCGTCAAGAAACGGCTCGATCCCGAGTCGAACGGGTGTCTCTGCACAGTTGCAGCCTTTTTCGTCAGGTCACGCAGGTGCGGTCCCACCGCCATCGAGCCGATATAAGCCTGGTTTGAGTCCTGTATACCTGGGTATCAATTTAGTGTGCTTATATCCGTGGACTCACTGATGGCTTGAATTCTGCTGGAAAAATCCAACCCAGTAACACCAGGGAATTGAAAAAAGCCAGAGTCCTAGCGATGGCTCATGTAACTTGAAATTGCGGAACAGAGAAACAACAATATATCAAGTGTGGCTGACCTCCATCCTTCAGCACCAGGAGTACACGCGATAGTTCGACGATATTCGTTGGCCTGAAAAAGAAAAAGGATTTTTTGAGTGCTTGACGTAGGGTGAGCTGCGGGTTATGAGGGAAACAGTATTATTTCCCCACTTTCTGAATTCAGTTTCCTTCTATTTGCACCAATGTATGGTCAGAGGTACAACAGAAACTCGATATTCTATGAAAAATACTTTCCCTCCACAGACCTACAGATTTTGGAATATCCCTGATAACATCATTATTTTTAAGAGATTTTCTTCTTTGACCCAAACGTAGAGCGCTAGGGATTGGTTATGCAGTTCTCTCTAGTACTAGTACTACATAGTAGTAGCTAGCATCAGTTGCATGGTGTTTCTCAGATTCTGAATCACTATGGTTTGCCTGCTCTTCGTTGCAGCCTCGAAGATTAATCTTTGGCCTTATAATCCTCTGTACGCGCCGATCTTGCTGATCCCCGGGTTCAATTTAATTGTGGTGCAATGCCATTATTTAGTGATCTCTTCGAGGGTATTGTGAAACCGGGACCATTTTACAGTTTTTGTAGCGCATTGACCAAGCGAGGGACTCCAACATGGCAGAAAAAATAGTTATATGATACTCTCCCAAATCATATAAGTGATTTTCTCTAGTGAGCTCTTAGCGGTGCGTAAGCTTTGTGAAGGTTCAAATAGGGGCGATATTTCCCTTTTTGGCGATCGGCAAGATACGGCCCGAAATCAAACTGGGATCGGGACTACAGACTTGCGCAACAAAAGTACCAACACAGCCTACGGTTATTAGAATACTGACATACCAAATGCGTATGAACACACAAAGTATTGCGCACTGATCATCATCTGCCTGCCCCGCCTTTGACAACTTCCAACTTAGGAACTTGAGGAAAAAATACAGACCAAGCAATAGATGTTACCGAAATCAATGTAAACTGGGTAGCCTGCTGCGCGGCAGGGCCCGCTATGTGAGTTCCGCGGTACGGCAGTACAGGGGGGAACACGGTCCGGCAAACTAGAAAACTGAATGCATTTAATTTCGGGGATACCACTGGGTCCGGCCAGGTTCATTGAATAGTTTATCTATAGGTGCGAGAGAGATTTAGCAGTGACCGAGCAACGGAAACATTCTTATTTTGGGGAAAGTCGAACGCCACGTTGCAGCAATGATAATTTGTAACATTTCGTGCTTCAAGCAGGCATCTTTTGGAATCAGGTCAATTACAAGGTGGTAAACTGTAACGCAATAAAATCCGCACATCAAACACCACACACCTGGACAACAGGACCGCTATCAGAAAATATACCGAGGTGGCTTAAAGTCAATGGAGCTCGTAATGAAGACAGAGCTACTTGAGTGCAGGTGCAGGAGCACAGAGAGGCACAAACAATGTGGGGAAGAAGATAATCGATGGATTGAGGCTATGCTACCATACAGCTGCTAGATATACATAGATCAAGTATCAAAGATAGATGTGTACTCGGAATGATGCGAACAGCCATATACTGACAACCACCAGGGGTGAACAACCTCAACTGTCAAAGGACCAAGTCATTGTGCTGTCTGTCGGATAAACACCAGCTATTTCTCCGATTAATTGCGCTCTCATCAGCGCATTTGAGAAGAATATGTTGAGACAGCCCTGGTCGTTGGTGGAACGAGGCGTTGCTGGACATTCGAAGTCCACGCCACACTTGCGAAGTGTACCCCAGACAAAAAAGAAGCGCAATCGGTCCACATAGTCCCCGGGGTTAAATGTGAGACGATATCGCAGCATTGGGTTCTCGACGTCAATGGAATCCCAATTAAAAAACGAAACGTAGTACAAGGGTAGTCGAGCCAAACCCCGTAGTGTGAGATGGATCTGAATAGATGGAAAAAGGGGAGTAAGGAATGCAATTGCACTATCTGTCTGCGCCTGGATGACATGAATGTATGGGTCCTTGATGAACAGCGACAGTAGTAACCAGGAGATTATCAGAGCCGGGGGTGGCTATCGGCAAAACTGCGTTGACAGTACGGAACGGGCAGAAGAGCTGAAGGTCACCATCAGCGCAGAGATTCCGTTGATGAAGATAGGCATGACGAAGACTGGAAGGTTGGGCGCGGTCCGACCGAAGTCAGAAAGGAACGCGGAGCAAGAACACGCCACGGGTGGGTGGGCTTGCTCGACGAATTTCGTCTTCTTACTGTTGCCATTATGATTGACAAGCATCAGCGGCATACAAAATCAGCTGAGGGAGGGAGGGAGGGTGAAGGAAAAGCTGAGAGCCTGAGATAGATTTCAAGGATGAATTGACAGACTACGGGCCGCCCAGCTCTGGCACGACGGCGGCGGCGATGGGTCTGAGAGAACAAAGGACTAGGTCACCTGACGCTCGGATGGACGGCGATGCCGATCCGGGGGTCCGGGACGTCGGCATCTTCACCTAAAGCATTGATCATCATCTGCCTCAAGATCTGCCTGCACTGGAAGCTGTCAAAGGCTGTGCAGCAATCCCTATATAATATATGCCCGCCACGCTGTGACTGAGCCTGATGCTCTTCCACGATCTCCCCGAAGATGTGCTCTTTGAAATCTTGACCTATTGCGATGTCTACACTGTTGTATCCTTCTTGAGGGTAATCTCGCACATCTGTGCTCGCATTCACCTGCTTATCTTGATTCTCAGGTCTGCGAATTCTCTCGAGTTGCCGCGCTATCTAAGCCGCTCTGGCGCTCATTACTCCGTGGTCTTTCGGCACGGCATCATATCTTGAACCTCCATGCCATAGATGGCTATACCACCGAGCAACTGATCGCAGAGGCCAAACATCTTGTGTGTGGACCCGCAACCTGGTCGGATAAGTCATCTGTGCCGCCGACCGTGTCTTCGTCGAAATCTTTCCCACTCAATACACAGACCCGTTTGCTTCCCGGGGGGCGATACTTCTCGGTAATGCAACACGACGAGATGCAGGTTTTTGATGCAGTCACTGGGCGCCGTGTCTGGCTTCGCTCCCTAGCGGGCACGCATGCAAGAGCTTGGGAGGTGGAGATGCGTGACGACGGACAATCAGCGGTTTTCTTCTTCGTGCACAATAACAGTGCAACGAACCGGCAGTAAGTCTCTTATGGTTTAGCAACCCACGGATTGATATACTCGTGGTAGAGTACTTTCAATCGTACAAGCGGATTTCAGCACGGGCCTCTGGGATGTCCACTTCGACGGTGTGCTGAACAACTATATAGGCAGGGCCTGCAACCCTGTTCTTTCTGGTGATCTTCTGGGGGTAAAGTGGGTATATCGGCCATATGGCAAGAGGGAGAGGGGGATGCTTGTCATCGATTGGCGGAAACAACTATACGTGATATTCGACTGCACTACCGTCTCCTTAACGGTAATTAATCCAGCAATATTTTTGAAGCTATCTTACGTTTGAACCAGCAAGCGTTTGTGCCCGGGAACATCATCTTCACCACTGCCACAGCCCAACAGCCTAACGACCGGCTACTCCTCATATACACACTGGCTTCAATTGGGTCACATTGGCGTCCAATCGGCCAACTTTTATCCAGTGACCACGGCTCAGTCCGTGACTTTAATGATCTGAATCTTAGTGCTCCAACCCTTGCCGCCGTCGTGGAGCGGGTGGAAGACGCCGATATTCGCCTGTCGAGACGTGCAATCCCGCGTTTTCAATCACCACATGCACATGACCCTGCATCCGAATCCAATCCGTGACAATGCCTACAAGCTGATGATTTACACATCGAATCGGAAATGGGGAAACAAGAGTGGCTTCGCGGATACTCTTCGCCAGAAGTTGGGGCGGCAACCACCTGGCGCCAAAGCTGTCCTATTCACTTATCGATTAATCGTGGGATCCCCGCCGGACTACAGTCTATCTTGGACCAGGGTGTCAGTGGTTCCCGCCGTGCCCCAAATCATTCCCCCAATATCGTACGCGGGGTATGCGGTGGTTTGGACAGATAGGTACACCAGAGAAGCCCAAGTTGTTGATGCTCGTTTACCTAGGCCGCGCCGAAAACTCTTGACGGGCTGGGTCAAGCAAGCGATACGCGAAGTAGTGGTGTTACCGAGACGGTCGAACCATGTGAGCCTATCTTTGTCCGCTGGCAGTGTAGTCCGTGTGGAGGATCAACATATCACGATATCTCATTATGCTTAATGTACAACTTTTTGTTTTTTGGATCCAAGAGGCAGCAGATGGGGCGGCGCCGACCGGACACTTCTTCTTTTTTTTTTTGTTTTCATGAAGGTAGTCTGCATATTGAATGCTTATATTCATTACCAGGGGAAAGGCAAAACAAAGCTCTGCCTCAGCCCCGATCAAACAAGCTGGCTGCGGTGAAAGAAAGGTTCTTCGTTTCAACAGTCACAAATATGTACAGGCGGCATGGATGGGTCTCATTTTCCGCCATACCTTTGGGACGGCAGCTGCGAAACGCAGCGGCGGTACATATGCCCCACTTTATTTTGAGCTCAGTGATCTCACCAGCGAGTAGACCACTGCCCCTGCCCCTTGTAAACGCGGCTTCAGTTGCCGGCAGATTGTCATCGTTTGAATTTCCCGGTACGTTGCCAGCCACGCGCGGCCCGCGGTGTACTCACGCTGTTCCGTCCCCAGCCGATTACGATCCTTCGGCAATACCGTCGATGGATCCAACCGGCTTCTTCGCCCACCCTCTACCTCCTGGTGCGTGAAAAACTGTTGAATATCGCCTACTCCGATATTAATCTCTGTTCAGATTTGTTTCCCTTTCATCCTGAGTTTCCAGCATCGGCCTCGTGGGATGGCACATTGGCTTCTTCCTGGCTCCCGGCGTCCACACAGCAACCGAACGAGTGGGACGACCGCTCAATCCAGCCCCTCTGGGATGATCTTGTTTCCAGGTGGAACAGATGGTCCGATATCCTGACTGCATTCAGCTAATATGATACGTACCTGCCGCATTTGTAGCTTTCAGCCAGCAGCCGTGCGGCCCCCTTCCACTGGTTCAAGTGCAGGAGATCTATTTGATGACGGCTATGGGTAAGTTTCATGATTCTGCGCAATTCCGGCGCTGCCAACACTAGCTTCCTCCGAGCTGCCGCTCTCATCTCTTACGTCAGCAGTTGATGTGGCTTCGGACATTGCAGGCACGCGGCGTGCATCTACACTAGTCTGTAGTTTACCCGGTGACAGGTGTATGGAGATCGCAGTTATTACATAAACATCGGAGTTTGAATTTACCCCAAGGCTCTGCAGCAATTCCAGCCCTCCCCATGAAAATTTTGGAGGCAAAATGAGTTAAATTTGCATTTCAAAGCCATCTACCCATTCAAAATGGGTGATTTTGTCTATGTGGGAGCTGGAACGAAAAGGCTGCTCAGTAAGCAGCCGAACCATCAAAACTCGGCATCTTTGTTCTTGACGTTTGTCGCTGAGACTTCGCAGAAGACAAGACTCAATTTGAACCACGGAACTTGAATCTTACACTAAATTATGGAAAGACGCATTCTGAAAGCCATCTTGAGATCCGCAATTTTTTTGATTATATAATAACATCGATCTCCGATCAGGGATGACGGGTAATAGACAGACTACAACAAAGCGAAGTATGAGCTCAAATTTTGTTGTACCATCTGTTTATAAGAGACTACATCTACACGCAAACGCACGCAAGCGGAGTCGGCTACCGCGGCTTCCAGCTCTTCCACCTCTTCCAGCAAACGTCGGAAGAAGCTCGAGGATCCACTGGCTGGGTGGGTGATGCAGGATCCCGACACTGGTGAGGAGCTGACCAGGAAAGAGTGGGTCGAACGGTACCCAGAGGATTTCAAAATGTGCTACAAGAAGGACCACCAGCGCTACCTTGATTACCTCGCACAGTCGGTATCAGATTCGTAGATTGAATGTTCGTACATATGCACAAAATATCATGCTTCCGTGACGACTCAGCTGTTTAGTTCTTTAGATACTTTACGTAGAGTAAGAGTTAACTCACAGTTTTGGTCGGAACTGCACCACCCACGGCCGCCAAATTTCAATTTTGCGTAACAATGTCTTGACGACTCAGCTGTTTAGTCTTTAGATACTTTACATAGAAACTCACAGTTTTGGTCGGAACTGCACCACCCACGGCCGCCAAATTTCAATTTTGTGTAACAATGTCTTGTCGCAGCGTGGCGGTTGAATACTTTTAGGTCCATCTGTATCGTATCTACGCATAACGCCGCAACTGAGCCCCAAGAAGGTAAATTTGGGGTCATAAAACCTGCGCACCTCGTCGTGGCCGTGTGTGGACATATTTAAACCCATCAAATTTGGATTTTGTGTAACAAGGTCGTGTTGGAGCACTGTGATTGGATATGTTTAGGTTTCTACCTATGCATTAAAGGCAATTTAGGCGTCCAAATGGTAAGTTTCATAGCCGTAAAATCTGCGCAGATTCGATAGAAGCCGACGAAATGGACGACGCTATCCTTCACAGTCGGAGTTATTGTGATTGGACTTTTCAAAGGATAGTTCAAGGCTTGGGTTGACGTCCAAGAGATCAAGGGAGGCTCTCAAATTTCACGGCGTCTCGACCATGTGTTCCGTGGAGCACGGTCAACAACGTGCGTGAGTTTGCGCACGGGGTCTACTCCGTCATTCAATTCAACGCAATGTCCACCTGAATGCTTGCCAGGATGGACTCTCGCGCTCTGGTCAACAAGGCCCTTCCCGGATCTCAGTCCTCCCCGCAATCTTGTTTTCCCTTCTTTGAGTCAGCTGCCATGTCCAACACCCTGATTCAACGGTATACTAAGAGTTATTACGAGTTGTGATCAAGTAGAAATAAGAAATAGACTTTCGGTGTCCAACATTCATTCAACCGGATTCTCGCTTCGAGCGAATCATAAAAGCAGAGTTTTTCATCCTGCATCGCTCCTGTTTTCAATCAGTACAGAACGGAGAGATCTTGATCCTGAATCACGCTTGGCACATCCACTTTTTGGTGAGATGTCTTTTGGCATTCCAGCTCAAACTTGGCTGAGATATTGCACCGGTGCCGAGCATCTCGGGATCCACTCAAACCTCAATCTTCCAATCATTTCAATAGATCGGAGAGCTCTAGAATGGTGAGTCATATTGCCCACATTAATCTGAAGCGACAGGTGTTTGATTTACCGCACAACATGAGTTTTGAATCCTACGATACAGCCGTTTTGGAAACTATAGAGGGGTTTCGTAAATTGTTGATGCTCGATTTGGGCTTACCACTATTTACTGATTGATCTTCGGCTATCGATACCGACGCTCTGAATATATCCGGACTTGGTCTAAATCTTAGTCTCATTTGGTGTTCTACATGAGGCAATGGTATGCAGTACTTCAATATGGTCCAGGAAGGAAAACCAGGTTGCTTCAAGACCTGCATGCCTGCGGTGGTGAAGCAATGACGTCGTTCCCAGATGCCGCATGCGGCTCGTGCGGCTTTTGCGCAAGCTCTCTATTTACGAGGCGGGATGACATCGGTGCGGATGTGATCGAGTTTTGAAAGTTGTGAGTGGCGGTGTTGGCGAGTGAGTTGGTGTTGGGCGGGCGTGCGCCGCGTCGGGCTGGATGGGAGCGCAGGGATGCGGGCTCGCGTGGAGCGTGTACGAGGGCGCGCTGGAGTAGGAGGGAGGTAGAGCAAGCCTGAGAGGTATGGGCTCGGGGAGGAAGAGTACAGCCGGCGCGTTTCGTGAGATCCGGAATTCAAGCCAAATTTGGTAGGGAGAGAGAAAGCTGAGCTAAGCAGTCCACTGTCCCGTTTGTAGTGAGAAGGTACGAGGGAGACTGGCATGGTAGAAAGGAAACGAGACGGAAATAAAGTGCTGTACGAGAGCGTTCATTCGGAAACGCCCTGACCAGAAATTCATGATCAGGGATTTTACTTGAAGCTCAAGCAAACAAGTCCTCCGCCTCCTTGATAGCCTTCTTCTTGACGTCCTCAGTGAGCCCCTGAGTAACGGGAGCGTGAGGCCTGAAGACACGAGAGTTGAATTCTACGAGACGAAGAATCAACATGTGTAACACTTTGTCAAAGCTTTGTGTACCTCCAGTGATCCCGTTCACATCCTTCTGAACAAACAGGATGCGACGCGAGTCGGACCATGGAACCAGCCGGATACGGTAGAGCTGATTGGAACGGATAAGTCGCGGTCAACATATGACAAAGTGATGAGGAAGTACCTTGAAGTGAGGGTGATCGATATCGGGAAAGCGGAGAACACCGGTGTCGACCAAGGTCTTCTCATGATACTCATTCTTGTAAATGAGAGCCGGGAAAGAGTCGATGGTGGCCCCAGTCCGGGCGACGATATGAGCCATGGCCTTGATATTAATGGCGGTGCTTTCCAACACATTGATGAGCTCGATGAACACCGGAACGAAGAGTGCAAGTTTGATGTTGATACGCCTACGGCGCGGCTGGGAGCGGAGCTAAAACAATAATACTGAATGGAGAAGAAATGGGGGATGGGTGGCCGCTCCAAGGGCGATAGTGCTGGGTTGAGGTGCGAGGAAGTTCAACAATAGTTCAGGACCGACTCGCAAAACAAGAATGGAACAAATACAGATGTGCGCGGGAATTTGTGTGCAGTAAGGACGAAGGCTGCTCAATATGGACATGGGGAACGACGCGGCACACGAGGAACGACGAGGGACACGAAGCGAGAACAAGAAAAGAGTAGCTTAATTCGAAATACGAGAGGTAGACGTTGTGGTAGGGTCGGAGGGCGCATGTGGAAATGGTTTTATATTCATTTTTTATACGCACTTTTGATTTATCCTCGTATTACATTACATCATCTGTTTGTACCCGGTAAATAGGGACCCACCATTGAATCTTACACTCATACCACCATTTACGCGGCCAGTGCAGGGCAAGCGCCCAGAGGTAGCATCGGAGCTCCTCACCCCTTCCTTCTAAATCGTCGCCAGTGGGCTTCCTAGCCACAAAACCTTCGAAATCACCTCTTACAACCACGCCCTCTTTACCACATCATTTTCGGACATTTTTACTCTCTTCACTTCGCGTTTTCGCACTCTACGACTCGGCGACATATTTCTCATTCACATTCCCGATTTTAGTTCACACTTGCCGGATCACCGACCCATTTCCTCAACCCGCATCCCGGGCATCTCCCTCTTCCACAACGTAGACTTCGTTGCTATTAGCAGTTAAACTAGCTACATTTTATAGCAATTGGGACAAAGGTACGTGGATATCGGGCCAAGGAAATGCGAATCAAATTGAACCAGTCGGGGAAAGTCGGAGAAAATACAAGAAAAAGGAAAAGTCCAGGGGAATGAGTGCATAGATTTGTTTGCAGCAACAGCCTGCGGCGAAACAGCCCGGGGAATTCATGCCAAGCTTGCAGGTTTTGTGATGCGTGTGTGCACCGCAGCGTATAAACCCGTTTAAGTATCCGCAGTTTCCCAACTCAATGTACGGTATGCCGTATGAGTTCCCCAATTCCAGCCGTTGACATGCCCTTTCTTTTCAGTATCCTGTTAACACGTCTTTAGGAGGCCGCTCCCACGACTCGCGGTGGCGTTACGTCTAGCCACCAGGTAGGTTTTTTTGTTGTTTTCGCATGCACCATTTACATACTCATGCTTTACTAGCTTCCCCCAATCCCGTTGCGGAGATCGTCGATGCGTAGCGTTATATTCTCCAGGAATGCAACCGATACATGGTGCATGTCCCACTGCTTCTATTTTCTTTCATATGCCATCACCTTTCCGTCTCCATACCGCACATATTCCCCAAGCTACGGACTGTTGCGATTACGTCGCTACAAATTAGCCTTATTTCTCGCTACTCTCTTTTGTCGCTGTACAATTTTTCGTTATCCCTTCCATGGCTCTTGGTCCCCTTCTGCCTAATACAGATCATTTATTAGCAGATATACATCCTACATACATGTGCGAGTCAAAGCCTTGCCAACGCCACATACCTCAGATGAGCGGCTCTGGGTAGCGCTCGGCGACCGACGGCAGTTTGCCAGTGAACTCATTCGAGGAGTTGATGGGACGGAGCAATTTACAGCATCAGGAAAAAGTCTGTGGGAAATACTGTCTCTATGTGTAGGGGAGCAACGGTCACGGTAACGGCCCGTCCGTTGCGTTGCCTTTGTCACGGTCACGGTGAGCTCGGTTGCTTGGAAAAATCGTGACATTGGCGAAAGAAATCCGAAAAAAATTCCTGGCCTTGGGAATAGGTCGGGAAAGTCACGAAACCAGTATTTCTCCCCTGCGAAGTACTAGATAAGTGCTAGAAATCCCGTATTTGGTCTGTTTCTGAGGGAAAAAATATTTATCTCGTTGCCTTCTGAGGCAACGGTCACGTTCACGGTGGCCTCCGTTGCCTGAAAAAGAGGCAACGGGCATGTCACGGTCCTTGGTTGGTTGCTCCCCTACATATCGATACAGTAGCTCGTCGGCTAGATATGGTGACAAAATAGCCGTCTGTAGCTGCAATAGATCCGGCTCACCAGTCTGTAGCTCTACAGTGCTACAATAGCTACGTGTATGAACTATGGAGATTACCATAGCCACAACCTTAACTACCGTGGACCACATATATTTGGGTGAAAGCTATATTGCACTCCGAGTCCGTATCTGTGGGTTTTTTCCGGGCTCAGATATGATATATCTCCGAGTCACTGCAGTTGAACATTCGAAACCATTCTGACACCTTAACTTGCCTTTGTCTCAATCTTCCGCGATTTATCCTTTACAATTTCGCGCAGCACCAGCAGTGACACAGTGCGGCTCGGCATATCGTATAAGTATCGGTGTTTTTAGTCTCTCATAGACAGACGCTCGTAGGCTCAAGGTCGATAGGATGTTTGATTGGATTTCAACGAGTTGTATGCACAGGCCAGGGTGGAGGTGACTGTACTAAGTACACCGGATTTATATGTTGCGGCGCTGTGGATCCTAACTGCCGATCTTGTCCCAACAGAAGAGTTCTAAGTCGCAGTTGTGACGCAGTGGCATGTGGTACAAAAGACTAACAGTGCCGAATGGGGTTTGGTGAGACGAAGGGTCCAGACAGGCAGACAAGCGGCTGTCATCTGCCGTCAGTGCAACGGTCACTTGAACTGTCACTGGCACTGTCATACCGTCTTTTGGAATCTCTTTGTATTCTTCCTTTGTTCGCACTCTTTGTTACTCCATTGTCCACTTTCCTTTTGCGTCTGTTGCACGTAAGGTCTCAGCGTGGCACTGTTCATTCTGCATCTCTGAGGGAGTCCCGAGTATTTCGGCAGCGCCTTGTTTTTTGTCCGCGAGTGCGGCGAGAATT
Organism: Mycena leptocephala; assembly: GCA_029378395.1. NCBI lineage: Eukaryota > Fungi > Basidiomycota > Agaricomycetes > Agaricales > Mycenaceae > Mycena > Mycena leptocephala. The sequence goes on along the minus strand of JARJLF010000535.1, from coordinate 11,875 downwards.
GGGGCTTGATGAATCCCGGCCACCGCGTGGCTACATGCAAGGAGCGGGTATCCGGGACCTAATCCGCGTAAAGATGGGATGACAATCACTGATTCATGTGATGGATTTCAGAAACAAGGCACTGCCAAGCCACTGCGTTGCCTCGGATCGTGAGAAAACGCGTCATCTGGGTTGTCATTTGTGGTCTCTTTGAGGCCCCCGGTCATTTACCCATAACTAGCTCCGCTGTAAGGTAAATCAACGCCTCAAAATCGCTGTTTTGCGCTCCGTCCCGTAAGGTAAATCACCGAGTTAGACTAGAAACCAGCTCCGTTGTAAGGTAAATCGGGCTGCGGCCGAGAATTTTTTTTTGAAGAGAAGCATATGGTTGGGCTCCGGGACTGCTCTGGGCTTCCCATTCTGTGGCCAGTGACCGCACGGACGGTGATGGAGAGGGGAGGGTCAGGAGAAGAGCAGGGGGGCGAAAAATGCGGGAAAAAACGACTAGAAATGCATTTTAGTGGGTTTTTTTTTTCGAAATCAGCTCCGCCGTAAGGTAAATCAACGCCCAAAAACCCGAAAAATGTAAGGTAAATCAACGAAAAATTTGGACTTTTGGCGGAGCTAGTTATGGGTGAGTGACCGGGGGCCTTCTCTTTGAGTCTCTTTGTCCTTTGCTCGAGGACTTACCCTTTACGGTTTAGGCCCCGATCGGGTGGACTGCTTCGCAAAGGCATTCTGCCTATGCCTTGTCCGTCACATCAGTCACTGCGGTCCGAGATTGCCCCGACCATCAACTGATGTTCATCAACCATGTCCTTGACAACGCCGACAGACCTGACCTCATCGTCCTCCCCGACCACAACAGCTCTGGGAATTCGAAAAAGGTCCAATCTATGGCGCTCCTGCCGTACCATGTCGGCAAGTATTATTCCGTGTAAAATATCTAATTTCCAATCTAAAAGCAGTATCCTATCTTGCACTATAGAGGATTTATGAAACGGCGGGACGCGGCGGGAAGGTGTCTGGAGGGGCGGGAACAGGTGGTCGGCGATGAGGAAAGGCTCTGATGGACGTCGTCAAGCGTGTCAAAATCATGGGTCCAGACCGGAGTGACAAGGCCGAATCACACTCGAGATCAAGGCAGAGTGCCGGAAGGCATATGCTTGTGATTTGGCGAGGTATGCCTTCGAAGGCAGTCCACCCGATCAGGGCCTTAGTGCTGTGCTTTCGTCCTCTTTTGAGTTCCTTTTGCGGAACAAGGCGTGCGTCATTACCCCAATTGGCACAAGGCCAAAAGTTCTCTGGCCAAGGCAGTCCTTCGCTCATCTCTCGGTCATCCATGAATGAAACTCTGACTCAAGCAGCTGTTTGTTGAGGAGATATCGCTTTTCTCTGCTAGTTCTCCACCGTCCCTATTTCATCCTATACCACTGCGCATTGACTGCCCTTGTCGTAAACTGGTTTAATCCAGCCGGACAGTACAACGACATTGACAGTACGAATGACAATCCAAGCGGTTGTAGTACGTACCACAAACGGCAGATGGCATTTAAATGTCCGCCGTGTCGCCAGCTCTTGCATTGTTTCCAATTCCCTCTCACGTTGCTTTTTTCTCGCCAGGCGTAAAAATGGCAACTGTAGATGCCACTCACCTTTCTGAAAGCCGGTACGCGGCCCACCGCAAAGAGCTGCTTGGTTTGATGAACCAGCTCCGCGCGGTTGGAGCGCAAGGAGAACTGGATCTACCTAGGATTGCTGTCATAGGCAATCAAAGTGCAGGTAAATGGCTCCTACCCTGTATGTCCGGTGGCTCATAAGACTCTCCCAGGGAAATCGTCGGTTGTAGAAGCTATCTCTGGAATCAAGGTCCCAAGAGACGCAGGAACATGTACCCGGTGTCCAATGGAGTGTCGGCTTTCGTCTTCCTCCAACTCATGGTCGTGTCGCATCTCTATCCGACTTGAATTTGACGCCTCTGGGCGGCCCCGACAGGAAGTATTGGAGCGGCGGGTGAGCTTATGTTTCTTTACCTCGTGCCGTCCGCTAATGTCTTCAGTTCGGCGACATGATCACAAATAAGGACGAAGTAGAAATTGGATTGCGTCGCGCGCAGTTCGCGGTGCTGAATCCAAGCGTTTCGTTCGAGGAGATATTAGCGATGAGTGCAGAAGACGTCAAAAATGGGATCCCCGACCTAACTCCTCTCCCTTTCTCTCGCAATGTGGTTTGCGTCGATCTAGAAGGTTCCTACTTAAATCGACCACTCTGATACACACTTATACAAAAGTAACAGGCCCGCAGCTCACCGACTTGATGTTCCTTGATTTGCCGGGTGCGTTGCTGTGTTTTATAAAATGTTCAACATTGATGTTGGCACTAGGAATTATCGCTAATGCCGAGCAAGAAATTATAGACCTGGTGGAGGAGATGGTTGTGTCCCACATTCGAGGAAACTGCCTCATCCTGGTTGCCCTCCCGATGACAGGTGCCAGGACCTGCATCACTCTTTGCTTCAAATTACTGAGCCCGGTTTATAGACGACATTGAGAACCAAAGGGTCTTGCGACTCACCCGCCAAGAGGATCCGGCTGGCAGACGCACTATTGGTAAGCAGTGGAGAAGTTGGAAAGTTTACTACATAGCTGACAAGAACACCCAGTGGTTCTAACGAAACCGGACCTGCTGTCGGTGGGTTCTAAAAAACGGGATCTTTGGCTGGATGTGATAGAAGGACGCAACCACATCCTCATGCACGGATATTTTTGCACCCGCCAACCGGATGACGGCGAGCGCGCCAAGAACATAACCCCTGAGCAAGCGAGACGTGCAGAGACTACTTTCTTCGCTGAGACCGCCCCATGGTCGACGACGGACCATAAAGAGCGCTTCGGAACGGAAAATTTGGTGTCCTCGCTTAGTACCATACTAGTTCAAATCATCAACGACAGGTAGGTTTATCTCTTCTCTCGAAGTGGCGTCTATTGACATTCCTTAGGCTCCCGCTTATTCGGTCAATGGCAAATGAACGCATGGATGCCTGTCGCCGTGAACTTGGGTCTTTACCGGCCAAGGTCGTGGGCGAACCTGCGACACACATGCTAAACCTCATCACCGCATTCTGTAGCGAGATCAGGGTCTATGTCGATGGCCAGTCCGACAAGAGCGATCTGATTCACGAAAGAAACACGGCCTTTGCTGAATTCAAGCATTCAATCAAAAAAACGCAGCCGCAATTCATCGCGTGCACCGTAGGCCAGGCGGGCACACACTTCCCTATTCAAATTGACAACGAGACTCGCGAGAGTGCGACAGATCTCATTAACTCGCAAAAACCCGTGTATCTTACCGATATCCGTACCCATCTCGCCAAGTAAGTTCACACATTGCGCTGTATGCAATAACCTCACATCATGTGTCCACAGATCCATTACACGCGAACTTCCCGGCAACATTCCATTTTCGGCCAAGAAGACTCTCATCACCGCGTTCCAGCACACTTGGCTCGCGTGCGCCCGTGACTGGTATTTATAATTCATTGAAAACTGTGATTATGTATCTCTTTAACATTCTGATTAGCTTCAACGCTGTCAAACAATCAATGGTCGCGCTGCTAATGCGGTGCATCGATGAAAAATTCGGCCGCTACGAACTTCTCCAAACACGTTTGAAGTATGATTTCGTTTTGTTGGACCCACGTTTGAACTCACACTCCACAGGACGTGCATTACAAATTTGGCGACGAAATATTTCGAGTCGTGCGCTAATTTTCTCCTGGCGATGCTGGAGGTCGACCAGATGCCCTTCACCCAGAATGGCCGATACTTGCAGACATCCACTGAGAAGTGGCTGAGTCGATACAAGGACGAGCGCGCAGGGAAGAAGGAAAGTAACGGGGAGGAGGTTAGCAAGCCTCACAAGCTGGGCGGGGCTCAACCGTCCGCGTCAACGCCCCGAGGTGCTGAAATGTGTAAGTTGTATCATAGCTGTCATTTTATTCATCACGGGTCTTATTATCGCTGTAGTCAAGTTTGATACGCCTGCACCGTCGTCCCCAAGCGTTTTCGCCGTGAAAACTCCGCTTGGGGCTGCGCCGCCAGACCCTACGCACTCCATTTCTTCCGGGTTGAGTGCTCCCAAACCGCAGACGGAAGGATATTCTTCATCGCCAAGACCGCCATTGCCGTCAAATACAGCTGGGACCGACGCGGAGAAGATCAACACTGTGTTGGCTCTGCTGGCGGAATTGGGCTATCCCGGCGTCGTGCCGGAGGACTTCGGGAAGCTGCGCCCGGTCGACGAGTTCGAGACGGAGATCACAGTAATGTCCGAAGTTCGAGGATATTTTGAGGTGCGACGCTCCCCTAATACTGGCGCATCATTAGCCTCAATTGCTTCTGTTCATTTAGTGTGCCTACAAGGTGTGCAATCTTTTCTCCCGTTGTTAAATGCTCATCCCAATGATTCAGCGCGTGATTGACAATATTCCGTCGCTGATTGACGCTAAATTTCTGCTGGCGATGGCGCAGAACCTCCAGCAAGAGCTGATATCAGAATTCGGCCTCGGCAGCGAGAACGCGAATGCAGTGTGTGCGACGTTTTTGGTGGAAGATCCGAGGTTGGTTGCGAAGCGTGAAGATTTGATGGCGAGGAACCTACGACTGGAGGCCATCCAGATCCAACTCCGTAATTTTGGGCTCAACAGGAGCGCGGGGCAGGCTTGAAAGGATAGATATCCCGAGCCCTGTATGTCAACTCTCCAGGAACTATGGAAATTTCGGTAAATATTCAGTTCTATTCCATATCTACCCCCAAAAAGCTTTATGATGAAAGATTGAGTACTCTTGTGCGAGTTGAGATTGTCAATGTAGATAGAATCTCTGGACCTCATGTCATTGTTCTTGTCCCGCGCGGCAGGATGACAACTATCATGACTCGAACTCCATCGAAATCATGGCGCTCGTAGCTGGGCCGCGCTCGTCAGCCCACTAATACAGTAACAACGTTCAATGAAAAAGCTAGAACAGGCCTGTTCCGACTTCGGCTGGAGGTACGAATCTAGTAAATCACTTGGCGATTGACTTTCAACAGCAGTAGATTCGTACCGGAGCACCACCGAGCCAACAGTGAGTCCGAACGGATACCTTGAACAGGGCAACTCAAATGGTGAAAGAATAACATATTTCTATTATGTCGGGCATCTCGGTGTCGCACAAAAAAATAATGTTGGTTTAAACCACACTTAACCAAGCCAATAAAAGGGCCGTTGAATGCATTGATGTGTAATCTCATCTTATTGAAATACTTGACCTTGTCCGCCAGATGTGGTCTTGGGAGGTTGAGCGAGCCACAGGGGAAAAAAGGTTTTTGTGAGTCCCGAATCGAACCGGAGTCTCTACGTAAATAGTTGGCGTGTTTCCTTGTAACAGCAGTAGATGCACAGCCACGCGCCACCGAGCCGATGGGAGGTATCTAAGGTGGAGCCATTTAAGATCGAGTTACCTGCGGGTCTGCTAGACGGTATGTATGATTTCTTCCCCCGCCAGAGCGAAGAAGTACTTACAAAACATCGACCAATGAGCTAGATTCGAACGTGGATGTTCACAGACTCAAATCACACATTCAACGAGACAGATAAAAAGACAATTCATTTACTTCTCACGCCATCGTAGAAGAATAACGACTACTCTAAACGGGCTTGTTGGCCACCTTCTTGGCTTGACCAGCGGTTTCTTGCGCCTTGCCTGGAAACGCGAGTCAGCGCGGGGGAACAAGAATGGAAGAGATAAAGACGAGGGGAGGCGAGGAGGGTGGAGTGGAAGAGCGGGAGCGTGTAAAGAACAACGGAAGAGCGGAAGTCACCAGAAGCCTCTTTTGTCGAGTCACCCATCATGGAGCCCATCACCGCGTTGACCTTGCCGGCCACTTGGTTGTACAAGCCGTCGGCAGCGTCCGCGGTCTGTGCCGTCTTCTTCTCCGTCTCGCCCTGAAGGAACGTCGTCAGCGGCGGGTCAAAAGATAACATGATAAAAGAATCTCACCTCGGCGTCCTGCTTTTTGCCCTCGTTCTGCATCGAATCCGACCCGACGGCGCCGCCGACCTGCACAGTTGTGAGCTGCGCGCAACAATGAGCTAGAAAGTGCATGACACGCCATCTCTTTCGCGCTACCCATTATGCTGTTGGTGGCGCCGTTGGTTTGGCTGCAAACGCGAGTCAGTATTGATCAGGAGCGCAAGGGCGAGGGGGCGGAGGACAGCGGAGAAGTAGATGGTGCGCGTGGAAGATAAGAAGATGTGAGGCGCGGAGGGCAGGAGCAGGGTCTGGAGCAGTGACGCGACGAGGAATAGGAAAGGATGCCGCCAACGACGAGCACGCACGTTGCAGACGATGCATGACGGCGTAGACCCAACGAAATGGAAAGAAAGCGGCGCGCGAGGCTAGGGGAAAAGGAATGAAATGGCGCGGACGAGGAGCGGGTGTGAGACAGGCAACGAAGCGGACGCCAACGACGAGCAGCACAACGAGGACGAGCAACGGGAACAAAAGAAACGATGCTCACCTGGGATTAGAAGATGCCATCGTGTAAGGTTATAAGTGGTGGGTGGGATAGGCTAAGGGGACGATCTGCTCCGTGTAAGTACGGGCAGATATCACTCGGATCTCTATGATTAGCGGACGAGCCAATATAGAGATACGAGGTGTGGGGGAAGAGCCCGAAGGGCTGCGACTGGGCCGCTCGGGGCGCAGGGGCTCGGGACGCGGTGCAAAGCAACCAGACGTGGTGGCCGGCTTCGCAGCGTCCGAGGCTCCGGGTCGCAGTCGGGCTCTGAGCGCGTGGACCTGCTCTGGAACGGAGAGAGCAGGGGTGGTGCGACGAAGCGCAAACCACTCACACCAAACCAGAGTGATAACTCACAACTGGTGGTTTGTGCGTAGTGCATCGCGCTGCGCGCGAAGCAGCACCCCACACTAAGAGGAAGAGCGATGGTCTGGCGGGGGGAACGCAGTGGAAGGAGCGGGGTAGAGAATGGATTAGATATCGTCGGCGTTAACAACAGTAATGTGATTTGCTACGCGGAAAGCCTCGAAAGCTTTAGCTACCTCTTCGAGCTTCTTCTTATCATAAGCCTTTCCCACGTTCATCGGCACAATGTGTTCGATTTTGCGCCAGTAGAGCAGAAAAGCGAGAGACGTCCATTCGCTGAGTGCGGCGACGACTTCGCAGGGAACACCAGCGAGGAGAAGTTCAGTGGAACCTCCGATGCGAAAGCTGTGGCCGTGGACTAGGTTGAGCTTGGCGTTCGTCCAGATCTCTGTGCATCGCCGTAAGAACCAGTCTTTGGACATAGGTGCCCATTGGCCATCACCCGCGTCGAATGCGAAAAGGGGGGCGGAACCCGGGACGCGCGCATTGACCTTCATGTGGTTGTCATAAGCCTTCTCGGGGCACAGGGTGTCGGCGCGCGAAGTCATCGTCAACGTCCCGCCTCGTTCTCGGGTCGACTTCGTCCAAGGGAGGTGCAAGGCTGTTGCGTGAGCGGTACCGTTGGAGCGTATGCGTTTGGGCGTCGCGTCTTTCGTAATGTGGTACTTTGGGTCGAAATCGGTGGGGGATGGTATTGTGAGCTCGCCGAGTCGACGGCATCCCCAGAATGCTGCTGTGGCTATAGCCCAGATGGCCGCGTCGAAAGGCTTTGAGAGATCCAGAACACAGAGTAGCGCAAACAAATGTTCGACGGTAACGGGGCCGCGCTGGTCGCGTTTGAAGGCGGTTCCTTCTTTGTTCGCAGTACGTCTGACGAGTTCCACCCATCGGTCGTCACCCTCCCACTTGGCCCCGTTCAGATCGTGCCAGGCCTTTAGGCCTGAGAGCCAACCTTTGACGGTGCCGCCCCGACAGAGCCAACATGATGCGCGACGAAAGTGGCCAGTAGGAAATGGGAAGCGGGCATGCGTGCGCTCTCGGGTACGTCGTGGGAGTCACAATATTGGTGGAATCGCAGAAGACCGCCTGCGTAAGTGCTCATTGTGTCCTTGGCGAAAGCGCCGAGGAGTACCGCATACGTCCTGTTAACGGCTTCGGGTGGGAGCGAGGTGTGGAACGCGGCGCTAATTTCTAGCGCGTGCGGGGCTGTCCAGAAGCGGAGGCGGTCGCGGGCGGCAACGTGCGGTCTGAATTCGTTGTTGGCTATCTCGCAGCCCGGCTTTGCTTTGCGTGCTTTTTGGGCGCGGGTTGTTGGGTTTGTAGGGGTCTGATGGTCGGGACGTCGGGTGCGCGGGCTGCGCATGTGCGTCGGGTAGAGGTCTGGGGGGAAAAGGGCTCCTGGAGGGCGGTAGCTCGGTTGACGCCTTCGTGGATGTTGCCGGTGCATTCGTCGTATGAGCGCTGGCAGATGCCAGGAAGCCGGTTTGACGCTTTCATATGTTTAACGAGTATGCCGTGGGTTTGAGGGACTGGGCGCTGCCGGTTGGGTTACGACGAGTTGCGTTGCAGCTGCTGCGCGTTCGGCAATGCGGCCGGGGCGGAAGAGGCTGAAGCGGGGCGTTGAATGGTTCTCGGGACTGGTCGTAGTGAGCGGCAACGGGCGTCTGCGCTTCGGTTGGGTCAAGAAATTCGTCGTAGTGGTCAAGTACATACTTATACATGTTCAAAGTAAGGTGCGATGTCAACGGGTAAGGTAAAAGAGCAGCGACGGTGAGCGGATGTATCTAAAAACGAGCCACGTGATATAGGATCGGCAGGGCTTTTGGCCGACTCGACGTAGTGTAGGTCTAATTTAATATTATGGGCGGCGAGTACGCAGTGCGAGCGTCGTACGCATAGATTCATCTCGTAGTTCCGGCTGCGCCCCTTATCGAAAGCGCCGATGACTCCCTGATTATCTGAGTAGATGATCAGGTTGGCGTCGTGCAGCCCTAACTCCTCAATGGCGTACACCATAAGCTCGACGGCTACTGCCTCGAGCCATCCGATGTGGCGCGAAGGCGAGCGCCACTGACCAACGCCTCTCCATGCGTCCCAGTATCGTCCCCGCTTGATCCCGATGCCCCATTCCGTGGAGGCGTCGACGTAGAGTTCGTGGTCGACGGGTGGGCCTCGTGCGCGCAATTTGCGGACGACGCCCGGGATCTCGAGCTGCTCGCGCCACCACTTGAGCTGCGTGAAAAGGGACGGTGGTGGGTGGCGGGTCGCGTGCTTGTTGCCTTTGAAGGCTGCGATGAAGTTTGAGAGAGCCGGAAGGTACGAGGGGCCGAGTGGGTGCACGAAGCATATGTGGCAGAGGGAGCCATGTAGTTTCATGATGTCCTGCATGTGGCAGGGATTCGCGAAGAACCATCCGGCGAACTCGCTGACCCGACGTAGGAATTTTAGACGTTTGGTTTCGGGAAGGGAGACCGTCTGGTCCGCGATGTTCCACGTGTAGCCGATGTACACGAAGGTCGGTGCGAAATCCTGACCCTTCACGGGGTGCCACGGCGTATTCGTCGGTTTGATGAGCTCCAGAGCGCGAGCGCAGTCGTATGGGAAAACGGGTGGCGGCGGCAGCGTCGGTGGTACAGGGGGCGGCGGCAACGGGGCGCGAAAGGGGGCCAGGTCGTCTTCGTATAACGGAATGGGGCCGACGCCTTCGGCTTGCCAAATGTCGACGACCGCGTGGGATTAGGTCGTGCACGTGCGTACGAGGCGCGTCGTCGAGCAGCGATCGTCGTCTTCCGTCTGCGTGGGCTGACTGCGTGGACCGTCTGCGGTTGCCCGCGCGTTCGCTCTGCGAACGTGCCGATCGTCGAGACGTGGGAGAGAGTGGGCCTTAGCTCCCGGTCTTTGGCTCGTCGCACGGGGTAGCGTCGTCGTGGTGAGCAGAGAACACGGGCGCAAGGGAGCACGAGGTGCGACTCTTGGCCTTTATCTCGACGTGCGAGGGACGTCGTCGTCGACGTGGACGATGGGCGCGAGCGGGGGAAGGAAGGGAAAGGGACGTGTGAAAGTAACTCACTATTTCTGCGACTTCGGCGGCGGTATTATATTTCGTTGGAAATTTTTCCTTATTGATGTAGGTGTTTGTCGACGGCTGTTCCTTGTTGCCCTTTGACAGGTGGCGACACAGACGGAGTTTGTCTGGCTCCCCGACGTTCTGCAGCTGTACGGATATAATGATTGGTGAGCAGAGGAACGGGCCCATAAGTATCATCTCAATCTCTTCTTGCGAGAAGGGGCCGCTCATGCGACGCGCTTCGACTTCTTCCTCCAAGTAGGTGCGTATGAAATCTTCATGGTCTGTGCAAGAAGGGTGGTTGGGGAAGATCGTCATCTGTTGCAAGATAGGGAAGTCGCCCATGGGGAAGCCGCGTCGCAGGTTCTCGGTCAGAAATGGGTGCTTTGTTTCCAAGTTATGTTTCTTCAAGAGGAGGTCGAAAGCGTCGACGTCGTAGGGGTTCGTAATACGTGAATATATTTCTTGATGCATAGCCGAGCGTCTGGGGACGTTACAAGAAAGCAAGAATAGGTCCGCGTCGTCAGCTGTTGGTTCATGCGGGCTTCTGCTGGCAAGCCCAGGCGTAGCCGTGATGAGTCTTGGCGCCGCAGAAGCCGCAGGCGTGGGTGCGCGCGTCTCCATGGGAGCAGGTGGTTCTCGGGCCCTTGATGTTCCACGCTCTGCAAAGGACCTCTCCCGAGCGCGCGATGATGTCGTTGTCCCGGGCCGAGGAGTAGACCTGTGATCCATCAGCGAGTGTGTCGAACGTGCAGTCGGCGAAACCGTGCCCGCGCCGCGCACAAATGAGGCAAACGGAGGTCACAGCGGCCCCCCCTGTCGCCTCCTTGAAAGGGAGCGCCGCCGCGCCCGCCTCCACGACCGCCTGCCGCACCGCGCCCGCCCCGACCTCCTCCGCGCGCTCTGCCCTCTTGCGAGCCGGGTGGGTACACGCGTGAATTTGGTGGGCTGCGCGGGAGCTCCGGCGACATCCGCGAGGTGACGCCAAAGTCGCTCCGCAGTTGCTCGAGGTTCATGATGTTAATGCACTTGTCTAGCATGTGTCGATATCGAAGATGAAAGGTTGTGTGACGTAGCTCTTGCGCAGCACGACGTCGGCCGACAAGATGGCGGGGAAGTTCCGCCCGGCGTTGTCCGACTTCTCGAAATAGGCAAAGTGGGAGTCCCATCTGACCTGCTGCGCACTGTCTTCACCTTCGATGATGCCTATGAAAGCGACGTAGTTCCTCGAAGCCTCTTGCCATTGTCCCCGATCCATGTCCTGCTCTCTGTGACAGGTCTTCTCCAACGCCGCGACATTGAGCAGTTCGATCTGGTCTTTAGAGGAGTAGGGCGTATTCGTCTTCGACAATTCCAGCGCCGACGCGTTGCTGTTAATGTATTCCAGGTTCGGGGAAGTGAAGAAGGACAAGGGGATGTAGATGTCGTGTGTGTAGAGGTCTTTTAGGTACTGGTGGAAGACGACGGGGGCGCTCATCCCGTGTATCAGTCGGATCTCGACGCGGGGTTTTTTAGGCAGCGGGGTGTCCTTCTCGTCGTCCCTGGGGCGCTTAGAACTGGCGACCAAGGTGTTCATGGCGCGGAGCATATTGGCTCCATCGCTTTCGGGAAGGGTGCGAAGTGCTTTGAGAAGGGCTTTGGTAGGGAGCCATCTGCATTGGCTTGGGCGTCGACGGAAATTACAGATTCGTCGTCTGAGTCCACAAAGGCCGGGTTGGGTGTTGCCTGGTTCAGGGCCCTGTCAAGCGCACGCGACGCGTTGCATTCGTTGATCTTCATGTTCCTTTCGTCCACCTGACGTCTGGAAAGGTTTTTCAGCACCGCCGAGACCGCTGTATTAATGTGCGTCTTGCAGGTACGTTGGGGTGGAGGAGGAGGAGCAGCGTTGCCGAATGCGGTGCT
>JARJLF010000534.1:0-174116 GCA_029378395.1 Mycena leptocephala | reverse complement strand
AGAGATAACCCTAACCCTAACCCTAACCCTAACCCTAACCCTAACCCTAACCCTAACCCTAACCCTAACCCTAACCCTAACCCTAACCCTAACCCTAACCCTAACCCTAACCCTAACCCTAACCCTAACCCTAACCCTAACCCTAACCCTAACCCTAGATGGCCGAAAACACTTTTTGGCGCGCGCTGTACCTCGAGACTGCGCGCGCAAAAATATTAAACTGTCTGGACCAAGCTGTAAAATTTTGGCGCTCAACCGACATGAAAGTTTCGTTTGTGTTTTCACTCTAGTTAAGCGCGCTCAACTCACTCCCATCCGCGCGCACATCATTCAATTCCGCGCGCGCTTGATTTCACAACTTTCGGCGCGGCAAATGTATTCCGCGGGCGCGGGTATTTATTGTACAATTTGAACAGCATACGGATGGCATGACGAATTGAGCGTTGGGAGACAGGTTTTTGATTGGGTGGGCGAGTTTTTGCGCGCGGCGGATTCGGGTGGGTGTTCCTCCGACGCAAAGTCTGGAGGGGTGCGATGATACTCCGACGCATAGTCTGGAGGACATGGTGTCTTGGGCGGAGGGCAGGAAGGAGCTAGCGAGTGGAAGGGCGTATTGAGTTTTGATTGTTGACCGGGGCCGTATGAAACAAGAAGATAAAGAAGAAAAGAAGAGGAGGGTGAGTGGTCACGTGCTCGAACGGACGGCAGCACGTGATGCGATTACGGCGCTTCAGGGGCGCTTATGGCAGCGGGTTTGGTCGCAGACTTGGAGCGGGGTGCGCCAGGGGATAATGAAGAGCGTGCTGGCGAGGAGTGCGATCGGAGTGGGAGATGGTGGTGAAAGGAAAGAAGCAATCCGTGACAGATGGCAACACAATGCCACGGTGGAGATCCGTCATCAATGACAGACGGGTGGATCATTTTAGACTGTGAGAATTAGATTCCAAGGGAAAGTTGTCGATGAGAGTAGGGGGAGGGAATATTGGGTGCTTTATTTTCCTTGAAAATGTAAACGAGGCGGGGTTGGGTTGCAGATTAGTGTACCATTTGGACGACCAGTTGAACAATGTTTACTCGAGAAGGCCGAGAATTTTATGTTTCGTTGTATGGCGATTTTTGAACACATGGAAAAAATACGTGGTGACTGAACTGGTTGTCGAAGATTTTTGTTCCTTTTTCCCAAAATAGTTGCGTGTGGACTATATTGACAGGAATCATGGGGCTCTGGCACCTCCATTGCGCAATGTAGCGCGGTTCAACAAAAAGTATCGAGTGCTAAATTTACAGTGGTGTTGGGGAGAGGCGTGAGGGTATAGGAGTGAGTTGAGATGTTTGGGCTGTGGAAGGGTGCCCGGGATTCTCGGATGGATTCCGGGGGGGAAATGGGTGTGTATAGTGAGGGAACCTGGACGGGATTTTGGGATGGGTGTTGAAATGAGCGTGATGCGATGCATTTGGAGCAGAGTATGGTATGTTGGACCTTCATGGCGCAATGTAGCGCCGTTGAACCAATTATTGGGGAATACAAGTTGGTGAAGGAGTGGCCGGTGCAAGTCCGGCTGAAGGTGTGGTGTGAAATAATTTGTTTTGCAGAGGATGGTTCTGCAACTTACGGTTTGTGGTATGGGAGGAATGTGGATATATTGATTCCACTAATGTGTTGCAGTGTAGCGCTCTTGAACCAATTGGGCCGCGAGAAAGGGGGTGGAAAAGTGGTGGGTTGAAGTAGGGCTGGGGCGTTAGGCAACACCTGGACTTTTTGACTGGGATTTGATTGTGGGAGTGAATTCCTGGTCAGTGTTGGTTCAGGTTGGGCTGGAGCGGTGGGAACAGGTTCGAAAGGTTTTTGTTAGGGGCAAGTTTGTGTCAGGGGTGATGGGTATATTGATGCCACTACTGTTCTCTTTGCAGCTCCATGGCGCGATGCAGCGCTGTTCAGCGAATTGAGAAGGCCAACAGAGTTCTTGAACGAGTTACCGGTTCAGGTCCGGCTGGAGCGGTATGGGAATATAGTGTGGAGTTTTTGACGGACAATTCTGTGTGCTGGAGGGAATGGGGAATATAGAAATTGCACTCTTGTGGTCTTGCAGCTCCCTGGCGTGGTGTAGCGCGGTTCAACAAATTGAGGCTGAAAATCTCGAAGTTGTTGGAGAGGTTGCCGGTTCAAGTTCGGCTGGAGCAGTTTGAGAGGTTTCGATTGTTTTTGTTGGCTGAAAATGGGTTGTGTGGGGGGATGGGCAGTACGTATGGGCAGTATATGGAGATCTGTTGTATAATCTTGCAGTGCGATGGGGGTGTGTAGCGCGATTGAAGAGGCGATCGTGATTTTTTTATAAAAAAACTTGGGTTTCTTGTGGTGTGAGGGATGGAGTGATTCCACCGCGGGAGTCGTGGAGCTCGATGGCGCAGTGTAGCGCGATTCCACGAATTAGGGGAGAAGACGAAAACTGTGGAAGAGGGTGTCGGTTCAAGTCCGGATTTCTGTGGGGGAAGATATTTTGATGCCACTGTTGTTCTGTTGCAGCTCCACGGCGCAGTGCAGCGCGCTTCGACAAGTTGATGTATAAACATCAGAGTTGTTGAGGAGGTTGCCGGTTCAAGTCCGGCTGGGGCAGTGCGAGTCAGGTAGTTGGTGTTTTTTGACTGGCGATTTTGTCTTTTGGGGGAGTGGGGGATATATTGGCGGCGGTTGCCGTTGTGTGTTGCAGCTCTATGGCGGAGTGGGACAGAGAAATTGTTAAACGAGTTGTGGGCTGACCGACAGGTGAGCGAAAATTTGAATTTTTTGGCAGAGAATTGAGATTCTTGGAAGGGATTCGCAGTATATTGACTTGAATTGCGTGACTTAAGGGGCCTTATTTACGTTTCTAGAGGGATGTTGGGGTGGAGATGAGGAGAGATTTTTTTTTTCGTGAGTGATGATTGATTTGGGTAGATGCTAACAATTTTTTTCTTCGGAGTCTTGTTGGTGATAGACAAAAGTTTGGAAGACTGGGTTGAATCTATTGGGAAAGGAGGGGGCGAGAAGGGGATTGGTCGTGTAACGAGGAGTACAGGAGTAGAAGGGTTCAAGTCCCCCAGAAAAAGGACAAGGATACAATGTAGACCCGGGCCTGAATCGAGCCAGGAAGCTTGGAAAGTTGGGGAGGAAACGTTCCGCCACGGGGTTGTAAAGTGGTTGAAATGCTTTGAAATATATGTGGGAGTCGGGTTAATGGTTACTAGAATGGAAAGAGAAGTGCACAAGTGAGTATCGGGTTGAGAGGTGGGAGCGTTGGTTTGCACAAGCATATTGTGATTCGGTGAACTTGAAGCCTGTGGAAGGCAGGGTGAACGGGTAGCAGGTCAAGGCCGGGTGGGACGGGGGAGATGTAGAGTGGTTCTGCCGGGGATTACAGAGGGAATTCAGAGGGAGATGGGGGTGTTGAAAAAAATGGTACGGCTGAGGGATGCACCTGGCCCGAGTCGAACGGGCGGCCTATCCTGTATTGCCTTCCAGGATATTTGCGAATGTTGTGATGCGGCACTCCGAGTGCTACAGGTGCTTTAAAAGGTGTGTAGGGTTTTTGAATGTATGGGAGGGGAAAGGGAGGTGGAGATGTTGAAAAAAAAATGGTACGGCTGAGGGATGCACCTGGCCCGAGTCGAACCGGCGGCCTATCCTGTATTGCCTTCCAGGATATTTGCGAAAGTGGTGATGCGGCACTCCGAGTGCTACAGGTGCTTTAATAGGTGTGTAAGGCGTGAGTAGAGAGAGAAAAAGGGAGAATTTTTACATAATCGACTCCCGCAGATCTGCGGGAGTGAATTTTGGGTGGACGTGAGTGAAAAGAGAAAAATATAATTTTTTATGTAATCGACTCCCGCAGATCTGCGGGAGTGAATTTTGGGTGGACGTGAGTGAAAAGAGAAAAGAGAATTTTATTTACGTAATCGACTCCCGCAGATCTGCGGGAGTGAATTTGGGGTGGGCGTAAGTGAAAAGAGAAAAGAGAATTTTTTTTTACGTAATCGACTCCCGCAGATCTGCGGGAGTGAATTTTGAGAAAAGAGAATTTTTTATGTAATCGACTCCCGCAGATCTGCGGGAGTGAATTTGGGGTGGGCGTAAGTGAAAAGAAAAAAGAGAAATATTTTTTTACGTAATCGACTCCCGCAGATCTGCGGGAGTGAATTTGGGGTGGGCGTAAGTGAAAAGAGAAAAGAGAAATATTTTTTGACGTAATCGACTCCCGCAGATCTGCGGGAGTGGATTTTGAGAAAAGAGAATTTTTTTTTTACGTAATCGACTCCCGCAGATCTGCGGGAGTGAATTTGAGGGTAACCTTTACTACTGAGTAGTAGTTACCACCATTGAACGGTACCTGGGTACCTGATAGGGCGGGCTGTGGGGGGGCGAAATTTGGCAGGGAAATTTTATTCTATAACGAAGAAGAATCTCGGGATGGAATTGTCCTAGGAGCTCGTTGTCGGCGAGATAAATGTATATTTGCCGATAGGATTCCAGCGTCCCTTTGCGAATATCTATCTCTCCACAAGCGCTCCATTCGGGTGTTATACCTGCCCGCCGAAGCATGTAAGTAATAATAAGTTAGACAGTCAAATCAAATACACCTTCCCCGATGCGCTACACCCCAGTGCGGGATGAGAAGCCTTTCCATCTCATTATTTTCCATCCCAAAGTCACCCCGGCCTCGACTGCATCCAGAAACAGCTCAGCAACGGTAGCTAAACGTGTGTTGGACTGACATTCCAGGTATATGATCAGACGAGAGTGGCCGTCAATGTATCCATGAACCCAGAACCTCATTCTCGTTTCCGTGATTGCGCCAGAGTGCATTGGCACCTCTGACTTTATATATTCGACGCTTAATTATTCCCGACCACCTTCAAAATTGGTTTAAACAAATTGTGTGAGGGATCACGATTTACCAACATACCAATTCTATCAACTCGTCGCAGGCTATCCTGAACCCTCTTCTTGGGGACATGGATGCCGGCGGCCTCCAAATGCCCGGCGATTATGGCAGATCTGAAAAATGGGTGTTGGAGGGATATTTTGGGAGTATATAATATACAGTCACGGCGACAATTGTTGCCCATACCAAATTCGGAAATTTTGTGATGGCTTGCAATAAATAGGTGGTAGGCCCAATACTAGCCAATCCCTAGCCAGAGGAGTCTTCTGATGTTACATATGATTCAAAATAAATGTTATTTTGGCATGGACTTGGCCTTGGATGCATAATTACATGGGCGATCAGGGTATCAACAAATCACACCAGGGCAGCAATTTCCGGCATTCTATACAGCCAAACCACATGTATTTTGACTCATATAGACCAAAAGCTATCTAATAGTGGGTCCACCACCCATCTCTTGCGAGCCATCACAAAATTTCCGAATTTGGTATGGGCAACAATTTTCGCCGTGACTGTATGCGAGAAGAATCGGAGTGGTACTGAGCTATCCTATCATCAACGTACGAGTCGCATTGACACCATCGTGAAAAATGGGACTCGGGTGGAAACGGCCATCAGGCGGGAGATCACGGTGTGACCAGTGTCACACTTGCCGAACTGAATTCGACATGAGCTATTCTGTTGCAAATAAACCCCGTTCTCGTCTTCAAAATTTAAACATCTCCGCAGTTCACTTGGGAGTGGTCCATCCCCTGTCACCCGTTTTATTTGGACAATGTCGGTGATTATTCTTATGACTTCAAGTTACCCGGGCCGCTCATGATTCAAGTTTCTTACAGTTTATGCAAGTTTACACTCTGAACAATATTTTCCCATTGACCATTCAACGGTTAGAGCTCCGAGCTAAATTCCACGGGACTTCTGAGTGAGTTTAATAGGCTGTTATGGATTTGCGCTTCATCGGTTGGGAATTTCCGTACCAGGAATGGGTTGGAAAACTAATCGATATCCCATTTTTATCTGGAAACTAGGGCCGCTTCATTCGGATCTCGGCGCGTAATCCAAGAACAATATTTCTGGTCTTCGACTCACAATGTTGCAGAGGGCAATACGATCACTGGTGCGAATGCAACCGAGCTCAATTCCTGGCTAAAGCAATCCTGAGTTGGGTTGTATTAAAGCCATATTCACCTTTGGTTCAGGGCCGGATATCATCCAGGTAACGTCTACATTGTAGTAATCACTGTGGAACATCTATCCTCGGGGATCTCGGGGATGATGCAGTCTGACCTCTTACTTATGATCGCAATCTAAACCAGTATTCAATAATCGTGTCTGAATAAAAGTTGCGCACGTCCTTGTGTGTTACAGTTAGCCTTGTCATTTATGTATTGTCCGCGCGCGGATTGAGGTCGTTAAGTCTCTCCAAGTGCTTGAACTTGCGCCGAGGTCAGTCTTCTCAGGACCAAAATTTAATTGGGGCGGAGTATACCGACTTGACTTGAATTGGATGCACTACTGTTTCCGAAATCGAGTCAGTGTTTCACAAGCCGGGCATTGGTTCGCGCCGCCGCGGCGTCTGCAGTTCACAGGCTGTGGCCGGCACTGACGCAGCAGTTGACCTCGGCGGAGCTAGCAGAATTCCATGGTTTCGCTTAAGGCGTTCAATAGCTCTACCTATACGATCCTGAGGGCGCCCCCGTGAGCAACGTCGGCGATCTCGGAGGCGAGTTGGCTTCAATTGAACACTCTACCGAGCGTGCCGCGATGGGCGGGCGGAGCGTGAGAAACACGGTCGGCGTGCAATGACCTTCGAACGCTGCCAGCTTTCCGGGATCGATCTCGCGCACCTCTGCCCGGAAAAATCTCAAAGAAATATGAGAGTGATGGTAGAATGCGGGAAACGTGCGGTGCGTATCCGGTAGATATGTGTAAGCGCACAGACGGTCACAGCGGTGGGGTGAAAGGAGCTGGAAAACCATGTTTTCATACCTCGAGTGAATCCTCGAGTGAACTTCACCCTGTATCTCCAGCAACAATGAGGTGCTTGACGTAGAAACTTAGGAGGGGCTCGTTCGGTATGATATTTGTCATGAGTCCATATGCACCAGGTAGGATCGACGGGCAGACAGTTTTTTCACCAGATGATCCAGAAATCGCTAGTTGATTTCAGCCCGCCTTGAAAAAACCACCCTCCAAGGCGCCTTTTTTTGCGGCGGGATCCCGAAGCTGTGTGAGAGGTCTGTGTAGTTTATAAGGGTAAGACCCCGCTAGAATCGTCAAGAAACTAAGTAGTCACGCAGAAAAGAGTGGGTGAGGTGTTGTTGGATTCGAGACGACTAAAAGAACTGCCTACTCTCTAACTACTTAGATAGTATTGTACCATACCCATACTGCATCCATTGAATATTAGTTTGTACTCTAACGTTATTCTGGCCATTTCTATTTTATTTAGCTCGTTGCAAACCCCCCCTACTTCACATTTTTTATCGGAAAACCGTCCCCAAAGTTAGATACCCCTTGGGCAACTTCGGATTTCGCGCCTCCTCTTGAAAAATCTCGTCTTAATACCTCCTCCTCGTCCGGCAATTGGTACCTCCAAAATGCGTAGGATTGGGGTCCAACCATGTAATCCCACCCAGATTGACCACCATTGTGAGGCCCAAACAACTGCTTGCCCGTCGGCCAGGAGTCTTGCTGAGATCCAAGTTCAATTCCGCATATAATACTACCCCTCCTCCCAAATCTCCAGCCCAAGCGCGCAATTATTGTGTCTGAAATGAATCATTCTCTGACCCCCTACAAAACCCACCAATCTCGTATTCCTGGACTCCTTCGGTCTTCGAAAATTCTGGCGAGAAAATGAAACCTTGATATAACGAACCACCCCCCACGCCCGTCAATTCAAGCCCACAAACATAATATTCCTCCAGAATTGGGTCCAGGACCCATTATTCGTTCTCAACCCATCTATTTCTCAGTTCTAGCGTCATTCCGTATCCCAACACAGGATTCGATATCCTCGTGTGCTATGTCTATGCACGCGACATTGGAATATTTTGGGCTCTGCAGGGGGTTTTTTTTTATGCCCTCCCTCCTACATTCCGATGGCCTGACCTGTGCCATACCATGAATACTCACCCCATGCTGCTGCCTTCAATACCGGAAGTTTTTTCACGCTACGTGCGAAACATAACCAAGACGTCGCCCCATTGCAGCCCCCAAAAAAGTGCTTGCCTGTCGGTTTCGCGCCCAGCTGACCTCCTAGGTTGATAAAATTACCCCTCTTCCCAAATTCTTATGCCCAGCACACAATTATTGCCTCAACCACAAATTGAAGTCGGGTGGTATGAAAAAATGTCTGAATCTGTGACTTCCCGCGTTCCCCGCACTCGACGCAAATTTTCCGCAAGGTTACCTACTTTCACCATCCAATTTGTACACTAATTCCATCCATTTCAAGGCCCCATCGTTGATTTTAATGCAGGTGGCCCATGAGATATGGGCAATTCTTCCTGCGACGCGTCTAAAACGCGTCCAAAATGTGACCGGCTTGGGCGCGTTGCGCCCCACGTCGCGTTGTTACTGAATCTAAAATTTGACTTCACCTCCGTCCCTTGCAATCTCCGAGAACAGCGGACCATCTTGGAGCCCAATTGGCTCTGAACGCGTCGGATCATCCACGCGCCGTACGGTGTCCGATCTCTCCTCGCCAGGGCCTGGAAAATCCAACTCAGTCAAAGGTCGCCGTCGTCGGTTTTCGAAGACGCGGCGTTTCAAGATGCGGGCCGTATCTTAAATATGCTGACTTTTGACAGTGACAATCCCTTCAATAACGTCTGCATCGTGCTCCGAGCTGCTACGACGGGGCCATCACCGAAGTCTTGTCTGTTTTTCCTCCACCGCCACACCGCCGTTTCCACAGCTTTACTACGCCTAATTCACCCTCAAAACCCAGATTGGCTAGTGAAAAACACCATTTCAGCTAAATGGCGAAGACATTTCTCCTCTTTAAGGCTGCTATCACCCCCAAAGAAAGACAACCTAGCCCCAGGTTCACGGTTCAGATACAGAGCTCGTCAGGAGGATCGTGTGAGCGACGGTAGGCTACCATTCCATTTCTCTCGACCATATCTTCCGCCGAAAGATGAACATCAATTGTCCAGTGTCAATATGCGATAGCAAGGAGACGCAACAATATTCCCATTCCAATTGGTAAGCATTCTCAGCCATCCTTTGCTTTTTTACATCAAACACTGAAGTTCCGACAACATTTCACCGATTCTCTACCCTGCCCGCTGTCACCGCCGCATCAAGAGACTTATTTGAACCACGCCTTGTTAGGTGGTATACTGTGAAAGGTAAAATCGTTCCATTGGCTAGGGTGCCATGGCTGGCTTTTATTCAACTCAAAGACAACTCAAAGATGCTCCTTCCCGCCAGCATCTCGGCTGGCTCCGACATTCTATTTCCGTCTCAATGTTCTCAGTTGAGTCCAGGCATATCCGAACTATCACAAGTAATTTTTTCCGTCTAACGGCGGTATTTTATTTCTGGCTTCGCGGTCTCATTGTTGTAGGATCGTGTCTTAAAACCGGGCAACAAGCAGCGGGAATTACGTAACGCCCCTCCAGTGGTTGCCACCATATACAGTATAGGCCGTTTGCCGGTTATTCCCACGAGAAATTCCCTCCAACTTTCTTCCTCATAAAGCCTCAAGCTTATTTGAGCTCCGTATCCGATCAAGCCCCCCAGTGAGCCGTCTGTTCTACGCGATGGCACTGGATAAATGACTAACGATTTGAGCAGGAGGGCATCGACGTATTGATCCTCATGGCAAGTTTATGAATGGTAATTTTGGACTAAATAAGGACTCCTCACAATGGTACTCTCGCAGGAACGGAAGTCGATGGGAGTCGCACATATTCGGACTTGACAGTCTCCCAGTTTTTTGGTGCAGATGCCGACAGCACCAGTCTTGATATCATAAGAATGATCTACGAGAGTGGGACCACGTCCACGAGATCGAGGGTTATTCGACAGTTGCGAGCCTACCTCGAAACTGTCACCATAGATCGACTCGACATCGACCTGCTAGGGGTAGCGCACATCCAAAACGAGGTTTACCTGTTCAAGAACATCCCTAACGCCGAGACCTTCGGCGCAGTTTACCCGCATTGGATCTCGTTTTTTGATCCGCGGTTCGTGAATGAGCTGAATGCCATTCGAGACTTTGGCTACGCAAGAGATCTTATTCTTCAATAGCTACACAGGAGAAATTACTCTTCAAATGGGTTACCGTACATAACGCCTACATACAAAACCGTACAAGCCCTGTAACGAATCGACGATTTCAATTGTGAAAATGGGAGTGAGTTCATCAAAGAGGTGATTGGGTGTAGATGCAAACGACAACTTCGAGGCGTTGACCAGTAACATAGGTGTGGAGATAGCGATCCAGACACCTAGTCTCTTATAAACAGACGCTACAACAAAAAGTGCTCGTACCTGCGCATTGTTGTACCAGACACCGTACATCCGCGTTGCATGCGGGGGTCCAGGAGGAGTCGCGAGGACGTCAAAGAACGGGGAGGGAGAATGAAATGGGCAGGAACTTGATGAAGGGAGTGATGAGGGAAGATTTGTGGAGTGTAGACGTGGTGGGTGGAGGAATAAGTCGACGGGCGGCCACTCCGAATGCCCAGACAGCCAAAACGCACCGCGCTAAGTAAGGCGACATGGTCATCCTTGGCTGTCACGGTTCGCTGAAGGACTGAGGGGGTTAATGGAGGGGATCGTCCGTGTGTCAGGGCGCGGATCTGCTGAGAAGTTCCCGCACGAGAATCGACCAGTTCAGGAGAAGTCTCCGAGAAGAGGTGAACGGCTGGAACACGCACCGCAGACGTCAAGCATCGTCACGCGTGCAGCATTGCTTCGCCAATGAATATCCCGGAGTGCTTCCACGATCGTGAGAGGAGATGGATGTGTCGTGAACGCTTCTGGGAGCGTTGGAAGAAGATTGCGCCCGAAACGATAAGTGCGCTGGGCACAGTGCGATGCGACTGCAGAGGAGACCGAAATTATGATGGAGGGATGAATGGACGAAAGGGAGGAAGGGAGAGTAGGTCAATTTATGGTGGGACTAGCATAAAAGATAGAAAGCGACGCACAGGATGTCGCGCCGCAACAAACGGATCGCACCCTGCATTCCCAGATGAGTCCACATGAGTGCGAGAATGTGAAAGTCCGTCGTGCATCGAGGGGATTGTGGGCATGTTTGGAATACTGGAGATTGCTTAAGAGCGGCGTGCAGTGCCAGGGCAGGGGAGCAAGACTTTAGGGCTTCGACCCGTTCCCGTCGCTGACGGGTACGGGTCCCGTCGCGACGGGTCAGTACCCGGCCGAGAACATACCCGTCACAAACGGGTGACGGACGGTTGCATCCCGTTTTTACCCGTCAAAAAATTGGCCGTTTTTGGACCCGGCCGTCTGACGGGATGGACGGGTCGAAGCCCTAGAGCAAGTGTAGAATGGGGAGGCAACGCTATGGAGGACAAAATATATAGCTGCCACAATATTGATTGGTCTGAGTGTCGTAGTTTGCGACGGGACGCCGGGTCAAGATGCACAGAGGTAAAGGAGATGCGGCTGAGAGAGCGATGAATGAATTTTCTGTAATTAGCAATGCAGCCGACGAAGGTGAAGGACGGGCTCCGGGAGTACGTATGCATAGGCATGGATGGTGGTGGGAGGGTCGACATTTGAGTTTGCTCTTCACGGATTTCACTATTCCCAAATTGAAGACTCCAAGGGGGTTCGCGCCGGACAAGCCGAGACCTAGGGAGGGTGGTTGAGGGCCGGGAAAAAAAATGAGTTCTCTGTCTCTTTGAAACATCTATAACCTCCTTTGATTCTTCAGGTCATTAGAATCTAGAAACCGTCGCCGACATAAATTGATATTGAAGGAGGCTCATGTCCCTCACAAATGTTTTAGACATCCCACATAAGTGTCAATAACCCACGAGCAAGCGAATTTCGCAGCGGGTATTCGGTAGAAAGAATACATGGACATAGAAATTCGAATATTCCAAGGAAAGACGAACGAAATAAACACTGGACAACGAAGCATAGAAGGGGTGAAATTGTAGCAAAACGTGGCTCTGTATCGGAAGCATATTTCTTATCATACATTATGCTGTTTAGAAGTGAGTGGGAATAAGACAAAAGAAAGGCACAACGAACATGGGAATCCTGGAATTTTACTAGGAGTTGGCCTCGATGCCTGAGGCATCTGAATCATTCGATACTTCTTCCTTCAGAGGAGATGTTTCGAATCGATGGGAACGCGGTGCAGTACGAGGATAGGGGTACTGATCCTGAAGTGACGAGTAGTTCTTCTAGCTTGCAGCCTGATTTGGATATGAATACCGTGAGCAACTCGATGGGCTTGGCATCAAGGAAACACTCTGGGACTTCAAGACGGCGGAGAGCAGGGACGATGAGGGTTTCGAGAAAATCTGGCACCGATTCGCGACCTGGACTGATCAAGATCAATGATTCTAAGTGGGCAAGTGTAACGTCCGGTCCACGGTGATTACGATTGGGGTCGAAGAAGATGTGCAGCTCGCAGCGAACGAGGTTCGATGTCTGCTGCAAAATTGGAACGCATTGGTGCGGGAATACATAGATCAAGGCCAAAGACGTCAATTGCGCCCACGGTAATATGACCTTCGATGTCGCATGAGCATTGAGAATGACAGTGCGTAACAGCGGTGCGTCAAATAGGACGGCTGCAATGGCATCGGCGGGGGGGCGATGGAGGTGCAGCTTTAAGTACCGCAGGAGAGGCATTGGGCCGTTAAAGATAGGGAGATCATATTGAGAAAGGAAGTCGAGTTGCAGGCGCTCCCAGCGCGCGCGGTGGGGAACCATTGCTGTGAGAACTGGAGTTATGTCCAGCCCGCGGACACCCCGACGAAGGTTTAGAGAAAGCGGGCAGCTGCGTGACCTGTTCAGCCAGGCATTGAATACGTGGACCTGCCGAATGTCATCGTCATATGATAAGACACTCCAGAGCGCGGGAGTGCCCAGCGCTATTTCTCGCCATTTTCGACAAATTTGGGTGAGAGTCATGGCGATAAAATGCCGGTAAGGGGTGGGAAAAGAGGGTAAGTTGGCAGGAATCGCATGAAGATTTCGGAGACAATTTCGTTGGGCAACGTCAGGACAGGGTATTTGTAGGAATCGGGTCGCCCCTGCCCCAGTGATTTTCCCATTCGCAGTGCAGAAGGAGAGCGCTCGAGGTGTAAGGTCTGGGTCTCATGATCTGTGACGCGAGCACGATCTGATTCAAGGTGGGCGAGCATCGAGTGTCGATTTTGGGCATTTGTACCAGGTCACCCTTCTTGTATTCGACTACCCCATCGCGCGATTTTGGGACCTTTTTGTCAAATGCCGCGCGCCGTTTGTTAGCATGCTCAAGAATATGTGAGTATGCATCAAGATTTTCCTGGATCACGTAGCGATTTTGGATCCCAATCGCTGACTCGGATAGCTCCTGCGAACTGAGCTCTACAGGTGTTTCCGTTGTGTTCACGACTAGCTCCAGACACAGCTCGTTGAGTTGCTGAATTGCCTCGTCGCAATAATCAGGGCAATTTGTAGGAAGACGATCGAAAGATGTTATCTTTGCCCACTCGTCCTGTCCCCGCGGTGCGCACAGGCGTTTTAAACGGGATAGGAGCTTCCTGTTTTGCCCCTCACGACTAGCCCCAGACACAGCTCGTTGAGTTGCTGAATTGCCTCGTCGCAATAATCAGGGCAATTTGTAGGAAGACGATCGAAAGATGTTATCTTTGCCCACTCGTCCTGTCCCCGCGGTGCGCACAGGCGTTTTAACGGGATAGGAGCTTCCTGTTTTGCCCCTCGAGAAGGCCGTTGACCCACGGTGAGTAAATTGCAACTGATTGATAACGTGAGCCATGTGATTCACAGAACTGTGCAACGCCTGTTCCAGTAAAATGTGATCCTTGGTCGGCCACGAAGACCTCCGGCATTCGGACTCCCTTGCGGATGGCTTTAAGCGATTGGATTGTGGTGCGTGTGGTTCCGAATCCTGTAAACTTGAAGCCCCAATTTTTTTGCGAATAGACATCTATGTACAGCCTAACTGTGGGGAACCCGCCTTTCCCAACGGGCATAGAAGGTAGTCGCTCACCATTAATTCCCAAGCATGTCGCCGAGTAATGGGCTCCATTAGCGCAGCTAAATGGCCTCCTCTAAAGGCTTTACACTGTCCACATTCAACGATAGCGGCGCAAATGGACCGATCAAGCCGTGGACTACAGACTCGGTCGAATAATTTTAGATTGATCAGATCTCGACCAAATGACCACCGTTTTTGTGCTCTTCAGCCGCCAAGACCTTAGCCTCTTTCTGTGTTATATACTCGAGCCGAGTGCGTGCGCGAGTTGACTTTCCGTCACCTACTCGCCACAGCTTCCTTGCGGCGATCTGGTATCCTAGCATACGATGACGTGCACGATTATCGGTTGGGAGGTCAGATACCAATTTCGGCCTTTCAAAAAAAATTGTTCGAACTATTGGATTGCCCAATCTCAAGGATTTTGTCCGAATTCTGCCTCCACTGAGACAAGAAACTGAAAATTTGTCCGAACTTGCATCTGACCTCAATTTCTTTCGACAAGAAAAAGCCCCAAAACCACTTAAAATAACTCCAATGCTTGACACAGAGTTCGATGCCTTGCATCAAAAGGACACCAAGTAAGGTAATCAGCAAGGTGGCACAACATTGTTCGAATATTGATCTGACAATGGATCTGGTGTGCGAACTTTGAATCTGACCTCTGGCCATCATTCAGAGGCTTTGTCCGAACTTCAATCCAACCTTGCCTGGCTGATATGCAAATTTTGTCCGAACCGGGTATCTGACCTACCAACTGATAATCAAGCGTCCTCGTGCACGCCGTTTGTCGCGGACACGTTTCTCGCGATTCAGGTTGTACATCGCATCACTGACCTCGAGGAAAATTGGCTCGGTGGCCAACCGTATTCAAATATATTTGAATACAGTCAAGCATGGGTTTGGCCGCCTGGGGACCTTGACGGCACCAGTTGGATTATCAAATCTATCCCCGGCACACCTAAATATCGAGACTGATCTGCTCTGATTGCCTTCCGGCCCGTCACTCCGGTTCAGATCCGCAAGCTCCCGAATATTGAACCATTCGGTCATCAAAGCCGGAAGTTGAAACTCGCCAACCTGTGCGATTCTGCCTCTGGAGGTTGCTGGAGGCAATCTTGAGGTTCAATCATACATTGTACACACACCCAGCCCCTGTTTCAGCACAATTCAACACATTTTTTGGTGCAAGGTGTGGCCAGAATATATTTGATATATCCAAAATATATTTATATTCAGTTGCAAAAATATGAATACGATACACTACAAATACGATACGCACCCGGATCACTGGATACGATATGGATATGAATACGATATGCCATTTGCCGTATTGTATTTGTATTTGGCCAGCACTAATCCAGGACCCTGCGCCTGTTCTCTTGGACTCTACACTTGACCCTGGTCGTCATCCATGTAGTCCTCCTCGCTGTACGGCATAAGGGCCTTGAGCATCAATTAACTTTTTCGAGTTCCCTTGACACCCAGAAGATTGTATCATTCTCCATCACGGCAATTCTGACCAGTTTCGTAACGGCACGTCCCAGTTCCATAAACTAATACAGTAGAATAGACCTGCAGAATGAATAGATCATTCAGTTGTCGCAGGACCAAAAAGCTGGAGTGGTCTCTACGCGACGCAGCCTGACAGTGGATCAGACGCTAACGGCCACCCATGATACTGCTGCCGCGTGGACAGGCCTTGGCTCGTCGATAGCCTACATCTGGAGTCAGAAGGCGGTGCCCGCGTCGGATGTCAGTGTCCTGACCGCCTTTTTGTACTTGGGGAATGTCTTGGTCCTGCATATCACAGTCCCCGCACTGTTCTCATTGCAATCATTCAACTCCTCTCGGCTTGTTTGTTACAACACAAAGCCTGCCTGCCTTCAATTTCTCTGGCTATAATTTATCCAATAATAACGGTCGCAATCAGGTTGCGTAAGGTCACCTGGTTGCTATTGCTCCATCATGGCTAATGTCCGAAACAGGGAGGAGTTGATACCGCAAGCCCAAGGCTCACTTACTTTCTTCCATCCGCTCTTCAGAGCACGACAACTTTAGGATTATCTGGCGGAACAATTTATGATGTCCTGGATGCCAACACAGGTACAGGCAACGTTACCGTCAAGGCCACGGGTTTCAATGTGACCTGCTGATTTTTGACCGACTTCAGCTTCAAGTTCGACTTTGCCCAGTTCTGGTTGGCGATCTCCACACAGCCCACGGTCACTCCTGACGGCGGACACTGGCCATGGATAGTAGAACCCACCGGTAGACTCTACAATCTCGTGCCACGTTCTCGTCTGACGCTCCTTTTAGAAAGAGGGGTGGTCGCCATTTTGGATAGCGAGCAAGTCAAGGGCACCTTATTCTATAGCACTGCTCAAATCGTGGATACCAGCGGGAAAGCTGGGTTTCAGACCAATGTCACGGCAAATGCGGATGGCATTAATTTTAACACTCCGGTGCAGCTTCTTTCTTGTTCTCAATCCCTTGTCCGTCAGAAAGCAGTTGTGGACGCCCAGTCGCATGAGTTACTTTCAGTGGCGCCGAACATAACAAAAACTGCCTCCACCTGGCCAGCACCAACCACTATTCCCGCGATTTATGACGAAATGGTACTCTGGCCATCGCTCGGAATGCCTGGAACGTCATTGATGGACCTGGTTCGTCGTCCGGTTTCCGCAGTAATAACTTGAATTCACCTTCATAGTTAATAGGCACCGATGTCCTATGATTTGATTCCAGGTTCTGCTTACACTCGCGTCACTGGGGGATATACCAATGCGACTAGATCTGCTCTCTCTGTTGGAGACATGTGGGTACAACATCAACGTCTTCCTTGAGATCCATTGAAATTCCTATCATCATAGTTTCCTGAGCCAACAGCTCAACATGTTACCACTCTATGACAACCAGACCCCAATCGTACCTCTTCATGAACTCGAAAATGCGCTATCTGTCATCTTCGCCTCAATGATGTGGACTGGTGAGTCGAAGTCAGCGGCTGAGCCTTTTGTGTCATCCAGTGGGAAATATCCCTTTGCCGTCGTGGTATGCTGAAGTAGAGTACTACACTCCAAAAAATCCTGTGTATCTACTCAAAGGCAGTGCCAGCGTCACTGTGCACACAGGGGGCAAATGAGTTGGCACTTGTCATAGCGGCATCCGACAGGCATGCGACAGGCACATGCTCGGCCCTCGCTCCGGCCTTGTGTGAATAAACTATTTATGTCTGATTGACAGTTAATGTCACGGAATCCGGCTGATGGGGCCGAATTACCACGACGTAGATATTGCCTCCGAGTTTCTTTGTCTTCGTACTTGGTTCCTCCGACCAGCACAGTCAACTGTTTCAACACAAACTACCCTATCTCGCCAAATTGTGACATCCTATACAACCCAATGGCCAACTCTAACAATAAGCGCAAACCAAGCACATCGGGTCGCGAGTCGTCGAGCACAAAGAAAGCACGCGGCAAAGCCAAAGCGACAGGTTCTGCTGCTGATGCTGAGGATGGGGCCGGGGACCCAGCCCCACAGAAGGGAATTCTTGCATCTGGACGCAGGAGGAACCCTCATGGGATAGCTCCAGATGATGTAGACGATGCTGCAAAGCCTACTCAGGTACGGACACAGTTTTCTCGTTCCCGAATGTCAACTTACGAGCATTGTAGCGTGCATTCCAGCGCCACATTCGGATGTCGTCTGGTCTACTTACCGCAGATGCTGTCCTTGGGCCTGCAGACGCATACATTGACCATTACGACAAGCGTTTTAACGAAACCGACAATATGGAGGGGCTTATGAGGGAGATCATTGCGGAGGTAAAGAAGCCGAACAGGGACGCATTCAAACGTGCGGAGCGGCTCATCAGGGACGCGAAGGTCATTGCGAGAGGGGAAGCAGGCGAGACATCGGGGCATTACGGTCAGATTGCAAAGGATATAGCGCTCATGCCGGCGGAGCACATAGCCTTCGTCTTTGGTGCCGTCACACGAGCTGGCCTCAAAACCTTCCATCCTGATCTCTTCGGTCCTGCCCACTCGACATATAACCAACTGCACCGGCATCTGGCTGTCTCGACATTTCAATCTGTCGCAGGATGGTATGGGTTCACCTCGCTCAATGTTTCCCTTACTGTTGCGCAAGATTATCATTTGCTCTCCGAGATGTACGACAATTTCGTAAATGGCACGTTGAAGACCAACAGTCGCAAGGAGAATAATACTCCTGGGAGCCTGTCGAAATCAATCACTCAATCCAGCGCAGATAAGCGTCGAGCCAGGGTTTGTCTCCATTCTTTTTTTAATTGATTTCTGGCAGCTCACTCTGTCGCAGCTTTGTGATAGGCGCTACAAGGAGGTCAAATCGATGGGTTATCGAAAGCCTATTCTGCGAATGATCAAGGTCAAGGCAGCCCATTCGGATGACGAGCGGCCCGAAGGTGGCGATCCGAAGAAGAACAAAGGTCTTTTTATCTGCACGAAGGAAGGTCGTAACCCGATCGTCACTGCATTCCTCCGGGAGCAGGATGCCAGCATCTTGAAACGGATGCAGCGCAGTCCACACAGGAACCAGAAGTGCGTTTTTGCGACGCCATTCTACCCTGCACTGACTGTCCGCAGAGTTCCAGAGACTCGAAAGGTTACTGATCCACCCACCGCTGCCTCTCCACTCTCCAGAGTCCTCCCCGTCGGCGTCCCCATCGATTTCTGGGATCCCGAGTTCTATAACAACGAGTTGGACCTTCAGGAGAGGGCCATGTACATCAACACAGGTGTTGCATTTCCCCTCCCGCGCTTCTGCACCCCCGAGCATGTTCGCAGCTGGGTCAAGATGCCTGCGAAGGAGTTTATGGTAAAATATGGCAATGACGTTCTCGCACTTTATAATATCCCGACGGAGGAGGAGCTTGCAGGGTTGGCTTCTCCTGCAGATGACGACGGCTCCGATGCTGATGATGAGACGACTGACCTCGATGATACCGAGGAGGATGAGCAGCCCATGGAGGATGACTAACAGATATGTCGTTTCTTTTTTTGACTCCATATTCACCGCTTCATAGTATGCCTTACAATATCCCTTTTCGATCTCCCATTATGCAATATGTCCCCATGTCCCATGTACCGTTGTTCAATGCTATATGCCCCATGCCCCATGTTCTTTGCCGGTGACTGTGGGATCTCTGTCTTGAATTAGAATTTCCTTTTTGTGGCACAATTCTCCGTTCATTTTGTCTCTGCACAAAATTCACCGAGTATACAGAGCCAATACAAGCTCGTGTTAGACTCAAATTTCCGAATTGAATCTGTGCGAATAAGGTGATAGCCTATCCTTAAAAGCTTTAAGATCGGCGGTGCATATTGTATTTCGGTGGAATGTTCAATCACACTCGGGGCAGGTTTCTGAAGCGGGCTGTGCTGTTTTTTGCCCAATAAATTCAACAGCAGACTTGTGATGAAACTTCTTCCTCTTCTGATCTCAACCAACTCGAAACTGTGGTGGCTAATCCAATGTCCGAATTGTAAGAAATAATTATGTGAATCAATCCCTGAAAGCGGAAATACATGTGACCAAACCTGACCATGCCTCAATGAGTCAGACATAGAACATGGAGGATTGATTGGGTAGTGCTTGATGGCTTGCTTCTCGCTCTGGTGGACCTTATCAGTTGCATGCGAGGTTGTCTTCCAGCGAAAACAATCATTATATTTTTTATCCCTCCTCCCATTCTCTGATATTACTGATATTTATTATTTTGCTGGTCATTCCCCCCATGTAGATACTTGCAATGGTGCACGCGTATCACGTAGAACCACGCCCCATCAAACCACGTGACCGTGTTTTGCTTCGAGAATCTCACTTCAAACGCCTCGTAGGACATGTATCGGACGGCTGCCAACTGGACTATAATTTTCCTTCATACTTGTTAAGCATATCTTTTATCCCATATTATTTTTGCCTACTCGCCTATTATTTTTCACACACCTGTAATCCAAACATTGCATACTTCCTACACGCAACACTTGCATCCGAGGCTTGAACCATCTCGGGCACCGCTAGGGATCAGTTCCCAGGTGACTCGATTGCTGGAGGTGCGAGTTAGCTCTCGGACTTTTTTGTCATTTATTTAAATAATAGGCAGCACCTTTTCTTTCGTATTTCAAGCTATAAATTTAAGTCAGAATGCTCTGTTAAAAAAAATTAGCGCCTTTTTTATGTCCCTAGATGCTGTGATTTTTTTTTTCAGGACATGTTTGCCATTGAAAATGTGGCCGAATAACCCAATTAAGGTGTGGCAGTGCTTTTTGATCTTGGAACACGGTCACGCTACTTTGAGAAACACGTTGATAAAAGTCTTCAATTGGCTCTTATGTTATTTCAAATACCATAGCAATGGCACTGGACAGTATTGCACCACATTTACTGTTTCTGAATACAAATTCTGCTGAATTGTAGTAAGATTTCTGCGGGGATTTCTCGGGTGTAAGAAGAATAAAGTGACAGATCTTAATGGGAAGCTGGATACCATTTCCGGGTAGTTCACATGCTGGCCTTTGATGCAGGAAGGCAGTGGCCGGACACACGACAGATCCTCAACTGATAGATTTAACCAATAAATGGTAGAGCTTCTCTAAATGCCCCCCCTTCTCGCCCACAACTTCCTCCCTCACCATGGTCCTCAAGGTTTCAGCAATTTGTGTTTGCTCTCGCTGCAAAGAGTCTACCGTTGTGATTGATGGATCACCCCAGCCTGGAAAGAAGGTACACCCACAAACCCGCAAACGTCATATGTTTGGGAAAGGACCTCCAGCAAAGAAAAAGGACAAACAGAGACCACTTTCAGACCAAGACACTGACTCCAATGATGAAGCACAAGGTATTCTCAGTGGTCGAATATGTTTGATATTGCTCACTCCAACCATGCAGATCCTGGGCCCAGAGGGGAGGAACTGGGTGCTCAAGATGCGGAAAGCCCTCCACTTGCTACTGTTGAACAGCTCTGCTGCCTGCTTGCTATCTGGCTTCATGCTGGTGCCGGTGTAAGCCGTGACACTGTGAATACTGTTCTCAAGGCCATTCAGTTTATCATTGCAACTACACTAGAGCTAGTCCGGCTCTCCCTTATCTCACAGGGCATCACTGGTGCAGAGCTCCCATCCTTCAAGATTCCTGTAGATATTCGCACCGTTCACAAACTTTATAAATTGGAGCCAGAAATTGTTCGCACAACTTGTTGCCCCAAGTGCTACACTATTTACGAAGGGGAAATTTGGGAGATCCCTTCTCGTTGCTCTTTTAAACGGTCCAAAGGTGCTAGGAAATGCAATGCAGATCTTCACCGGAAACGACGCACTCCTACTGGGATCAAGGAAGTTCCACACACAATGTTCAATACCCAGGCATTCGAATCATGGCTGGAGTTTTTCCTCTCTCAGCGGGTTATTGAGGACAACTTAGAACAGGCATTCAGCAGAACTGGACCTGCTCCAGGCGAACCTATTCATGATCTACGAGACAGTCGGGCTTGGAAGGATCTTGGAGACTACCTGTCCAACAAATACAACTTAGTCTTTGGACTCTATATTGACTGGTTTAATCCATATGGAAATAAGATCTCAGGTGTGTCAGTTCAATGTCGTCTTATTGCTATTGCTGATTCTATCCTTCCAGGCAAAGTGGTTTCATGCGGAGCAGTGGTTTTATGCTGCATGAATTTACCTGCTGACCTCCGCTATCTCCCGGAAAATGTCTTTATCGTTGGATTGCTTCCATCTCCATACAAGCCTGATGCAGTGCTTCTAACTCATCTCATGGACCCCATTGTCAAAACCATATTGGATTATAAGCAACCTGGCAAAAAGGTTGCCACACATTATCATACTGAGGGTGTTCATGTCCAGACCCGGATTATCCCACTCATTGCGGATTTGCCTGCTGCACGGGAGGCTGGTGGCTTCCTGTCACATGCGGCAATACAGTACTGCTGGTTCTGTCTACTCACTAGTGATGAGAACCATAGGCTTGATCATACATTATGGAACTACCGCACTGGAGAGCAAGTGCGAAGAGATGCCAGAGCCTGGCAAAAGTTGAAGACCATCAAGGATCGCAATAATAAAGCCAAGGAGACCGGTGTGCGGGGGTGCTCGTTGCATCTCCAGACTTACTGGGATCCTGTTCGGCACACAATTCTTGGATTTATGCACAATTGGCTGGAAGGTGTACTTGAACACCAGCTCCGAATTTTATGGGGAATTGGCCGAACACTCAAGAAGGCGAAGGAGTTGATGGAAATTCAAGACTATGAAGATTTTGATGAGAGAGATATTGCTGAAACTGGAACAGAAGTTGGCAGCTTATTAGATGATAATTTGGATGATCCTTCTGAGTTGGAGAGTTTACGCGAATCTCTCGCCTCCTTCAGCCCTGCAACTCCAGTTCCGAGTTCAGTTGATCTTGATAGAGAAGAAGACTGGGAGGATGTGGACATGGATGATGCCACGGAGTATGGTGACACAGCTGTTCATGGCAACTTTAAGATACCAACAGATGCACTGGAAAAAATTCGCACATGTATCAAAGAGGTCTCCCTTCCTACATGGGTGACACGACTACCAGACAATCTTGGAGAGAAAAAACATGGGAAACTGAAGGCAGAACAGTTTCTTACTTTATTTACTGCAATTCTGCCACTTGTTTTGCCGGAAACACCTTTGACAGAAGACGAGTTGACAAGTCAAGAAATGCTTGAAGGCTTTTATCATCTGGTCGCAGCAACAAATATTATTGCCTCCTATGAAACTTCAGACTCTGAAGCAGAATCTTTCATGGAGCATTACACTACATACCGCAAACATATTCAAAAGACGTATCCAGATTGTCCTGAGCCTCCCAATCTCCACTATGCGATGCATAATGAACGTATTCTCAAGTACTGGGGTCCGATGGCTGGTTTGAATGAGTTCTGGGGCGAACGAATTAACGGGATGCTTCAGAGAATTAAAACAAATAATCATCTATGTGAGTAGTTGCTCTGTCTAGAATTTCTATGTGCTTATTGATGTTTCAGATGATATGGATTACACCATGCTGCGCCAAATGGCTCGTCGCTGTCGTTTGCTTGCCTATCTTCACAACTCCGAATTTCTGGATCCACTCTTGAAGGAATTTGCTGATATTCTAGACATGAAAAATACAACCAAGCCAAAGGAGCCCGAAGAACTTGGTAGCTTTGCTGTGGCTCACTATCTATCCAAAGCCCCCAGAATGTCTCCAAAAGAGTACAAGGCAGTTTTGGGTTACCTTAATGCTTCTGGTGAAGCAAGTGTCAGTTGGCTGAGCTACCCAGCCATAGAATATCAGTCTATGGTTCTACCACCAAATGCCAAACGGCTTAGAGAGTACCACGAGCACGGGCGCACATATAGCTGCTATTCTTCGCACCATGCAAACAGCTTGATTCAGTTTCGGAAGCCTAATAGTAATGAGCCACCAATAACTGGGGTTATCAAGTTTATTCTGGAAGTACCCTTGCATGGATTCTTGAGGAAATTCATTTTTGTAGCGCCACATCGGCCCATTAACATCCATGGTACACCATTTGAGCATTGTCCACGCTTGATGGCCACTCTGGTTGAGGTTGAACCTTACCAGACTTTGATCGTTATTGAACCAAAACATGTTATCACCCATTTATCTGCCTGGACAAGACCTTCACGGACCTATCCAGGCGTCAATAAGCGATTTATGGTAGTTTGTTGGGCACTAAATAGAGGACGTAAATAAGTATACTGTATTTGAATTCAATGTGATTTTTTTAAAACAGAAACAGTCTCTTTACAACTGTGCTTGCGGACCTCCGTAATCTTCGCGGCAAGATCGGAACCAAGTTGACCCGGTGGGAAACCCATGCCCAATTTGGTAGTGAGATCTCGGAGGCAATCCGGTTATCACAGCCTGTCAAGCCCGTAGCGTGGGCGCAGCAAGTGCCGCTCGGTTGCCCTTATGACAGGTGCCCACTCATTTGCCCCCTGTGGCAATTTTCACAAACTCGATTGGATGTACGTGTTCGTTCCAATACAGAAATTCACTTACTGATCACCGTGTTAGTTGAGTGAAATAGCGGTACGTACAGTTTCATCAAATCCCGAACGCATCTTGCTTGTTCGTAAACCAACAGGTTGTAGCCGGTCTCGTAGTATCCATAACGCTCGCCCTACTCTCCCTGCCCCCCACGATCTTCCATCAACAAGGCGAAGACGATCAGCATATTCTAATCGATGGAATCGGGATCTTGCACGCGATATGGTTATATCGCGACCGTCCAACGCTTGAGGCACTCCTGGAGCAGGTCGAGCATCTTACCGACAAAAATCTCCGTGAGGCAGGTTTGGTGCGGACTAGCTTGGTCGGAGGAGGGCTTCATTGCCGGAAGCGTCGCAAATGGTTTTGAATTAGTCGTTCTACAAAATGTAAAATACAGTTCACATTTCGCTTCAGGTTCGAGGAAATCATAGAGCCGCACAGGCAGTCCTAGCGCCAGAGCAATCCACTCAGCATACAATACAAGGAGATAGACAAATGGTATCCACCTCGCACTCGTGGACGGGGGTAGCAGGGGCAATGACCGCTGCACCTGGAATCATGTAGCTGGTAGTGAGATGCGCAAGCGAATTATACCGCGCCGAGGACCAACTCGAATGCCAGTGTCCCGCATACGTGCAGAAACTAGCTCTCTAATCCCGGAATGACATTCTGGGATTAGAGAGCTAGGGCGGGGGCGAGGAGGTGATACGGAAGTGGTAACGTGATGGATCCGAGATGGGCGGAGGTGGCACGAAGGTGGCCAGCAAT
This sequence comes from Mycena leptocephala, assembly GCA_029378395.1. Lineage (NCBI taxonomy): Eukaryota > Fungi > Basidiomycota > Agaricomycetes > Agaricales > Mycenaceae > Mycena > Mycena leptocephala. The sequence goes on along the minus strand of JARJLF010000534.1, from coordinate 149,132 downwards.
GTCAAACGTCGCTTAGGTCGCAGGTGGGATCACTCCATCAAATAGGGTCAACTACGGAATTTCGATGGAATTTTGGTGCATTCTGGGATTAACAAGTGTAGTGTGCCCGCAGTAGTGGGAGCAAAATTATGATTTCTATATCATCTGCAAGGCTGGAACGAGGGCTTTCAGACGGTATATACACTTCGTAGGCCTCGTTCAAAAGGGCAATCGGAATTCGCGTTTGGATCAGGGTGAAATGATTTTCAGAACGCCGGTCAGTTCACATCTGCAGAACATTCAATAGACAGGTTGCGCATGAGCCACTGGAGCCACTCAGTGGCTCTCGGGCCGTGCGCAAAAATAGTAGGCGAGTGGCTCCAATGAGCCACTCACAGCCATTCACGTCATTTTTTGGCGGTGGAGCCACCCATTTGCGCACTGTCCGAGAGCCACTGGGTGGCTCCAGTGGCTCGTGCGCAACCTGTCTAATAATGGTGCGCTTGAGCTGTGCCTTTGGTGAAACATCTGAATTGATCTTTGGATGAGGTCTGCCAACTTGGATTTGGCCAAAACCGATGGGCAAGGCATTTTTTGTGAGGATCAAGTCGGGAGGTGATGGGTGTGTCACACCCCCACCTGTTTGAAACTTAACCCCAGGACTTTATTTCTCCTGAGGTTTGTGCAAGAAATTTGCTGGGGGGGCGTCGATGAAAAACGTGTATCAGAGGGAGTAGAAGACACCCCCAAATTTTGGGCTGACCGGATAACATCTGGGTTCACACCCAATATTTGCAACGCCCTTCCATTTCTTCTTTCACATACAACTAGGTGGCAGTACAAACCATACACATTTGCAGTATTTCACGTTGTATCCACGCATTTTCAGCTACAGTGACAGTCCGTAACCGTAAAGCGAGCTCGAGAGGGCCACACGGGACAGGCGCGATGCCGTCGGGGGACGTGATTCGCCGCGTGATGTCACACTATCTGTACGTGCTTGAATCGGGAGTTCTTTCGCTTCTTGTCTTCCGCTTCCATGTCGCGTCACCATCATCCACGTTGTATAGCACGGCGGCATGCCCGACCCTGGGACCCGTCGCTGCTTGAATCGTGTGAAGACAGGCCCAGCGCATGAGCATGACACCAGCGAACCCGCGGCCCGTAACCTGGCACTCGGTTGGTTCGGCAATCCCACGCTGAATGACGAGTGTGCAAATTAAACCGAAGAGGCCAAAGAAATTCCGACATAAGTGATAGATCGGATGGGTCTCTCATCAGATTCAGAGGGCAGAATAGATCGGGTCATTTCTCATAAGAGGCAAGTGATACATGGAAACGCGATGTACGCCTGCCAAAACCATCTCATTCTCTTGAGAATCTTTCCCATCGGCTAATCACGGAAAGATGATCAACCCCCTGCCAGTCGCCAGTCGCTTCCATTACCCACCGTCGACGACGTTTTCCGTCTCGGCAGTGCGCAGATTGTTTGGGATGACGGGCTCCCAATCGACGGTGGGCCGTGCAAACCGAATCGTTCTCCGGTTGTGAGCTTGCGTAACTAACTTGGGGGCGCGCGGCGCGCCGGCGGAAGCACGGCGCAACCTCGGTCCTTTTTAACATCAAAGGTTGTTTTTACACCTCCATCAAGTTGTTCCCGCTTGATTCATCTCCGCACGACCTTCATCTACACAATCAACCTGTTCCCTGTCGAGCTCGTAACTTAAGTAGCTCAAGCCCGTTGCTCCTCGTTTCCTCTCCCCATCTGCTTTCCGGTTCCTCTCCGTTCGCCTGCGGCAGACCCCGGTGGTTTTCCCATCCCGCCCCCTTTCCTTTCCTTTCTCCCCCTTGCCCTCCTCCTCCTCTAAGTTTCCACCTTTCATTTTTCCTTCATTTCTTTTCTCGGACGCCGGCGCCACTATCCGCTATTCGCTATGCCTTCCACAAATTTCACGATCGACAACATCAACCCAATGATCCAGTACGGGCCTCAGAGCGCGTGGTCCGAAGGAGACGACGCAGAGGATTCGTTGGGGAGCCAGTGCGTCCTTTCGCTGCTTCTTATCTGTCTGGGATGACACGTACTGGTCGGCCAACGACCCTTAAAGATACTTCAAAGGCACATTCACGACGACCACGACCTTCCAAAGCTTTGCGACGTTCACCTTCAACGGGACACAGGTGTTCATCTGTGGTGCGAAGCGGTCTAACCACGGCCCGTACCAGATTCACCTGGACGGACTCGCTTCTTCCTTCGACGGATTCTCGGCCGAGGCTATCTTGCAACAGCCGCTATACACCTCGCCTGTGCTGGAGCAGGGCCAACACACGGTTACGCTCATCAACTACTCGGATGACCCCAATCGCCCTTTTTTGGATCTTGATTTCGTGCGTCTCTGTTCACATCCCTCTCCATCTCTCTTGCATCTCAGTGACGCGTGCACACTGAGCCACCGAAATTAGATCACCTGGACGACAACCTTGGAAGACGGCGAGAGCGGCGTTATACGGATCCAGGACACCGATAGCGCGTTTGTATATGCGCCCGCCGATGCGTGGAGCACGAATCTCGGAACGCTCACGGGGTTCGATGGGGGCTCTGGGCAGTAAGTGCAAAACAGATCGCTGAACCTCTGTTCTTGTGTTCACCACCCGCAGTGTTTCCTCGGACCCCTCTGCATCGGTATCATTCAAATTTCAGGTGCGCTCTCGTCTCCTCATCCATCCCTTTCACTCCCTTCACCCCCCACAGGGCGACTCTATATCCGTGTTTGGAGTCGTCGGCCCCTTCGTCGCACCGTACACCGTCCAGATAGACGGCGTCCTGGCTCCAACAATAGCCGGGACGTCTGGCGCCTCTTCCGGCTCCTTCAACGCCACAAAGCAGTCCTACATCCAGCAAGTCGCCCTCTACCGCGGCTCGGGACTTGGTGCCGGCTCGCACACGATCACGCTTATGGCGCATCAGTCGGCCGCAGGGCAGATGCTGGCGATCGACTATGCGGAGTTGCCAAGCGTGGCTGCGGGGACGCAAAATGGTGGGGATGGGACCCCCGCCGCTCTCGTTACGACGACGACGACGGGGGGACAAGGCGTCGTGACAGCGGCAGTAATGCCGGGTACGTCGTCTGCTAGCGTGGGAGCGAGCACAGGAGCCACACAACCTGGGACCACCTCCAAGTGCGTTTTATCCACCAGTACATGCTTCACATTCTCTCATCAAAACAGATTCCAAATCAGCCACATGGCCATCCTCATAGGCGTATTAGTCTCTGTCGTCGTTTTGCTGTCGGGCGCATGTCTTATCTTCTGGTGGTCAAGACTGAACCGGGACGGCGGTAAATTCGGGCTTGCGCTCAGCGACGAGGAGAAGAGAGTGGATGTCGAGATAGCGCCGCCTCCAATGCTGGAGCCCCAGATTGCTAGACGTCCGCAGATTCAAAACCAGAGTCGGCTGGATACTCCTCTACCGCAGGATAATCTCTCCCCCTACGTGTTTGTGGTTCCACCACCCCATTCCGTGCCGTCAGGACCAAACGCTTTGTCGCCCCCGCACAGGCGGAGCGAAAAGGAAAGATTAAGGCTGTTTACCGACGGGCGGGTGTATCCACTGTCGCCTCAGTCAGAGTCGCTGGGGCTGGGTGACCTGGGGGCCGCGCCGGAGATGAACACAGTATCGACGGAGTATGAGCCGCCGCCCGAATATTCTTCCAATCTTGGGAGCACAATGTGACTTGAGGGCGTTGAGGTTGGTCGATGCGTACCGTACCAGGAGGGGTGTATTTGGGAATCAGACAATCAAATCTGGCGTGCCAAACTGGCATGCTCCACACTAAGCGGAGTTTGAACTTGGCTTGGACAGGCGTGATTTTGAAAGGTACGCACGCCAAAGAATGCCCAACGCTTTTCTCACAACGACATTATATGCTGACCTACCTAAACATCTGCCTCCACAACTGCCATACCTACATCTCCATTGTCATCGTGGTTGTCGTTGCCACCGCCACCGCGGCAAGTTATTATGTATTGTAACTAGTTAAGTTTGCTCTATTTATGTTAATCACCTCAGACTGTTTCACCCTTGGTTCAACATGTAGCCATCAACTTGGACATCAATGTTGCACTCTGTTTCGCTACATTGGTGGACACATTGGGAAACACTCTGAGTCGGAATAACTCCGCGGTGCGCCATGATAGCCGTTAGCGTCACCGCGATGGTTGCAACCACGATCACGGTGGCAGACAGTAAGACCCATCGGGTGGTTCCCGACTCGTAAGACCATCCTATGGTCTGCGCGTTGTATAGGCCGGTGATGGGGACGAAAATGTCGCTGGGAATGCCCGTGTCCGTCCAGTTTGGTATGGTCCCCTTGGCCGAGAGGCATGTTCGCAACATCTGCTTGTGACTTGATGTAAGGGGTTTATTTTCTTGAAAGGACAACACACCGTTATGGTTGAATCCAGCGGACAAAATTATTTTCAACACTACTTAAGCCAAAAAATGAGAAATTTGACACAGCCAGACTATGGGGCATATACTGTAAAATAATTCAGGGTCATATCTCAAAAAAATGTCACCACTTGGTTGACAGAGGCACACCTTGGGATCACCCAAAGAAAAACATTCATATTTGCTAAAAGAGATGACACCACTTGCTCCCGACCATTTTAAGCGCGCGACGTGTTAGCTAAGAAAAATATGAAAAGAAAAAGACTCAACTTGGAGTTCAACAATTGCGTTTAGGATGGTGCGGATTGCACTGAACTGATGCAGAACACGGCTCCGCTGCCGGCTGTTGTGCATTCGGCAGAGAACCGATGATGCACTGATGTCGCACCAACTCGCATCAACTCGCATCAACTCGCATCAATTCAGAATTGATGTCAATTCATGTTCAACCTATATATTTCAGCGACCAGGATGCAGGCACCCTGGGGTGGCTGTGTGGTTTCGGGCATCTTGAGGTGGATAGGTGGCTGTACAGTTTCAGTTCCCGACCTTTTTTTTTTTGTTTTGCAGGGAGTAGGAACAAATGTTTTCAGTTTTTTTTTTCTTAACTTTTTATTTTTATGTGCACCTTAACCTACACAGCCACCCCAGAATGCGTGCATCGATTGTGCAACAGAATGGCCACGCAATGGTAGCGGCCCCCGCGATGGCAGTCATGGTGGTCATGATATTCATCGCGCCTGCGAGTGTGTATTGTCAGCAGTACGAAGGAGGAGAAATTGGATTGAATAAAGTATAGGGAAGCTTCGATTCTTACCAAACCAATCCCCGAGCAGTCCTGAGCCTACGCGTCCTACCCCAGAGCTGAAATTGGCAATAGCGACAAGATAGAAGGCAAAGTCGGGGGAGATTCCGAACGCGATCGCGCTACTGCTGATGTAGGTTGACACTGGGGTTGTGATTCAAAGATTCAGCGACCAAGGACAAGTGGTGACTTTACGAGGCAAACGCACTGGTGAAGAGCCCGAGGAATGTTACGAATGTGCAGACACCGAAGACAGACAGTGCACTGCTACTACGAAACGCGTGAAGACCGAGTAGACCCCCGGGTGCCTTGACAGGGCCCAGGCGCCGCGCGATGCACTATGAGCGGAGAATCAGTATTGATTCACAGAATGAACAACTGCTTATTCAAAACAAACCATATTCGCGATGACGAGCACAAAGGCCAGTATGAATCCCAGGCTGCGCGTCGCCCACGGAAATCTGTTTGTATTTCAGTCAGCTCGTGATATAAGACCGCGACAGCCCCCACACACCCAACTCTTGCGATGAGCTGCCGCAGAATAATGGGTTGGACGGTAGATTCCAGCGCTCCCCCAGGGCATGTCACTCCCTGCAAAATAAATCAACGCCTTCACGGTCCCCGTGAATTTATCACGCACTCCGCACAGAACAATCCAAGCTTTCAGGCCGCCCTCAGGGTAATCGTCGACATCATCTTGCGGCAGCGAAGCAGTGGTTTCGACCTTGTCATCGCTTGCGCCGTCCATTGGTGTACTGAGGTGATCAACGTTGGGCTGTGGTGCTATCTTGTCAAACAGGTTTATGTGGGATCTGTGTGGGATCGAGAAGACGCTCAGGGTTTGAGAGCTCTCCGACATCAAGATTGCAGGTTCATTCCGGCGAGCGAACCGTCATGTACGTGCAACTCTCTTCCGTCCTCGACGGACACTCGTCCCTGATTCGCATGGATTGAGCGCGCGCATAGCTCACATAACGTTTCGCGCGTCGGAATGGACACCGGAATCTTAATGTATTTGCCGCTCGGAGAGCTCGCTATTTACCGCTCGGAGAGCTCTCAACCCCAGAGCGTCATCCCGATTACACATAAAGATGTTTGAAAAAATACATCAGCAAAACCTGGGTCCCCAACGTAGCTCTACGCAGCGCCCGTAGCGCCTGCAGTGCCTGTAGGAAGGTTAACCTCCATGTGGAACTACGTAGTTCAGCCGATTCCACTGTAGACCTCTGCAGTTCGGCCTGGTCTACGTAGTTGGCTCCAGTGCGGTCAAAAAAAAAAAAAAAAACCCTTGTAATGATTTGTGAGCGGGGATTGATTCAGGCACTTCCTATCGGGTACAGGACTGTTTTCGATTAGCGGGATAGTTTATTCATTTACTCATTTTACATATCTTCCAGCCCGACAGCTATTTACCTGTGCTCGTATCCTCGTATCTTCTGCCGCCAACCTTCTTCGATACAAGAATATCCTGCTAAAGCTCAATGCAACTGAACAAGTGGTTTCTTTGCCCAGGAAATGGGGACTTCTTCTCAGTCCCGGAAATCTCGTCCCACTCCCTTTCAACTCCTTCCAAAAGCAGGTCGTACTCTTCCTCGGAGCTGACTTACCCGATGCCGCCTGCTTTCAGAACCGGTGTCTTGTATGCTTTCAACTTTGAATATGGCAACCTGATTAATACGATTGATGACGCCCGATTCTCCATCCCATTTTCCTACTCGTTGCATCCTCGATTCACTTTGAACCTCGACGAAACCGGCCTCTGCGAGCATTTTTGGCATGTCTTTTGCGCAGTCAAGGTTCAGATTGCGGGAAGAGCATATACTTCGAACCATTGCTGTGAGTTTCTCCAGGCAAGGCTTTCCAGGATAATCTCACCCCCAGGCAGCGCTTTCACCCAACTGCACCCAACCTCCGGGCCGAAGTGCACGGTGAATATCGCCCAACACGATCGGCAAGTCGGATCTTTGGAGCCCGGCCATGAGGAGCCGCTGGTAAACCAGCGAAAATGTGTTTGTCCATTCCGCGGGAAGGCGTGTCGCACTTTAGACCCGAAACTCGATTTGCTTCGGTGGCGACACCAGGAACATTCGTGATTCGATGTCGATTCCGAACATGGGGATAGAAGTATTAACGGATTTCGCCAGATCCATAATCCAGAGGCCTTGCAGAAAGGTGGGACGGTGAGCGTTATCGCCTTTCGTTGTGGCAGAGCCGTATGGCCGGTGTGTGGAAACTCAACCACACGCTGGTTTCGGCTTTAGCCTGATTCATTATCACTTTACTTATATCATTGTTTGGATTGTAAATACGCACCCACGGTGCCAGCACACAATCAATTCTACGTCTTACGCTCATCAGTGCGAGCCAATGCGGCCTAGTGGCCGAATCCCGTGTTTTCCAGTGTTCAACTTCGATCTACGTAACCTCGACCGTACGTACTCGGCGTGCGAAACCCTTCGACATCACAGATTCACTCGGAATCTGTCTCGTGCTCATTTCTTCGACCTACCGCTACCCTCTTGATCCTCGTCTCGGTTACTTGACCTATACCCTCATATCTTTATCCCCTCAACAACTTTTCTATTCTAAAATCGAACGACCACCGACCCTATTAAAGAACCCGCACCCCGGGCATTCAGCCCTACCACATCGTATGCGACAGTAGCTCACCTGGTCCAGTTCCTATTTCCAGAACCGCATCGTTCACATCCAAGTGGACAGGTGCCAATAGTATCCTGTTTTCATAACTTTCTTTCAAGATCTGGTGTTGCAAGGTGAGCCTGGACATTGTCAAATTTCGTGCCTTGGACGCCAGAGATGATGATATTACCCCTGTAACTCTTCGTCGTCGGCGGGAAGAGTATATTGAGATCCAGGATACGCTTGGTGCATTCTTGCAACGTGCTCAATGGGAAGGGGAACCAGTGAGTGCAATGGGAGCACTGACATAGCTTGCGGTGATAGTGCATGGTCTTGTGACACATGAAGGGAGGTGGCGGTGAAGCCCCTGTCTGTCTCTCCTGCTTCTGACCGCCACCTCGACATAGTCGCTCACCTTGTCCTCGCTCCCAAGATCCGACATTTCTGCTTTCTGCATCATACTGGTTTTAATCATAGCCTACAATGCCGAAATTCACCAAGACCCTTGCCTCACTTAATACCACCCAGCTCCTATCCGCAATGGGAGACTTTCGAATCCCGGTTACAGCCGCCTACACCGTTTCCCAGCTTCGAACACTGGTGAAGACCCACTTAGCCGCCAATCTCGACCTCATTCACGACCCCGACTATGCTCCGCTCTTCACCAAGCGGGTCAGGGACGCTTATATTGCGGAAAATCCCAACCCACCTTCCACGCCATCGTCCTGGCATGGAATTGACCCGGGATCGGTCGACACTCGTAGCTCATCGCCCAGCGTAGCTCCTTCTTTACACGAGTCGGCCAGCCCAGAGTCGCCACGCGACGTAGAGAGAGAAGCCCGGTTGCAGTTGTTCCAGTCTTTGAATAACAAAGATCTGGATAGAGCACTTCCTTCCCTGGTGAGTCTTCTATCTTGCCTGTCTTTAACCATTCAGTAGTCTATTTCTTCTTTCTGGCCTTCGAGCCATCGGTTGAATCTCAAAATTTCGGCTCATGCCTCATCTTGAACCCTATACTCCGAGCTCGTGCCTCGATACAACCTCGTACTCCAGGCCTTAGCCTCCCTTACTCGAACTCGAACCCCAGGCTTTAGCCTATTTTACCTCCACTCCGAGCTCGTGCCTCGAACTCGAACTCAAGGCTTTAGCCTATTTTATCTCTACTCCGAGCTCGTGGCTCGAACCAGAACCCAAGGCTTTAGCCTATGTTACAGGCACCCTGACCTTGTGCCTCGAACTCCAACTCCAGGTTTTGACCTATTTTTAAGACTCGCCCGCTTCTTCTCACAATCGCATACTATCAAATTGCTTGCTCATACAACTGTCTCCAGGACAATCTGACCAGCGCTCGCAGCCTTTCAAAGATCCCAATGAGTCACTCAATTCGGCCCTTGCAGCGCAGAAGCGTCCCGAGCGTCTGCCTGGTCTGACCGCCACTAATGCCGCACACCTGATTCCTGACGCCATTCGGAAGCGATTTGCACAGGGCTGGAAACAACATGTTCCACTCCATTATCTCACCGATAGCTACTGCTCGCATGACAACGCAGCCGTTGCCAAAGACCTCGACGATACCTAAGCCCTCGATGGTTCACGCGGTGTTATTGCCGTCTCCAAGAGTCTTCCCAGCGAGCCGGAACTCATTCTCACCTTCGCGGAATGGTTCCAAGCGTGGGGACGTTTCCTAGAGCTCGTGGAGACTTACTACCCACGCGAAAAGGAGATGTGGAAGAAGCATTATGAACGTATCTTGGCCATGCCCAACAAAGACGAAATTTGGCGAGTGTGTGTTGCTTACGACTCCGAGGTTCGCCGCCGTTCCTGCACCAGCCGCGAGGTAACCCGAATCGTCTCCAGATCACGGCTCCCGGCGTCCAAGCCGAGTTTCGTTGCTTCGTATGCGGCGAAATCGACCCCACCCATCGCACTCGCAGATGCAATGCCCGTAAACTTGTCACTGGCAAGGACGTCATCATCTGGTCCCGAAAAGATGGTGAACCGCGGCTCGACCGCAACGGCGTCAGCTACTGCTATAGCTATAACGGCCGCTCGGGTTGTGACCAGGGTGCCAACTGCTCTCACGGAAAGCATTGGTGCACGCTTTGTGGCTCCAAGGACGGCTCTCACGCCGCTCAGGGATGCTCGGCTCTCTAGTATTCTCCCCGTCGTCACTCCCCTCCTGCCGGACAGTTAGGAACGTCTCCTGCGTCAGGCAGACATATACCATATTTTTTCCGATGTCCCTGTCGGCCTTCGGGAAGGCTTTGACATGGGAATTTCCTCCACTCTCACCGATACCTTCATGCCGCCTAATCGCGCGCCAGCTCTCGAAAATCCTGACTTCATTCGTAATTACATACACGCAGAACGCTCCGCTGGCCATTATACCGGCCCTTTCTCTCCCTCTCGTCTTGAAAATTTAATTGGACATTTTCGCACTTCTCCGCTCGGGGTTGTACCTAGCCCTGACGAACATGGACTTATCCAGGATTTTTCATTCCCTTATAACGATCCAGCTCGTGCCTCAGTTAACTCGGAGATTGACTCTGACGATTTCCACTGTGAATGGGGGGACCTTTTCGGAGATCATCCTCCTCGCCATGGATGCTCCACCGGGAACTCAAGCCGCTACTCTTGATGTCGACGCCGCATTCCGTCGCGTTCCAATTCACCCAACTTAACAGCCCCATTTTGTGATTCACTGGGACAGCCTCTGCTACATTGACCACAACGCACCATTCGGAAGCGCAAGTTCTGGCGGCGTGTTCGGCCGTTTAGCTGACGCTATCGCTGCCCTTTACACTCGAAACGACATGGGCCCAATCAAGAAATGGGTCGATGACTTTTTGTTCTTCCGCTATCTCAACAGATCCAATCCACCTTCCTACTCGTACAGTTTGGATGATATCTACGCGTTTGCAACTCAACTCGGATGGCCGTGGAAGCCTTCCAAGACTCGTCCATTCGCATCCAGGTTCAAATATATCGGTTTCATTTGGGACTTGGTCCACAAGACGGTCGAGATCCCTACCGAAAAGAAAGCTCGCTATCTCGAGAAACTCGCGCGATGGGTTGGCGGGGCGCAGTTCAACGAGAAGCAAACTGATACCATACTTCTCGTGCATTGTTCACTCGCCGTCCCTCATAGCCGCTCACGCCTTCCCGCGATTTCAAACTTCGCATCCTCCTTTTCCCATGCTAGTTCTCCATTTAGCAAACGGACTCCCAACGCGACCGTACTCGCAGACATTGAATGGTGGCGGATTCAATTGTCTCAGGAATTTTGCGGTTCTACTCTCATTCGCCCACTGGCATCCATCGCGGCTACTCAGCCACCCATTTCCACCTTCACTCGGACAATGAAGGCGTCATTGGTGCTCTCGAGGGCGGTAAAGCTCGCAACCCTGAGCAGAACCGTGTTCTTCGTCGCATCGTTTCGCTCTTACGCTCGTACTCCATTTGGATAGTAACCATTACTTACGTTCCGTCTGAGGACAATATTTCGGACAAGCCGTCCAGAGGCGAACCTCCTGTTCAACTCGGATTCTCTCCCGCTCCATCCTCATTTAAAATACCCTATTATCTTAGTTTCTTTATCTCTGACTCGTAACTCAGTCTTTACTCAATATTCATTTATACTTCTTCGAACGGAGTTCAAACGCCCGAACGCGTTCCACATGCAGACCAACAGTTTCAATGCAAAACACGGCCAAACACGACAACCGCTTATTCTCTACTACCATGCGCACGGATAATCCTGCCCTTTCTCCCGGCAATTACACCGGCCCATACCCAATCAATCCTTCCCCCCAAATTCGCACAAAGCCACACATCTGGACACCCTCAAAAACGGACAAACGGCCCTCCCACAAGCGACATGTCGCCATAACCCCTATACGCGTAGCACATCAGACGCCGCGCATTTTCCATCATCTCCCGGGCATTTCGAAACGGAATTCCCCACCATTTACTCCCTCCAAAAACTCTCTGGCCAAAGTCCAGCTTGCTCTCGAGCACGCCTGGGCCGATTCGACGGCCACAAACTATGGCTATGCGCTGAATCGGTTTCTCAAATTCTGCGCAGACGACAAAATTCCATCGAGACTGCAACTGCCTGCAGATGAATTCGTTCTCTGTGCATTTGCAGCCTCTGGTGCCGGTGTTCATTCTGGCTCCACGGCGCGCAACAATGTTGCGGCCCTTAAGGCTTGGCATGTCGCATAGAATCAAGAGTGGCAAGGCGGTTCACGATTACACTACGTGCTCGCCGGTGTCGAAAATCTCGCACCTGAGTCCTCTAAAACTTTTTAGCGCTGGTTGCGCTCTAACCTTCTTCCTGCACGGATTCGATTTTCTACAATAGCCATCCACACGAGCTGCCCTGATTTAAAGTTGCGTTGAAGGTAAATTGACTTGGTCTCGCTTTGAATCAATCAAAATGCTGGCCATTTTCCACATGGACAGAGTTGCCAGTGGGTCTCGTAGCTGGAGCGAGTGGCTTGCACTTTGAGCCTGGCGTACTGGGTGATTCAGGGTGTTTTTGTTTCGCTCTGAGAGGCCTCGGCTTATACATTTGCAGCTCCGTCTTGTGGTCCAAAACGGATGGCTGTGTCTGGCATAGCCACTGGGTAGCTAGCTATCTGTGTGGTTCGTTTGGGCACCCAAATGAACTAGCTATATGTGTAGGTAAAAGACAAATTCCTGTCGAGTGTAACGTTATTCGAGTCCTAAAACTCCAGCGGCATTTACCGTGAGTCATCAAGGCTGTGCCGTCCCAGTGGCAGTGTCCAATAGCATCAACTGGAAATGTGATGCCATCAGTCTGGCTGGCTGCAGAGGGGATAAAGCCGCAAATACCCAAGTGCTTCGACTGTTGTAATCTGACCGAGTCAGTGTTCACAATTCTTGGAATTTTCTCTCACTGAGATGGGTAATGAACATCCTTTTGAATTATAGGTTTTTGGAACGTCTAAATAAAATTGGGGGGTCACCGTCACCCGAACGCTAGGTCGGATTACTACAGTGGGACCATAAGTGGCCCATACTTTCACTGGTTGAAACCCACTCCAAGGGATGCGCCGGACTCATGCAGTGGGACGTTCAGAGAGCCGGCGAAGCCACCAGTGACTCACTTATGTTGAAGGCTTTTCGGCAGTGAGTCATTCTGGTGCTTCCGCTCCGAAATGACTCAGTACCTAGCCAGATTTGGAGACCTGGGCTCAAGTGCTTGGCCCAGAGGGGTAACGGATAGGGGGGGCTGTCCAGGGGATTATATGGAGTAGGCAGACTGCAGAGGGCGACTTGAATCCAAGCAGGAAATGAAGTCTATTGAGGTGGGGTGTCAGCACAGGGCCTCACCGCAGGGATAACTGCGACGTGGGCGGCTGGGCGATACAAGAAGATAGGCAAACGCGGTAGATTGAGCTCTGGAGAATAGACTAGAATAGTGTAAGGAACCTATCTACCTATGCTAGGGTTATATACTGCAAGGCGTAGTAATGACTACCGGTCACCAAGGAGTCCGTTGGAAATAGTGGTCGCATCGTTGAAATACGATTGCCATTGAAATGCGATCGGGTTGAAATACGATCGTAGTTGCAAGTGATCAAGTTGAAATAACCCGATCAGGAACGAGAGCGATCAGGGGTTTTGAGCACGACGTCGGGGAAGAGGAGACAAGACGAGGGAAGGGGAGGTAGTGGGAGCATCCCGAAGTATAACCCGGTGGGTGTCTGTGTAGTCGCCGGGTTATTGGAATGAATTTGGGGAGTGTGGAAAAGAGCAAATCATGACATGGGGTAAGGGAAGATTGAGTACATGGTAAATAGGTCCAGTATTTATAGGAGCCTTCGAGGCTGTGTTGGTAGCATGCAGTACCGTAGGGTGGAAGCAATAGGACTCCAAAAGGAGCAGCGGAATTTAGCCGAGCGGAGGAGGAGGCGGAATTGAATATAGGGACAAAGGAGCAGGCGGAAAAGGCGGTAGAGACCAAGGAGTACACGGAATAAGGATGGAGAAGGAAGAGGAGAACATAAGAGGGAAATATGAGTGATATAGGAGAGGTGGGGAAACCACCGAGGAAGATAGAGGCACGTAGACCTCGCGGAATTGGGAATAACGGCTGAGGAGTATGCGGAATAAGGACGGAGAGCTTCAAGGAGAGCTAGAGGTAGCGTAGGAGATCCGTAGGAGTTAAATAGGGAGAATAGGAGGAAAGGCGGAGAAGATGAGAAGGTGGTGGAGGAGAAAGGAGGAGGCGGAGTTGACGGAATGAACTGTGAGAAGCCGGAATAGCTGTGCTGTGAGAACTCCGCTGACTGCGTGTGAACTCCGTTTCCGTGTGTAGCGCGCCTTGGTGCGTATCAGCGCGATTTCGGAACGGAGGGAATCAGGACGTGAACGATGACAGATGAAGACGGCGCATTGAAGAGTTGAGGAGGCAAATTTGAGGGTGGAGATTTATCGTTTGCACATTCGGTGCAGACATCCTGCAGCAATTTGCGATTCCGGGAAGGCAGCTCGGCTTGAACGGAAGACGACTCGAGGCTGACTCGAGGATTGTTGGCAGGGAGATGCGTTGGCTGTGATCCGTGCGCGAATCTGTTTCTGTTGTCGCCCGTCTTTGGGGGACATCTACGGCTAATTTCGTATAGGAATACGGGCGCAAAAGGGAACTGGGCCAGCAAGTTAGAAAGGAGATTAGGAAAGACAAGCAGCCGGTGTTCTGGACTGAATGCGTTGAAGACGGCTTAACGAGATTCTTGAGATGCAGCTTGAGAAGACTCTTGCAGCTTGAGGAACACTGCTTGAAGAGCACAACTTGAAGGAGGCTTGATGACCCGATGTAGAAGTCCCGAGGGTTGCGGATGGGTGGAGGGACAGAAAGGTGCGGGAAGAGAAGGCCCATCAGATCGGACCTGATCGGACGAATTGGATGTCGATCCGCTTGATCCGGCGTCGTCACTCGTCTGCATTTTTCTTCACTTCCCACCATGCCACCGTATCCAGCCGATAGCGTCGTTCATACAATCAATGACCGCTACTGCTCAAACCAAGCCTGCTGCGCATCGAAACTCCAGGGGGCATCCCTCTCCCGGTGCTCCTCGTGCATGATGGTGTTCTACTGCGTAGGTGGATATCGATTGCGCACCTCGAATTGTGTCTCACAGATCGAATGCTTAGAGCTCAGCCTGCCAACGGGCGGATTGGCCGCATCATAAGGGATTGTGCAAAAAGCACACCGCGATGCAACAGAGCCTCCTGAATACACCGGAGACAAGAGATCTAATAACGGATTTCGACGCATGGCAGAGCGCAATGGGTGCGCTGCTTTACACCTGGATTTGTGTTGGTGGTATGGAGTTTGCGCTTCCCAGTCGTGCTACCTACCACTGACCATTGCTCCTTCAGCCCTCGAAGTTTCCAAGCATCCCGAGAACATCCAAAGCAAATTTGTTGTCCTTGTACTGCGTAAACGGACGCCGCGTCCAACTGCAGTCTTGAAAATGTTCGAATACGTCAACATTTTCGTCATCGATCGCGCCGAATACGCACTTCGAATTCGAGGGAAGCCACTCGGGGCGGAATTTCAAACCGTGCTCGAAACGACCAAACAAGCCGATGACTTTGCGAAGAGGCAGGGAATGCTGGGGGCGGCGCTGGTAATGACTGATATTGGCGAGGGACTGCGTGGGACGCCGGTGGTTATGAAGCCGTCCGCTCTTGCCAAAGAAGACAACGACGATTGGGAGATCACCATCAAACGCATCATAAACGAGGGACTGAGTATTAAAAAGATCTTTGGAGCGCAGGAGAAAGCCGGAACGTTGCCCCCCATCAGCCTTTTGGCACGGTGCTTGCGCCTCGATTGACCTTGTCGGCTTGTCGCAGGCTGAACGCTACATAGAACTAGACAGAAATTTGTGCATATGATGATCTGCGTATGAATCAAGTCTTCTGGTAGTGATAGAGCAGCAGTGGAATGTGGGGTGCAATGCAATCAATATGATGACCACGGTTCATACTCCAGAGTGGAACAGGCGTCTCCCGCAGATATCCTCTACCTCGCAAATGGATGCCATGCTGACACAGACCGACCACCACCGAGGCAATCTGCATTGTTATCTTTCCCTGAATATGGGCCCCAGCTTCCCCTCGCCGTACCGACAGCTGAAACGTGCGCACAAGAGGAGTCGACTCGATTTAGTTGAACCTGACAGGAGCGATGGTAAGGTGAGCCAGAGAATTGGAATGGTGCAGCGCAATTCCGCGCTCACACGATCGCTCGAGATTTCCAGTGATCCCGCAAACACGAGAGAATTTAGTCAGGCGCCGGAATCCAGTTGAACGTGATAGCGAGTCTGGCAAGGTAGGAATGCCGATGTTGGAATGGGTTAACCCGGCAGAAGAGAAAATTCACCGCGAATGGCCAGTGCAACTGGTGATACAGCATCGACGTGAGCCATGGCGCGAGAACAATGGCGGCAAGATGAATTGTTTCCAATATTTGAGTGGAACGCGGGACCGCAGAAATGCAAGTCGGCATTTGCGAATCAGAAAGAGTCACCCAAAGCCTTGAAGCTATCTGCCAGACATCTCGATTTCCTGGGATATCTGGGTAGGCTATCCTTTCCGCGGTGCGCTCATCATCTTAGCCTTCATTCCTCCCATGCCATCCCACCCCAATGCCTGATCACGCGCCAGTCATAATTATAATACAATCTTTGCGCGTTTATTGCACATGCCTTCCTTGGTCCATCCTCCGCCTTCGTTACATTTTTTACCTCCTTACTTATTATCGTCCGTCCCACGTTCCAATGCTAACCAACACATCACACACACAGTCTCCCTCTCCGCCATCGCCACCGCGCCTTTCGCGCCGTGCAACCCCGCCGCCGTGCGAGCGCCACTGGGACTGAGTATCTGTACGTCATTGTATTGTGTTCTCTCCCTTCGTCCTTATTTTCTGCGCTTCCTCTCTTTTTTCTCTCCAACTTTCACAACTCAAGTAATCGTTTTCCCTGCGCTTCACTCCGATTTTCCCTCGTGCTTCCCTTTCTACACTCCGCTCCGAATTTTGTGGGCCCTCAAATCTATTTCTCGACGCCAGGATCATTGGAACAGTAGTTGTTTAATTCCCGCGGGGAATACAAGGTGCGAACAGCACGGAAGAATGAGGGAGAGCAATACAGAGAATGTGAAGATAAAGAGAAAGTAGCGTACGCTTGCAGAATATGAATTTGAGAAGTCAACGCGACTTTTGTAGCAAGAGTTTCGGAGAAACGAAACTCAACGTCGGCGGCGTCCATGTACCCGAACAGCGCGTGCCGAAGGCAATTCAGAGTTCTCGGCGGACTTAGATAACGAAGACAAGAAAGTCAGGTTCAGTCCGTGGAGCACCCCGGGCAGGCAATAAGATAAACGTTAGGGAGCAAATATGTCAGGATTCGATTCCCGCGTCCACGTAGAAAGCATTGAGGACTTTCATTTTGTTTCGTGAAGGTGAATTGCCAGATGGGGACTGCCGTTCGCCAGACTCCAGAGTGACCGACCAGTGCGTAGGGGCCGGAATCAATAGAAACTTGAAAGGCAGCTGACCGTACAGCGACCTGATCCGAGCCTGGTTCGGCGAGACGGTATTATTGCCAAGGTGGATTGATATGTGAATGGGCCGGGGCAAGAATAAACCGAAAATTTGCAGACAAGGGAAGGAAAGAAAGCAGCGGCAGTGGTGAAGAATGTGCGTTAAGGGACCGTCTGTGGGTTAACTTGGCCGACTAATACAAACGTAGCAACCCAGAAAATTCAGACGTTCACAAAGCGCGAACTGATTAAGCCGGTCGCATCACAGCAAGGTCGAGATGAATCTCGCCCGCCAGTGGTGACCGGAGTGAGTTCAGTTGTACCCCAGAGTTCTGCGACACGAGGCGTGAGGAAAGCCGGGAACGGACTGCGCAGGGACTGCAGGGAAGGTTATAGAGGGAGGATTCGGGGTGCGGATGGTATCGCAGCAAAGGGGAAAGGAGAATCCATAGGAAAACGTGATAAAGAATTGGCCAAGGCAACCGGGGAACATGGCGACAATAATTTGTGAGCGCCAGTAGAATCGGAAACTGCGTGAGAGTGCAACTTAACTTTGATCAACGAAACGCCTGGGAGCATCATCTGGAATTATTACGGGACGCCGAAGATTTGCGAGACAACGCAGCCAACGAACTGAGCTGGAAGAGCAAGCAGCAGTCTCTGATGACAGCTCTTTGGAGGCTTCTCGCTGTTGCCAACCCGAATCCTGAGCAAAGAAAAGTAGAACACGCCGGAGTATAAATTCTAGAAGCACACCCTCGACATAGGATATCTGAAGGACAAGATACACACAAGGCCAGGGTAGACACCGGAAGGAATATATATATCCAGTGTTGTGAATGCAAGACCCGAGCAAAAGAGCTGGTAGAGAAGGCAGCCAAGAATTTCCATGAGAGAAGCAGCCCAATCAATATCACGAACACGTTTGGATTCCAACGAATATCGTCGATAGCCATGGTGCCTGTATCCGGTACAGATCGACTCCAGTAGTGAAATTAGACCGTTTCTCCAACGTTTATCTGTCCGTCTGGAGGACGCGCAGCATGTCAGACAAACAGCGCGTTTCGCAGTCGAGAGAGCTCGGATAGCAAAGAAATGGTCGTTCTTTTTGATTTTGCGGCATCCAGAGCACAAGACACTGGCTAGAAGACACCCAGAAAGAAAACAGCATGACGGAGGAAGAGTGTGTTGTTTTTGTTTGGCCCGAAAGTCGTCGGCGATCATTAGGCGATCAACGGCAGTTCTCCCTTGGCAACAACTTCCATGCAGCTCGCACTTCATTCCTGGCTTTCGACCGTATGGAGCGTAGCTGACCATCGGGGCGACACTGGCTCTTGTTATCGCATTCCAGCACACTAGGACAACGATCCCCGGCTTCAACTGCGCAGGATAGGAAGATCGAATCCGTGCCACAGCGATACTTGGCTGTTTCTTCGACTCGATAAAGACTGCGCTGGTGGATGCCGACGCCTAGGATGGTTGAATTGAGCAACGGATGAGTGAACCCTGTTTGGCCTTGCGTTAATGGTGAGTTTCTTAGTTCTTTGGCTTTTGTCTTTCTTTCCTGGCGTCCTTTGGCGCCTCATGATCCACATCCGAGTCCTTCTCCTGCCGTCGTTCGGCCTCGCGCCTCTTGTTCCCCCAGTTCCCTGTTTAACGTCGTTCTCGCCTAGGTCGTCACCGCGTCGCCAACGAGCCGCTACGCGTCATTCCTTTGCGCGGCCTTTATCCGATCGCCAACAGGTCTATGTCTGGATTACTCCTCCACGCTGCCTCGTCCGGCAGCCGAACCTCAGACGCCTTGCCCAAGATTCCTCTGCAACGCAGCTCCCATTCGGCTGCTACTTTTTCCGCGGGCGTCAATCTAACTCTCCGGATTAGGCGCCGCGACACCGCCGAAACATTGTCTTTGACATCGACACCACCACCTCTGCCCGTATCGGACTGGTCTCCACCCTCTCGCCCCGCCGCCGGCCTCCCGCACCCAATCATTTTCGACGCGGACCGTCCAACGAGAGGCGCGATGGGATGGGTTTGTGCAAGTGATATGAAACGGAGATTCAAAGTCTCGGGAACGTTCGATGTCAGCCTTCGCGTCGATTCTGCGCCGAGAATTCGTCCAAGCTCAATCAGGAGCTTCGTCTTTGGTACGTCCTCATCACCCCTTTCATTCGCTCGCCCACTTATCCTGGCATTTGCAGACGCCCCTCCCGTCGTTTTCCACCCGACTGCTTGCGCACGCCCGACGCATCGTCGTGCCCAGCGCCCACCCTCGGTTCTAGGCCCGACGCCGTATACTCAATTCCTACCGCGTAGCACTTCGGCGACACCACAGCCGCCACGCGGGTGGATTGGTATTGCGGGCCAGACACGCGCGGGCGGGCGGGTATGAAAGACTCAAGAACCCCGCTACATCTTCGCCATTCACTTGGCGTTTCTTGGGGGAGAGATTGCTCGGCGCCCACAGGCGAGTCCGCATCGACGCCCGCGATCTCTTCAAGACCGGGAGCCAGCCAGACGCCAGGCGATGCTGCGAGAGAGTACGGCGTGCGTGTACAGACGCGGCGCCTCACACCTGCACAATGCGAAGCACACTGCGTGCAGATTCCCTCCCGTCTCACCCCCGACTCGCCGTCCACTTTCGATGCGTCCGCTTTCGATGCGTCCGCTCCAGATGACTCCTCTAGCGCTCCCGCGCACGCATGCTGGCGGCGCCTTCGGCGTCCTTGGTCAGATTCAGCGGCGCTCGCGTGCTGCACGACGCGCTCATGCCGGACTCCGCCCTCTGCATCTCCACCCGCTGGTCTGCGGGTGCGGGTGCGGATGTGGGTGTGGATTGGGCTTCAGCACCGGCGCGGCAGCCTCCGCGCCGCCCTGGGTGTTCTCTGCGCTCGAGGGACTCGGCGATGCGGCGAGAATAGATGGCCCTCGATCCCCGTCTTGTGGCCGACCAGTCCCTCCGAGCATAGGCGATCGGATGAATGGGTAGGCGTACGCGGACGCGTCCGAGCTCTGGCCCCCCCTGTGCTCGCGGATCCAGATTCTCTATAGGTTTTCTCCACGGGCACGGCTACCCTACCCATCTCCCCCGGCTCGAACGCCGCGCCGATGAATACGGATCTGGATCCTCGCGAGGCTGGCCCGACGAGTCCCTTGCGGTCGATAATCCCTTCCGTTCTCGCTCACGCGCGCCACTACTTCCCGTCCGACACCTGCTCCTGCACGGATACGCCCTCGCCCGCGGCTCCAGTATCTCACCCTCTTCAAACGTCACTCCGCGATCGTGGCGGGGTACTCCTCCCTCCGCGTCCCTCCTTAGCAACATCATCGCCCCCGCGCCCACATCCTCGCGCATACGAGTCGAGCTCAAGTCCTCAGGTGCACGCGCTAGGACCCGGTGTCACCCATATGACGATCGAATGGGAGGTGGTATGGGTGCGGGCGCAGGCGCGGGTGCTCGTGTGGCGCGCCCGCGGGTGTGTGGGAGCTACGGATGCGGGCCAGGGCTTTGGCTCGTCGATGTTCTTGTTTACCGCGCTACCTTCGCATCCCGTCGATTATCGCCTTACTTTCCGCATCAATTATCTCGCAATTTTCAGCTACGTGCGCTGCTGTCTCTACGCATCGTGTTAGTTGTATCTACCTTCTGCGGGCTCCCTCCTGAATCTATTTTTTTTTTTCCTTCTCCTCGACGGCTCGCCCGATTTGGCGCAAGCCATAGACCTCCGATATCAACACGTGCAAATACATGACTCTTTTCTTCCGACTACCCATCTTGCCCCGCTGGTTATAAGCAGGGCCGTAGTCTGTACAGCTCTAATTCTGGACTCGGGAGGCTTGGTTCTACAGACGGACTTCTCGAACTTGATGCTTTCTTCTCGTAAAACGGCCTCGAAATTGGCAGCGCAGCGATACGCCTCGAGTCTGGTGATTTATTCTTCTACAGACAGGGCCTCCCGCCTCGAAACTCACAAGACAATCATCAATACTGTTGTTCTCGGTGGCCAATCTCGCGCGTCTCTTTAAAGAATTCTCATGCCGCTGCCATGTGCGAAGTTCGGAACTGATTGTGGACACCGAACTCGCAAGGAGTCGCGGAGACCTGTCACTTTCAACAAACTTCCGCAGAGCAAAACTCTCCGCTCTTTCTTGCCTCCTTGTTCATCTCCCATTTTTCATAACTTGGTGTCCTATTCGGTATCTGACTTCGATCTGCGATTTATTACCCGCTTGATATTCCACCACAGCGCTGCCCCGATCTGTATTCCCGCCCCAAAATATTTTTTGAAAATTCACCTTTCCGCCACTATTTTAAGCTTTTGGCCTCGTGCCGCCACTTCTAGGCCCTTCAAGGAAGGTTGAAAAAAAGTGGCGCAAAACTCGACTTCCGCCATTTTTGAAGCTAATAGTGAAATCCAACAGGCAAGGTACATTTTAGCGCATCTTGCGCTACGCAATAAAGGGCCATGGAGGGTGGTGCATCTTGCACTACCCAATGGAAGATGCACGGTGTGTTGTTCCAGGTGGCATACTGGTGAAAGAAGAGGCTACTCAATCATTTGTTCATTTCGTTCATTCGGCAATTGAGTCAGAGTCACAGCTTTGTTCGATACCGAGATGCCTTGTAACCACAATGTACATGTCACTGCATAGAAAGATGGTGTATTGGTTAATGTGTCTGTCTGGCAGATCTGTTGAAAACTCAAGGTCTTGAGCTCGAGTCAAGAGCCACTCTTTTTCGGCGTCCCGTGTTCTGATTGAACCCTCAGTTCACCACGGTTTGAACCATCAGTTTATCACTGGTTGAACACTCCGTCAGTCACTGTTGGCTCACCCTGCTCGAACACCCTCTTACAAGTTTTTAGATACCGAAAATATCCGTGAATATGAGTTGATTCCCGGACGCGCTTACATGATTATTGTCCCATGGCATAAAGGAGAGTCATTGAACATCTTAAACATATATGCCCCAAACCAACCTGACGACAGGGACCGGATGTGGAAAGACCTTTGGGGGAAGTGGGCTGAGGACCCGCAGCTTCCATTCCCAACCATTGCACTGGGAGACTAGAACTTTGTTGAAGATCCGATAGACAGAAATTCTGGGACTATAGAAAGTGTTCCTGAAAGCTTTAAAAGACTTAAAGATTTGTTCCGATGGCTTGATGGATGGCGACTCACATTTACGGACACACGAGATTATACCTGTGTTCAACACCGAAAAAATAAGCAGACCAATGAAAGCCATGACTCATACTCCCGGCTTGACCGAATCAATGTCAATAATCAACAGTTTAAGAGATTCAGAGGCTGGGAGATTAAAGACTGCTCAGTGAAGAGTGACCATAGACTAGTAATAACCCAAGTAACATGTAGGCCCCATGAGCAACCTGGTAAGGGACGATGGAGCATGCCACTATACCTACTGAAGACGCAGAAATTCATGAATCAAGTTCAGTCTCTGGCGTCCCAAATGCTAGACCAAGAAGACCTTGGACAGTCTGAGCGCGACCCTATCCGTCTAATCTCAGAATGTGGTGCCACATTCTGGGATTAGAGTGATAGGCAAACGGAGAACGCCCTACGCTGCTGATCGAAAGAGTGTACTCCTATAAATGGCACGTCGCGGGCAAGGGAACAGACGAGCGAAATTTGACTTTGAAAGCCGTAGTTGAGGTTGCTGATTGAGGAACGGTGAGAACTCTCCCAGCGATTAATTTAATAGCGGCACACCAGAAGAATTCGCTCATTGCTTGCTCTTGAACGGCGAGAAGGCGAGAGCCGAGGATTTGAGGACCACTATTCGCCCCCCGGTCAGGGACAGCACAAATCCGTGAAGATCCAAGATCCAATCGTACAGGGTGATCCACCGCTGACTGCGATTGAAATTGGACTAAGCGATGGAGATGTATTAGCTACCTGGGGCTTTTCCAATTGAATTCTGAGCTAATAGCGGGGTAACAGTTGAATATGGGAGTGCTGAAGGATATAGAATGGGCGAAACGAGGCGAAACGAACCGGATTGTACCAATGTAGTGGAGCCTTGAACCCTGCTGAGGGTCGTAGGACTTCCCACCACATGGCCGTGACTTGGAAAGAGGTTTACAATATGTGAATACGACTAAGAGCAAGATACAAATAAATATACTTATATCTTCTGAGTTGTAGGAAGAGATTGCGATGTAATTGAATTGGACTACAATCGTCCACCCAGATTACTGCCAAATGCGAGTAGAACTTGAAATCGAATCGGACCATACTTATCTGCCGGTGATTTTAAGTAGCAAAGATGAATTGGAGAAACGCCGAGTGGGCCATCCGCGACAGTGATCGTTCTGCTTGACTGAATAAATACAAGGGAATGCAATCGACTGACCCACACCTATCTGTGAATTCAATGAGAAGAAATGGATCGGACGAACGATTCGACAAGAACGCGGCACAGGGGGCCACAGGGATTAGGTCAGTCACTTGAGATCCCAGGAAAGAGAGGCGCGGACTTTGCAGAGGCGAACAAGGGAAGGGCATGGCGCGAAAAGATGAGTGAATTTTGGCATATTTTGGCTGACAACTACGCTTGGAGGTGGGACAAGGGAATGGGGCAGATCTGCAGGCGTTGTGAATTGTGGCGCATCGGACGACCCCCTCTCGTGTCAAAAGATGGAAGACAAAATGATCTTGCTCGACGACGTTCCCTCTGATTGGCCGAAATAAGCCGATGTATCTAAATAAGGGTGCACATGGAGAATGGGTTGCAGCACTCACTCGTGGGACCAGACGCATACTCGAATAGAATCGATTCGACGCGACGGGAATGAATGGAGGAAAGTTACCAAAAAAAGGAAATACTGCGATGGCCTGGTCTACAATTTTCCTCGTCGAATCGACGACTCTAGCTTTACAAGGAGTGAAAAGTCAAAACGATGTATTCATGTACAGAAGTACATGTATTTATATGAAAAAGAACTAATTAATTAAATTATGGTACAGAGAACAAGAAGTAATACGAACGTGGACGTTGATGTAGCAAATGCGAACACGAAAAGAGAAGTACGGACTCAGGCAATGCGGCACGGGACACGGAACACGCCGAAGACGCTCCCCGCAGTCCGTCCCCGTGCTCCCCCGCACGCAAGGCGAGAGCTGTGAGCCTTGTGGAAGAAAGCCGTCGCTTGCGATGCTGCGAGTGTGCGAGGCGAAGGCGACGTTGCAGTGCGGTGAGCGTACAGTGGCGTGCGGCAGGCGTGAAGGAGACGCGGTGGGCGTCAGGGACGAGTTGGTGGGGAAGACCGCACTCCCACCCCGCCGCGCCAGCGACGAATACGCGATGGCGAGGCGCGGTGCGAGGGTACGGTAGCTGTCTTGGCGGTGTTGCCCACAGCATACTGTACACGGCCCGCACACGCGGAGTATGCGGACGCGTAGTGGGAAGAGCGCAGGGCGCGCTGGGTGATGCTGAGGGGCACTGCGTACTGCGGGCGATGGCGCGTGTGGTGCTGGGATGCGACGTCGAGGTAGAGGCGGCGTGTGGGTGCGGGTCGGTGTACAACGTCGATGCGGAGGCGGTAGGAGTTAGGATGGAGCCGTGGCGGGTACTGCACATGCATTTGACGTGGCAGCGCGTATGTCGGGTGTGCAGCGACTGGCAGGGCTTGGAAGCGGTCAGGTGGGGTCGAGCGCGAGGAGAGCGGGGTTCGCCAGCAGCGGGTGCGATGGAGAAGGGCTACGGCGGATACTGCGGGTGCGGAGGACTGTACGAGGCGTCGGCGTCGTCGAGACAGGCGTCATGGCGATATGTCCTGTACGCAGCGTCGCACGGCGTCTGGGAAGCGGGTAGAGGGTGCTCGGGATGGCGATAGACGGGGCGCAGGCCAAAGGCAGCACAGAGGACGGTGGGTGCTCTGGCTTCGAGGGTGTATTGGCGCGCGAGGGTGGGACGGCATGCGGAGTGCCAGCTGCAAGGCTTGGGGCCATCTCGGCTCGCTTGGGGAGCGGGACGTGTGGGCACAGACGGAGAGAGCTGCAGGATGCATCAGTAGATGTACGACAAATGGAGGGAAGAAAGGGGGAGGGGAAGTTGGTGGGGCGAAGAATTGGGGTAGGAGCGAGTGTAGTAAGGGCTACACACCCTGGTTCTGCCCTGAATAAACCCATCCACCCGGAACTGCGCCATTTAACGCGCGCGTATCGTATACGCGGTAGCAGCCCGAGTCTGAGAATGCTAGCAGATGAAAGTAAGAAAGTCGTCAGCGGGCTTTGAGCTCAAGGGAAAAGAAAAGTGGGCGTACCTGGAGTGAAGCTACTGAAGCACGGTGTGGTAGTTGCCAAGCGTAGGCACTATGTGCTGAGTGGCATCGCGGCCGTAGTGCAGTGGTGAGGGATTAATTGTTTCTTGACATTGATTTGAGGATGGCGGCTCCAGCGGGTGCATATGGGGGGAGTGTGTGAGGCGGAAGAAGGTAGATGTCGTTGAAGAGGGCGTACATGAGAAGGGCGGCGTCGCGTCGAGAACGGAGCATAGGCCGCTGACGTGGCGAGTCGGCGACTCGAGGGCTTGAAGGGCGGAGATACGAGGTAGGCTGCGCGTAGGCGGTAGTTAAGTCTAGGGTATGTTTGAAGAGGCGGGAGCGGGCGTCGAGCTGGGCGAGTACTGCGTAGGTCATCGACGTGGTAGTCGGAGTCAGAGAGCACTTTGGTGCCGGCAACGTTGATGGCAACACACGTGCAAACAAACGCGTCTACGGTAGGCGAGAGCTACGCGGTTCGATTCAAATCAAGAACTGCGGTTCGGCCGTGCCTGCCGGCGTCTTCCGGTTCCCATAACTCCACTATGTCCTCAACTCGTCTCTAGTCCCTCAACGCCGCTGCCGCCCTCCGCCGCCTCCCGCCCATTGCACCACCTCCCACCCATCGCGCTGCCTCCCGCCTCCAACCTCCACCGCTCCCACTCAACCGCGGACTGAGTGATGACATTCGTGGGACACCATACGGTGGCCGACCGAGCTGCAGAAGCGGCTGTAGGCGTACAGGTCATTTGCCTAGGTAAGTCAACTGGCTGTGTATCGCGAAGGCTGCCACACCTCACCCTCGACTTCCACACCAATAAGTGTATCATCGATGATGTCGTCAATAGTCCAATGGGATACTTGTCTTTCTCTGTTGCTCAACCCACACGCAGGCGGTAGTATCCTCGAAGCAGCTGCACAACAAAATCTCCGGCTTCACCACCCATCTTCTGAAGTGTATCCAGAAGGGGCCCGTCCGCGGCATGTCCTTCAAGCTGCAGGAAGAAGAGAGAGAGCGGAAGGACAACTATGTCCCCGAGGTTCCGCTCTCGACACCCTGCGTCTGGGGGATTGGAGATCAACCCAGACACCAAGGTCAGTTCCCCGCCATTTGCATCGCATTTTTTCACACATCCCAAACATTTCTATAGGCTCTGCTTACCGTCTTGAACTTCGACTTGATCCCCATCTCGGTCATTGTCCCGATCACCACCCAGCCTGAACGCAGTGGACCCGGTGGTGGCCCCAGGCAGGAGAAGCGGATTGTCCTGGACACTGCTCCCCGGTAAACACACACACCCGAGTCTTGTTGAGGCATGAAGTATGGTACATGTGTCTTTATGGGCGAAAAATTATTATGCTATGCCATATCTTCAAGTCGAGTTTTGATGATCTCAATTGTTGCGACGGCAGTGCCTGCTTCACGTTTTTGTATTCGACAATTTGGTGTCATTCTGCAATGTCCTTTGAGCGTCCTCTTTTCCCAAGGACAAACTGCAATAGCGATTTTTGGCACCATTGACGCAGCGGCACGACAAAGTATCCCCTGTGGACCAATTGGCCACCAGAACTTACAACATGCGAGGTACGAGCACAAATATTGTTGTAGCATCTGTCTACGAGAGACTAACCAGAACTTGTTTTTCGCCGGAGGTTGTTCGCAACGGTGGACACTGCTGTACCATTTCGACAAATAAAGTTGTACATGAGAACAAATATCACTGTACATTGTTTCCGAGATTCTCGATAAATGCAGACATTTTTCTAAATATTTCCCAGCTGTTCGTCAGTGTGATTTGTGGTGAACCGAGTGACTTGTGAACGGACTCCGCCAGCGCAGCAAATTCTGCATCCACCCAGTCCAAGTGCTCGCTTCTAGGCCCCACCTTGTCAGCACAGGGCCTCACTGCAGGGATAACTGCGACGTGGGCGGCTGGGCGATACAAGAAGATAGGCAAACGCGGTAGATTGAGCTCTGGAGAATAGACTAGAATAGTGTAAGGAACCTATCTACCTATGCTAGGGTTATATACTGCAAGGCGTAGTAATGACTACCGGTCACCAAGGAGTCCGTTGGAAATAGTGGTCGCATCGTTGAAATACGATTGCCATTGAAATGCGATCGGGTTGAAATACGATCGTAGTTGCAAGTGATCAAGTTGAAATAACCCGATCAGGGACGAGAGCGATCAGGGGTTTTGAGCATGACGTCGGAGAAGGAGAGACAAGACGAGGGAAGGGGAGGTAGTGGGAGCATCCCGAAGTATAACCCGGTGGGTGTCTGTGTAGTCGCCGGGTTATTGGAATGAATTTGGGGAGTGTGGAAAAGAGCAAATCATGACATTACCCCCCCCTAGGGATGCGTCATCTCGAGGCATCAAGGTTTCTTCTTCTTTCGCCGGGGGGGCGGGTTCTCCATTTTCCAGCCCCCTTTTCCATTCGGGATCTCCCGAGGGGCCCACGGGTTCTTCTTGTAATACTCCGCTAGAGCATCCTCAGCACCCGTCAAGTGATGCCGGGGTTCCCAAGTGTACTCTTCTTTCGGGTACCCTTCCCAGCGGATATAGTACCGCAGGCTCCGGTTGTGCACCTTAATGTTGAGCACCTCTCCGACCTCGTACAAGTCCACGCCGTCAACGACGTCTGGTGGGGCGGAGGGACCGCCTTCTGGTGTTCCGCTACCAGAGGTACCCACGGCTTCAAGAACACCATGTTGAAGACAGGGTGTACTTTCCAGGTGTCCGGTAATTTGAGCTCGTACGAGAGGGACCCGACCTTTCGCACTACTTTGAAAGGCCCGTGTCGCTTGTCGTCCAATTTCTTCATCGGCCGATGGGTCGTCAAGTTCTTTCCCGACAGGTACACCTCATCTCCGGGTTTATAACCGGGATCTTCGCCTCGTTTACGGTCGTAGAACCGTTTCATCGTCTCCTGCGCCACACGCATAGACGCGGCGGCCTCTTCTCGTACGAGCTGCATTCGCTTCGCGAAATTGTCGGCCGCTTCAGTTGGTACCTCGAGCCGGGGCTCTGTACCCTTCCGCGGATGAAATCCCAACATGGTGTAGAACGGGCTGAACCCCGTGGTGGTGTGAACCTTATCGTTATAGCTGAACTCCGCCAAGGAGAGCCAGTCTGCCCAGTCGTCCTGCATGAAGTTGGTGAACACCCGCAGATATTGCTCTATCTCTTGATTAACCCGTTCCGTCTGGCCGTCCGTCTGTGGGTGATAGGCCGTTGACGCGTTGGATTTCACGCCCAAGAGCTTCAGCAGGTCCTGCATAAAGTGGCCCACAAAGATCTGTCCCCGGTCGCTGATGACCACTTCTGGCAGCCTGTAGTCTTTCCAGACGTGGTCCCGGTAAAGTCGAGCGATCCCCTCGCCACTGATGTGTTCCATGCATGGAAGAACCCGAATGGCTTTACTGAGACGGTCCACAATTACCGCTATGGAGTCGAACCCATTGCTCTCCGGCAGTTTAACAATCAAGTCGATCGAGATAAACTGCCAAGGCCGTTCAGGAATGGCATTCGGGTGTAGCGGCCCTCTAGGCTTCGTGGGGAATATTTTGGTGCGTTGACAAGTAGGGCAGGCCACAACGTACTTCTTGGTCTCTTTCAGCACGGTAGGCCAATAGTAGTTGCGCGTCACCAGCTCTGCTGTGCGGTACTGACCAGGATGTCCAGCGAGATAATCATCGTGGTGGGCCTTAAGAATCCGGTGTCGTAGCGCCTCATCCGGTGGCACATAGATCAACCCGTTGAAAGGCTTTCACTCTAGGTGCGGTGGAAACACTCTAATGATATTCTAGCTCAATGGAAATATATCCACTAAACTATAACAACACTAAAACCAAACTACAACTCCAATCGTGCAATGAGTGAACAGCAGTGCGTGTTCGGGGGTGAGAATCAAGTATTAGATTCTATAGCGCAGGTGAATCGTTCGAGGAAGACAAGTAAAGTTGTACGAGGAAAGGTTCTCCTCGGACACAGTCTATCAATCTCCTCGGAAACCTTGACAAGTTTCACAAGCAATTTGGGAACAGTAGGTTATGTGGGTTACAGTTCAGAGAACTGGCGTGTTTTGTTCCGAAGAACGGGTTTGTGCTTTTCAGCGGGATAACAATCCTCGACGGTCCGCCGGAATATAAAGAGGAAGTGAGGTCGACTGCAACGGTCCGCTGAGTCTAGAATAGAGACTTTGAGACGGTCCGCCTCGGGTATGTACTCAAATGCGATTGAACGCGGATGGGTCTGTGAGATTCCAACGGTGTGCCAATCAATCTTTCCGAGTAACAAAGTACAGGTGCGTGTAGCAAATGTCCTTTAGAGCCGACACTGACCGAAACCTGTGACACTGTCCTGTGCCCCAGCTCCGGGTAGTTCGCTGTCTAACTAGGTAGGTATGTAGTCCTTTTATACAGTTAAAATGAGATGATAAATAAAGATTAGGTGATCTCGGAAAGGAACCCGAGCCACTGAGCACGCAATATGTCGTCTACCGATCGTCCCTCTACGCCTATTGGTCCCTCGTAGTGATGTAGGCCAAAGCGCGGCCTCACAACCGGTTGGGTTGGAAATGATGTTGTTTGAGGAACAGAATAATCCCTCGTTCGACTCATTCCTCGGATAGGTCTTCTTCGTCTAGTTCTCCTCGGTGAGTGTTCCCGTAATACTGAAGTTCCTCTGCCTTTTGCAGGAACCTAAAACCCGCCTGGACGAACCAGTGGTTTGAACCTTCTGATGCCAACTCGGCTTCTTCCGTTTCGGTTAGCGATCCGAGACCCGGCTGCCTTTCCGGGACTCGGATGCCTTTCCGAGACTCGGATAACTTTCCGAGGCTCGGCAGTCTTTCCGAGACAGCTGTCAAGCTAGGTCTGGGCTCTCGATCGTTGCTGATTCAAGATCACAGCTTTTGTTTAGAACACGTGAGGTGACGCGTCTACTATCCAGTCAACACAACGCCAAATTGACGTCTCCTCGGAGGCGGGTCCAGGACTATGTCTGGTTACCCTGTAATGACTTCGTTAAAATCTCGTCTCTCCCTCTGAATCCAAGTCTAGTAAAACAGCGCTTCCGGTAAGACTTCGGGTACTGCCTGATTGTATCTGATTGAGTTTCCTCGGAGACTCATGCTTCAATGCTTTTCAGGATTGTCGCAATGTTCTCCTCGGAGAGCCAATCTGCACTATGTGACTGGTAACTAGCCGTTCGAGGCTCACGCTAGCTCATGTATATAAGGGAGTGCGCGTGTGTAGTATTTGTGAAATACAGGAAATTGGTAAATTCCCCGCATAGACAGATACACGGCTTATCACCGTCCTTCGTCAAGAACCCGTCATGTTCCTCCCACCCACTATCATCTTTCCCGAGCGCCTCCTTCGCGTCGGCTTCCCACAGGTCTTTCTTCTGTTTGATCTCTTCCATGAATCTATCCCCCGGCGTGTTGTCGAGCACTGCGGGCATAGCCCGCAAGAACTCTGCCCCACTAACCGGGTTATTCGCGAAGAGCGTCTCTGGTAGAAGCACCATGTTCGAATTATCGTGTTCTCCGCGCTCGTGTCCTCCTCTTCGAGACAGCGCGTCCGTCTTGGTGTGTTGCTTCCCAGGCTTGTGCACTAGAGTGAAGTCATACTCGCTCAGCTCTAGCGACCACCTGGCTTGTCGTCGATTCAACTTCTTGGTGGTGGTGAAGTATTCCAGGTTCTTATGATCCGTCCAGATCTCGAACCTTCGCTGGCTTCCCTGGAGGAAGTGCCGCCATTCATACAAGGCACGCATCACCGCCAGCATCTCCTTGTCGTGTATGTCGTAGTTGCGCTCCATGTCGTTCAGTCCTTTCAACAGGAACGCGATGGGTACCCACACCCCGGCTTGGCACTGCGTTAAGCAAGCCCCTGTGGCAAAGTCGGAAGAATCCGCCTCCACCCTCCACTCCCCATCGTCGGTAGGGAAATGGAGGACGGGTTCAGAGGTAACCGCGTCAATTAGCCGTCGGAAGGCCGCGTTCTCCTCCGTTCCCCATCGCCATCGCGTGTCTTTCCGGGTTAATTGTGTCAACGGCTTCGCGTGGTCGCCAAACCCTTTTATGAACCGGCGGTAGAAATTGAGGAATCCCAGGAAGCTCTGGACGTCCTTGACGGTCCTGGGAGTGGCCCATTCTCGCACCCCGGCCACCTTCACAGGATCCATTCGAATCTTCCCGTCCCCAATGATCACCCCGAGGTATTCCACCTCCCGTTGTTCAAACTCGCACTTCTCGTGCTTGAGGGACAGGTTGTTATCTTTCAACACCTGTAGCACCTCGCGAACCGTCGCCCGGTGATCCTCCAGGTTATCCGAGTAGATGAGAATGTCGTCCAGGTACACAATAACCCGGCCTTCGGTGATCTGCCTCTCGAAGATCTCGTTCATCATCGATTGGAAGGTGGCGGGCGAGTTAGTGAGACCGAAGAACATCACCAGTGGCTCCCATAGTCCTCGGTTGGTCATGAAGGCGGCCTTTTCTTCGTCCCCTTCTTTGATCCGAATATTATTGTAGCCCCATCGAACATCCAGTTTAGTGAACCAGGTTGCCTTTCGGAGCATGTGCATGATCTCCGAGATCAACGGAATCGGGTAGCATTCTTGATCGTAAGTTGTTCAGTTTTCGATAATCCTGGACAGGGCGTAACTTCCCGTCCTTCTTCTTCAAGAAGAAGAACGGCGAGGCCCACGGGGATTTGGAGGGTCTAATACGACCAGTCTCCAAGTGTTCTTTAATAAACGCGTCTAGCTCGCGCTGCTCCGCCGGGTTCAGCGGGATGTTGCGTCCCTTCACCGGTTCAGAACCCGGTTTCAACTCGATGGCGTGATCCCACTTCTTTCGTTCGGGGAGTTTGTCGAACTTGTCCTTCTCGAACACCCCGCGGAAATCCCGCAAGTAGTGCTCTGGCACACTGTCTTCCAAAGTCTGCTCCCCCTTGGCTTCGTTCGCGGCGGCCGCTAGCTTGGTGGCCACGCTGCCCATGGCCCTGATGTGGGCCGAATCTCGCTGCGGTAGCGTGGATTCCGAGTAGATCCGGGTTATAAATACCCGATCTCCCTCTTGGATATCTTCTTGGTCTTCCTCGTCCCACTCCTCCTGCAGCCTAGCGCGTTTGCAGGCAGGGGGGCACCGGGAGAATTTTAGCTCTCCCTTCTCCCAATCGATCTCCGGGTTGTGTTTCCGGAGCCAGTTGTATCCAATGATCACGTCGCTTTTCCCTGTGTCCGTAATGGCGAGGGGAAAGACTTCCGTGTGATCTTGAACCGTAAGTCGGAGCTGCACGACGTGTGTGATTAGCCCGCCCTTGTTCAACGTCCCATCGGCATTGTATACCGGGACCGGGATGGGGAGAGCCTCTCTCTCCATCCCTCGTTCTTCCACTACGCTTTCGTTGATGAACCCGCCAGTAGCGCCGCTGTCGATCAACCCGGTGACGGAACAACCATGTAGGTTGTTCAGTCCTTCGAGGGTTACCGGGATCAGCATGGAGCTCCCGTTCACAGCACGGATGTAGGATGGGGGTTCTCGCAACGCATCAAGTGCGTCGAGTGCGTCTGGAGGGTACGTTGTCATTAGTACCTCCAATAGTTCGTCGGTGACCTCGGCCTGTCGATGGGGGTGAGTCCACCGACGGACTACATCCCCTGCCTCGGCGGGCGTTCGTTAATCGGGCTAACGTCCGTTCCGCGCTTCCAACGGGGAGTCTGCGCCATTCTGCTTTCTCCCTGCGTTGTCCTCTCGGCTTACGCCTTTTGGAGCGTAGAGAGGGACTGGCCTCTCTACTCCATGTCGTGGTTGATTCCCCGTTGTCGGAATCGTCTGCATCGGTAGGCTCAGGTTCCACAGTGCATAATACTTCAAATGAATTGGGAGATGCAACTGGTACACTGGAGCTGGGTATAGGTCGTAAGTGCGCAGACTTCACTCGCGACCGGCAGGAAAATCCTCCTGGTCTTGCTCTTCCTTCAACGCCTCCGCATACATAGCCCGGAACTGTGGGTCCTGAATGAGACGACGCGGGCAGTGTCGGGCCAAGTGTCCTTCCTGCTTGCAATTGTAGCAGGTAGGGCGCGACGAGGGCCCTTTCCCTTTGCTGTCCGCGCGGTCTATGTCCATAGGGACCGGGGCGGCAACTGCTGGAGCAGCAGGCGTCGTAGCACTAACCGGGTTATTCCCAAAATGAGTAACCGGGTTATTCCCCTGCCCTTTCCACTCGGTCTTGCGCACGTTCCCGGTAGCGGTCGAAGGGAAGTAGGAGGAGTGCATCTTTGGGGCGGTAATCGAGTTCCCCCCATCACGGAGGCTGCCTTCCATAACCCGGAACGCCCGGTTCAGACCATCGTGCTTGATAACTTGCTTCTTCCACCCTTTGTAGTCCACGGGCAAGTCCGCCCTGAGCACCTTGTCATCGATGCCACGCTTGAGCAAACGGATGAGGGTGACTTCATCGTACGCCGCCGTCTTGTTGAGAGAGTCGAGCACGGTGAAGTATTCTGTGGCCGTGCTCTTGCCCTGCCGGAGTTTCTCCATCTTCGCTTGAGCAATCTCGACTTGCGCACCGCCCTTGAACGCTTCAAGGACTGCGAGGCGGAAATCCGCCCAGGTGGAGTACGATCCGGTCGCATCCTGGGTCTGCATGGCCAACACAACGTTGTTGGCCCATTGCGAGGCAGAACCATCCTTCATGTAGGAGAGCGCGAAGGTGATTTTCGTGCTGTCCGTGGCGTAGGCGGTGTTGCCGTTAAAGTTCAGCCAACAATCTGCCAAGAACTGGTCCACCTGCTCGGAGTCCCCGTTGAACGTGCGCGGGGCAGCAACCCGGGGTTTGGTGTTGACCTTGACCTCCCCAGCCGCCCCAAGGGAGGGACGACGGTCGCTAGTGTCGCGCAGCGAGCCCATGGCCTCCCTCAGCAGCTTGTTCTGCTCGAGCCGCTCATCTCCGGCTTGCAGCAGTTGGCCCGGGCATCCCCTAACTGGGCCTGGAACCCCGCGAGGGCCTCGCGAAGTGCGCGGGCCTCGTTGTGAAATTTGAGGGCCTGTTGGTATAGGAGCGCCGAGCGCTGCTCTTCGGGCTGGATCTCGAAGACCCCGGGGTCTGGCATGTTAAATTCGTTGTTGTTCATCGTATCGTCCAGTCGAGTCGTCGGTAGGTAGACACTATTCTTTTGTCAGCACAGGGCCTCACTGCAGGGATAACTGCG
This sequence comes from Mycena leptocephala, assembly GCA_029378395.1. NCBI lineage: Eukaryota > Fungi > Basidiomycota > Agaricomycetes > Agaricales > Mycenaceae > Mycena > Mycena leptocephala. The sequence continues at coordinate 114,161 of JARJLF010000534.1, read as the reverse complement.
ATGTGGGCGGCTGGGCGATACAAGAAGATAGGCAAACGCAGTAGATTGAGCTCTGGAGAATAGACTAGAATAGTGTAAGGAACCTATCTACCTATGCTAGGGTTATATACTGCAAGGCGTAGTAATGACTACCGGTCACCAAGGAGTCCGTTGGAAATACTGTAGATACTTGTATGTAGGCAACCGTCACGGTAATGGAGGGGTCAGTTGCGTTGCCCAAACCCTCCCCAGTCACGGTAACGGGTGTGCTGGTTGCCTTCAAAATACCGTTACTTACATCCAAAAGAAATCAGAGAAAATTCAAATTATATTTATTTGGCTACTTCGGACCTCGCGTAGGCCTGGAATTTGCAAACTTGGAGATGAGGATGGAATCCCAGGTGGCCTGTGTCATCAAGCACCCATTCCTGATTTTGAACGCTTTGGTTGGTGGTTGCCCAAATTGGCAACGGTCACAGTAACAAAGGGTCTGGTTGCGTTGCTGAAAGCTGTTTGGGGTGTCACGGTCTGGAGGCTGGTTGCCTACATACAAGTACTTACAGTAGTGGTCGCATCGTTGAAATACGATCGCCATTGAAATGCGATCGGGTTGAAATACGATCGTAGTTGCAAGTGATCAAGTTGAAATAACCCTATCAGGGACAAGAGCGATCAGGGGTTTTGAGCACGACATCGGAGAAGGAGAGACAAGACGAGGGAAGGGGAGGTAGTGGGAGCATCCCGAAGTATAACCCGGTGGGTGTCTGTGTAGTCGCCGGGTTATTGGAATGAATTTGGGGAGTGTGGAAAAGAGCAAATCATGACACACCTCCTCTGTCAGGAACTGTCTGAGTTCGGCAATCGTCTCCTTCGGAACTTTGATGAAGCAATTTATTCCCCCATACAACTCGGGATACTTCAACACATCGGCTGGAACATGTCTAGAAGGTATATTTTTATTAGGTTGAGATCTTATTTGGTGTTGGTTCCACCAGATGCGAAACTTGTCGAGTTCGGCTTGGACCAATGGAGGGAAGATCCAATTGAATAAATCCCTGTTCGTGGTGCGGTCAGCGAAGAAAACAAATAATGACTTTCAGGAACCAAACTTGTGAAAGGCGACATTGGGATCAAAGATATGTTCGTTCTTGCCTCGCAAGATATGATCTCGCAGGTTAATACCAAGCTTTTCACGCAGCCATCGCCAAAATGCTTCGATAATGGTATTGTGGACGCTCTTGATTGATTTATGCGCCGGATAGACAGCGAGATCAATGTCCGGCGCAAATATCTCACTGGCGCAGGTCAAACTCGGGTCAACGAAAAAACTCTCAACACACCGTAACACGGTTTGAATAGCCTCCAACCAGCCTAACTCTGATCCTTTATCCGTCGTGGACTGTAACCTGATCCCTGAAAACGGGTACAATTAAGTCATTATGCAGCAAAATGAAGCCGACACACCTCCATGTTCCTCAATAAAATCTAAGAACAAATGACCAATGGCAGCATTGCTACGACAGTTTGGAACGACGTTCATCTTCAATAAATCGGCAGTCCATTTATCCTTCCACCCATAAATTGGAAGTCCAACGTCACCCATCTTCAATGCCTGTGCACCGATCTTTTCATGTCCGTCAGATGACACCTCGTGGAAGGGTCCGAGGGCAGAAAGTGGGTGTCAATAAAATTTGTGCTTCTTGTGTCCCGGGTAACGACGCTCCGCACCGAGAGGATTCCATTCATGCATGAGACGCCTGATTTCGTCTCTTGTGAAAGTTGAGATGCAAGAGCATTTCACAGGACTGTACGCACCGTGGAGCCATTATTAGCTTATCCTTCAACTTGGACTTGACAAAGTTTGGGCCGTTGTTCTGCATAACATCCTTATCCATCTCGTCGGCCACAGCTTGAGCTACTACTTCGCGGGCAGCTGGGGTACGGCGCACTGAAGGTATTTTGAGCCTTTTCTCGATTTCGTTTAATTTGGTCGTACTGAAATGTCTTCGTCAGTCAAGTTCGCACACAAGACTTAAGTCCCAGTGAGAAAGGCGTCGAGCCGGAACAAGGCAGAAAGAGGAAGATCGAGTCATCAAACGGTCAATCAACAACCATCAAATTTTATCGAGCGAGTTCGAGGGACTGCGAACCGTATTCTATGTCTCATAAATTTCACTCCCGTATCGTCGGGTATCGTACGACTTTGCCCCATCACAATTTTCCGCAGCAACAAACGTCGAAACATTTAGAAATATTTTGGCACACGTGCCCGCTTGCAAGTTGGTTCATCTTCGTCTCCTCCACCATGTCCTCTCCCACCAAGCGCAGGCCAGCCCCGAGTTCCCAAAACATATCCTCTCTGCACCCGCACAATTTCAAGAATCTGTGTCGCTGGCGTTCTCTGGCTCCTTCAAGCTAGCTTCAAGCCTCCTTCAAATCTTGAATTCAATTGCTGGCCCCGTTAAAAGAGAACAGTAGACAAAATTTGCTCGCTGGATGTCTTTCATCAAGGTGTTGTTCTCGCAAGATTTGCAAGATCTGCGGTGTTTCTCAAGCCTGCATTTCAAGCCTGGGTAAAGAAATTCAAGACCGTGGTGGTACCTAACGCAAGCTCTTCGTATGGTATGGCCGAAGGCTAAATCACCGGAATACCCACCGCTATCCTTACTCGAGACATCAACGTAACGTTCACTCCACGGGTATAGGCGGCAGTGGGGCTGGAATGACCGAGAGTAGGTTAGGTACCTTGGTACCAGAGTGTCCGACACCTGTGTTTTTTCGAATATATGTGCTTTGCTTTCCCTCGAAAAGGACCAGAGGTACCAGAAATCAAAGGGATCAATTTCATACACTAAGCGACATGTCCGCTCGATACTGCTCGATTTCCCTCTACAGCGCTTGATATCCCATCAAATTGAATCGAGCGAGATCGATGTATGCTCGAAATTGTCGAGCGAGATCGAGCCGCTCGTTCCGGCTATTTCTCGCTCGATCCGGCTCGACGGCATTCTCACTGGGCTTAAGTTATTGAAAGACTGGATAGAAAGGTTGTGGTCCTTGGCGAGTCGTTTGAGCTTTTTTTCCTGTGACAACCCATGTCGAACATAGTCCTCCAGACTTTTTTTAAGCTCGTCGTCTGGAGGATCTGTTATTCCTTGTCAGGTCTAACGAAAAACTTGATGCGATTCCGAGATCTTACAATTCTTTGTTCCTGCGCCGTTCTTTCCGGTGGGATTGGGCATGATTCGAGCAACCAGAGGGATTGATTTCAAATTGGGTAATGAGAATCGATGCTCGCAGAATTTTCTGGATTGCACCGCATGACTGAAACAAATCTGGCAAGATCGTTCTGGTATGTTCTTCCCATTTCGATCTTTCCGCAACCTATAAATCCGGTACTCATTCAATACCACTCTATTTTTTCTCACACATCGCACTATCCTTCGTTTTTCATTCTTTCTCGTCTCGCTGCCATGGACTCAAACAGTCCTAGTGCAGCACAATGCGAAGACTGTGGTTTGACCTTTCCTTTCCGGGAAGCTGCTGGCAAGTGCCCCAAATGCGTCAAGCTGCAAGACCATGATCGAGACTCAGCAGAGTATCAAGACATTCAAGTATGTGTTTACTCTGTTCTAGCCATACCTTCTGACTTCGACATGATTCAGAAGTGGCCCCAGTGTTCATTTTGCGGTGCTACTAGGAGGAACATGGCTCCTCCACCCATGCCCGGATCAGCTCAGATTTGCGGGTCATCTACTTGCAATGTTGTACTATCTTGTACATTTTTACTACCTATCTGATATCTATAACCTCATTTTCTTTTGCATAGTTGCTACACCACCATCAGGCACAGTGGAGCCTCTGGGGCCATCGTTGGTCGGCAATTCTACCAATGAGGCAACTACAGCTCGCATACTAGCCCTCCGCCAACGCCTCAAGCTTCCACCTCCTGGTCTATCTTCAAAATCCGTCAATCCTGGGACGCACTTGAATACAGCGACGCTCCTGGCTCACGAACACGGTGGTGGGCTTCCAGGTGAATCACTGATCATGGTCTGCTGGGAGGTATGTCATTAGCAATGCCTTCAAATTTTCCTCAAACTTTTTCAGGTTCGGTCCAGCAAGAATTCAAAAATCGATGCGCGGCTAGGTAGCGCCTCCAAAAAATGGTCAACCAACCTCTATATGGAAGGTAGGTTGTCCATACTGATGAGATCTGCACTGGTGAACACCTTTCTCTGTACAGATATTAAAGCTGATGTAGTGCAAGTTGTCAATGTTGAGTGCACAAAACAGAACCTTGTTGCTCTCCGAAAGTTTGTAGCTATCTTCATATCTTTTTCAGTTTGTACCAACCTGGGTTGATCTCTAGTGACGCCACCTCATTCCGCTGGCCTGTCGACCGTCTCTTGGAACCGGGTACTTCCACTATGACCCTCGGCGAATTTTATACATAATATAGTGCCCCCACCAATGCACCAATCTATCTTCATGAAGTGCCCAAGAAGTGGAAGCACTTGAAGCATGCAAAGACTTCTCCGTTCATATGCCTTGAATTGTACATTGACTATGATGTGGTAGGCCGTTCAGCATAGACATACTTGATTTCAGCTGAAATTTGTCTCAGTGGAAACAAGCCAAAGAATCGGTCGAGAATATGAATTCAGTTTCTGACATGACGTCCTCTGCTGTCACCCAAGTTATCCGGAAGCGGAGCCGAACCGACTCGTCCAAAGATCTGACTTCCGACAAGCAGAAGCAAATCCGTTCCTCCGTTTCAGCAGGTGACGTCTTTTTTGTATACATTAAACTTTGCAAGATGTTTGACAGTGCTGTAGTTTCACTGTGTTCTGAGTTCTCCCTCTCAAAGCGGAGCGGCCGTGCTGTAGTCCAGAAGCAGAGTGATATCACTTACAGGAAAATTACGTGCATTACCGCTACTTCGACTGGACAGCCGCAGCTCGTTGATACAGGCGACATTTATCGTGGACATATATTTGATACACCATTCAGTAGCGGGAGCATGAAACACGCCTTTGATGTGAGTAATTCAGCATTCCTTCTTGTTCTGCGCTGACGAATACCTTCAAACCTTCAAACGACAGCTGATCCTCACAACTGGGGAGCAGTATGTCGCAAAACGCTTTTTTAAGCTTACCGCTGCAGACAGTGATCTATTCGAATCGGAGGTTTCTGTTGAAGCGAACCGAGTTGAAGTTGAAGGGGAGATTACTAGGCTCGCAATCGGAACGTGGTTCCTGAATGGTTTCCATCGTCTCTGTAAATCCCACGGAGATGTCAGTGTCGACACCAGTGAGTTAGACTCTGACCCCGATCATTTCCGAAGTAATGTTTGTTAGATATCGCGTTCGCCGATGCATTCTTTGCCATAGAAGTCGACCGTCCATCAACGGCCTCGGGAGTCGCTCAAATCACTGATACAGAGGAGGGTTTAACATGGTTGGTAGAACGCAAGCGTCCAACTACAGTTATCAAGTTCAGTGGAACTTTGGTTCACTGCTCACATCGCAGAGATCTGCGAAGTGCAACAATCTCAGCTTTTGCTCATTTTGTGTTCGGGTATAGTAAGGGTACACTGGTCGTCGCTGACTTGCAAGGTGCGTACTTGCTGCTTTCCATTACTCACGAAATGACCCCTGATTGCATCTTTCAAGGCACTCCTTGTCTCGTTCATAACAACGACGGGCTTATCCTCTTTTATCTTATGACCCATACCAAGGACCGGTGAGGCATGGAATCCTTTTCATTTCTCTCCACTGATCATTGTCCATAGACTCCGGTATTGGCGACTTCGGTGAAAAGGGGATCAAGTCCTTCATCGACGATCACCAGTGCACAGATTTGTGTCGGGCGCTGACTCTCGAATCATCATATCCGCTCGTTATGCAGGAGGATGGGGATTCTAGCAGTGGAAAGGATGAGGATGAGGATGAGGATCCTCTTCAACTCCATTATCAGATACAACATACGCTCATTTTCTGACATTATTGCGAACTTAGATTACTCTGTAATTAGATTACTGCGTACTTAGATTACACTATACCCCTACCTACCTACCTGTCTACATAGTACTTGAATACATTGCTCTACTCATGTTCATCTGCATATCCGAAATATATTTGAGTAGTTGGCAAATTTCCGCCTGGTTTGCACATTCTCTTGTCCGTTTCGGATTCTCTACCCCCTGCCAAAAAATCTCACCCAGTTACCTTGAGAAAATGGGTACTTAGATGGGGTAGCAATGTTAAAAGATTTTTTGGTTGGAATAACGCTAGTCAAAACAGAGTGATGCCCCGCTGAAGGCAGGCTCAGCATCCATTCCGGCATTATGGTGATTGTTCAGCGAAGATGGTGGAGTTCAAAACAAGTCCAGACAGACAGACAGGCTTCGAGTAAGAGGGAAGCATTTCTGATCATAATCTGAACTGAGGGCAATTGAGACTAAATAAATAACACTGAGTAACTAAGGAAGCTGAAACATAGATAAGTAATATCAACAACTTGCAGGGAATTTCAATTACAAAGCAGAAAGATATAAGAGAATTACACTGTCACCTACGATTGAGGAGCCTGTTCAGCTCTTTCCTCGAGTTCTTGGATCTTGGAGTTGTCTGAATTCAACAGCATCTCCGGCAATGTGGTTGGGGCACACAGTGTCTTGAGCTGCACTAATGCCTTCTCTGTCTCCTCCATAGCTGCCAGTCTCTTATCAATTTTGGCAACATCTTTTTCCTGCAGTGATCGCTCAAACAGTGGCCGTGCAGCATTCCAATATTCTGTTGCCTTTGAGAAGTCTGTTCTTTTCTCTGCAATATCCCCCAAACATAGCATGCACTGTGCTCGGCTGTGATGGACATCCATATAAGTGAATCCTTCTAGGGCCACAACATAAAGGGTGTATGCTGTGTCTTCATCCTCATTGAAAATAAAAACATCTCCCATAAAAAGAAGTGCCTTGTGTAGGGCCAACTTTACTTTTGTTTTGTGGGCATATGCCAAGTATACCACAGGCCATCTGAATTGTGGTCCAATAGCCTGCCAAGCCTTGATATTGGCAAGTGTTTCAAGGCAATAGGATACAGCTTGATTGTTCCTTCCCCAGGCTGAACGAAAGCATTGCTGTAATTTGACCTTTGCCAAGGCAAACTTTTCCTCTCTCAGGTGCATAGCTGCTTGAACAACCTCACAGTTGATGATGCTAATCTGGTCATTGAAGTCACTGAAAATCTCATTTGCTTTGTCCAAGTTTTGGTACACGTCTTTTGCAGCCCTTCCAATTTTTTCATCAATCTCTGCTATATTGAGTAGTGCAATTGCATGAAATTGAGGATTTTCATCAGAAGTGGTTTCAATAATCTGGATGTTGATGCTTCTAGCTTTGCCATATTCAGATTTCAAAAGATGCACTTCTGCCTGGCATGTTCTGATGTTGTGGTCCACCGCGGCCCCAGACATGCCACAAATGTGAAGAAGCTCCCTAGCCCTATAGAGCTGGGTCATGCTTTCCTGGTAGTTCCCAAGGTCCATGGAACACATAGCATCAATCTGTAGTGCTACTGCTTCATCAAATAGATTTGCTGACAATCTGGATAGTTGTTGTGCTTCAATGGCATGCATTTGGGAGAGACAAAAATCTCCAACTCTCCAGTGGAACAAAGCAATGCCTACCAAAACACGACACTGCTGGTTGGGGTTTCCACCCACCATCGATAATTCAAGTGCCTTATCCAGAAATTTCATGGCCTGAGGTGGGTCCAATTCATAGTAGGTAAAATAGTTCCCTGCTATTGTATAGAATCTCACTAGGATGATGGGGTTATATAACAGCATCACAAAAGCGATTTGAGATACTCACACTCCAGAGCAGGATCATTCAAATGTTGAAAGTGAGATTGAGCCTGAGTGAGCAGCTCTTCTGCATGTGGTGTGTAGAACATCAACTGTTCTCTGAGGAAGCTTGTCTCCAGTCGGTGATCACAAGGCTGGGGAAGAATTGGGGAAATGTAATCCATCAGAGTGCTGTGAATTTGTCTAGTGAGGCGGTAGAATGAGTTCAGAGAGAATGTGCAGTACATTGTATCCACAAGATTGGGATCACCAGCCTGCAATCCTCGTCGCAAAACATCCTGGAGATTGCCCAGATTCAAGGTTATTTGGTTGACAACAGGCCGCAGCTGCTCTCCATTGTATTTCTGATATAGCTCCAAAAGTGAATAGAAATGCTTGCGAAGTGCTCGAACAAGGGGCTGTGAAGGGGGCAAAAACTGCTGGATGTGTTCTCTGACAGGCATCAGTGACCGGAGCCTTTTCTTTTCATCCTGATATGCTAATGAAGTCGCAAGCAGTGTAGCCTTGGATCCAAGAATATCAGGGATTGGGAGATTGCTTTGGATCAGTTCTGCATCTGCGAGCCCATCTGGAAGAATTGAGAGCAAACTCAATAAGTCCTTGCTATTGGATGTGATTCGGGGACTAGACAGAGAAAGGCTGATTGATACATCTAAATTTGACTTTCGATCATAGCCTGTAGAAAGCAGGGAGGTCTTCTCCGCCTCCCACCGAGTTAGGGTTGTGGAACAGCCTTCGTAGTCTGCCATATGGGCCATGAGATCCACAGCCAGTGGCATGTTATCTGTAATTTGGAGAAGCTTGTTCATTTCCTCAGTCTCATGAGATTCATCTGTAATGTCTATGAAAGTTTGTCGAGCAGCATTGTCAGACAAGGGCTTCAGAGGTAACAGAAATGGATGAGTCCAGCGGACTTTGGCTGGCCTTTCTGCACCCCGCATTGTAATCTGTTAAATATCAGACCCCGAAATTAGGCTGGAATGAAATGACTCACTATCAACGCAAGCTGTTGGATATCTGTGAGTAAAGACAAGAACTCTTCCACCCCACCCCGTGTCTGCACTGGCTCCCAAGGTGTCTCTAAATTGTCCAGTATCAAGAGACAAGATGACATTTTTGAAAAGAACTTGACAACTGGCTGGGTCAAGTTTATGCCTGGTTTCAAGCCAACATGTAGTCCAATCAGGGCAACTAGCTCCACACTGGTGGTCGCAGATTCTGCACTGACGAAGAATCTGTGTTCAAACTGGGTAGAAGTATCTGGATGGTGGAGGACTGCTCTTGCAAGACTTGTCTTCCCCATTCCACCTGCTCCCAGAATAGCTACTCTGGGTGATTCCTGGGCCAAAATTTTCATGATGTCCTCCAGTTCTGCCTCGCGACCATGAAATATCTTGGGTTTGGATGGTAACATCGAGAAGGAATTTGAGCTGGAAAAACATTATCAGTGTCTAATGAAAAAACTGGCCCTTTATTTTACCTATTTTTTGAGTCATTGGCCTCTAGGTATAACTGAGTCTGAATTAGGGCAGTGTTGTGGATATAACTTGAGTACATACCGCCGACTTGTCTGAGATTGTACTGGTATCGGACATTGTTAGAGTCAATTCAAGCAATTCCTTATGCATAATGTCGGCTGCTGTTCTCATCTCATTGATGTCATTGAAAATGGCACTAGTGTTAATCTAAAGGTGGATGTTTAATCTCTTGCGCGAGGATATAAAAATAAAGCTCCTACACTGAACACTTCCATTGCTTGATCCAATCCGGCATGGCAATCTTTGAGTAAGGTATTCATCTCACTGCTACGAAACAGTTGCTTCAGCTTGTTCCCCTCCTGTTGAGCTTCAACAAATGTGTATATCTTGTGAAGGGTTCTACAGCAGAACTGTGTCAAAAGCAGTCTTCAGTCAATGAACATGACCCACTCCATAAATGACCCAATGTGAGTGAGCGTTGTGGGAGGCAGCGTCCCAGCAGTTTCTGACTTTATATGCAGATTGACAATTGCATAAAGCACTTGGTGAATGTTCTCCAAGAGCTGAGCACATTCATTCTTATTCTGTTTCACATTCTACAATATCTAATCAGTTGCTAGAATTCCTGGCTGCTGAAAATATTACCTGCACTGCAGAAATCAAGGATTGAACAGTGTTTGAAATAGGCTGAACAAATGAGGGACCAAATGCGTCGTTGAGCTCATTGAGAAGGGTTACAGCTGGAGCCAAACAGGCTTTGATGTTCTCAAGGCGAATTTCGGTGACACTGGGCTGGCGGGGCATTTTGGCCAGGTAGGTATGCAGATAGCAGAAAGGATGGGATCAAACTTGACACATCCCTTATAAGCGGCCTCCCCGGGCTGTGTTCTCATTCACAGGAAAATCTATCTATGTCCATTTCATGCAGCTGTCGGATTCGTGTGTTCTTGATATCGAAATCAGCATACTCATCTGCGACTCCATCTAGTTCCGCTGTTCCTGACAACGTTGGAATTCCGAGTCCATCGCTAGCTATCTACGATCTTTGAAGCAGTGCTCGAGACTCAGACAATTGGTGCCCGCCATCACAATTGAATTTGATGGTTAAATTTACAGTCCTAATTACATGCTATCAGCTGGGCACAATTCTATCTCACTCGCGTGTTTCAGACATTTGGAAAATGTCAACTGCGGAGCTGAAGTTGTGAGATGGAAGATCAACTAGATGCTGGTGTCCTTCGCTCCGAGCACCTGGATGAAAAATAAGGACGTAGAAAGAAAGAAAAACCAAGGGGTGGTGTTGTTGAGGCGAATTTCCGAGACCTGGCAATTTCTGACTTGTATCTATCCTCTTGTTTCAACATTTGTTAATCCTGATCCTGATCCCGACATTCCTCATGGTGCGGATATCGAAGGGAGGTTTCAATCTCAGTTGTGTATGTATCACAACAAGCTCAATGATGCGAGTCTCCAAGGAAAAAGATAATCATTCCCTGCTTCTAAAAATTAATCCAGTGAACACAGTTCCTCGAGTTTCGGCCATGTGGTTCGGTTTTTAGAAACCTGGAGATGGCGCTCGGAAGCGAGAAATTCAAAAGAGTCCAAGTTGACTGACTGTTTCGTTCCGTAGCAGACCCCGGCTCAGAATTTTCGTGGCGCGTTGATAGCGCATCACAGCCTGATGACCGCGTTTACACGGCTTTGTCATACGTCTCTCCTCACTGCGGCTCAGCACCTACTACTCTCTCCTTAGACTTATGCTCGGCCATCTCAGCATCTGGGCCGTCCTTCCAATGGCTGGACCTACAAACGTGGCCAGCAGTTCTACTCGCGAGACTCACTCCCGGCCCATTTGAGGCAGCATCTCACCTTTCCCTGAACCTTCTGTCCGTCATGCCTCAGATTTCCCCCCGGTTCTCAGGGTTATGCATCTGTGGAATGCACCGAGATAGTATGGAAAATCGTAGAATTGGTCTTGGCTTGGGCAACATGTTTGTGAGCTCGCGATCCAATATCGTCTTTTTTCGGTATGCTCACCAACCGTGTCCGGGCAGTCTAGGCGGGGACGGGGCGTCGACGCTAGTCGGATTTACGCCGACGTGGAATGGCCGCCTCCTAGACTGAAGCATCGCGACTGCCCGCTGTGGTCTTTTCCTCTGCCACAGCTGACATGGGCGGACTGGCGAGTGGGTTGGCGGGCGCTCCTGTCCACAGCTTCAAGATAATCCTCCCGGGGCCGTCCTTATACGACCCTCTCCGAACACCCACAAAGACGAATGGCGCCTAGCGTAAGGAGAAGTGCGCGACTAGCAGGAGCTGGGGGTACCCGCTGAGCAGTCGTACTGGCCCGCGGGCGAGTGCCCCTCCATGGCTATTGTCCGTATTGGCAAGATTCGGGGTGGCTGTGTCAATCACTGGATCAATCAATGAACGGCTTCTCTTGGCTCCATGATCATCCTCGTTCATGCTCGGCCTGACCCCCGTCCAGGACTCCCCCAGCTCCACTCTCTCGCTCTGTGGACTCAAATATAAACACACGGCCCACCCCTGTTGCTTTATCTCTAGCTGTCAACGCGTCGTGGCGCGCTTCTGCAATATCTCGCCCTGATTCATTCATTGTGTTCTGCGGCGCGTTCAACGCCTAGACGCTCACGCCATCTTAAATATTGCAGTTTTATCAGTCTTCTGCGCCAAAATCTGAGGGTGGATTTACTTCTGGCACGCAGTGCCCGACTACCGGACCAGCACATTTGGCGGAGAAGCACGATGCGTCTATTTCTTCCATTATCGTGGTCATTGCGGTCATTAATTGGTTAGGGTGTTTCTGCCCCACCCATCCATGCTACACGTCCTCCATGCCGCCCAGACATAGAAACACCAACGGGCATGCATTGCCCGCTCAGACTCAAGCGAGCGCAGGGCAGTTCCTTCCCATGTCGCAGGTGCTCAGCGATCTTCCCGGCGTCTCTTTTTTGATACGCAGCGGATATCTGAGCATCAGACTGGACAATGGGATCGCCCGTTGCTCGCGTTGCGTTTTCTGTTCTGCTTTTTTTTTTTTTTTGACCCCAGATCCGTGGCTACGCGCAGACCATACAGTGCCTACTCGACGGATGTACTGTAGATATTATTTATTTATGGTACGTCTCCGTAGATATGGTGCAGCTCTGCGGATATTTATTCCACTGGTTAAGATAGACAGAGTGTTTCCCGACCATATTTCCAACGCCGAGTCCAGGGTGTACCTCCCGACGTCGACCCGTCGGCCCGACTATCTCGATACCGCGCCGCATGCGTAATGTACGTCTAATAACTCTTCTGTCGGCCGGTTTCGTCTGTCCATTGTCAGCCGTTATTTGCCGCGAATATTCATCTGATCATGTGCCTGCAAGTACACTATTGTCTTCTCCCTTCGGGTATCTCGCATCGTGTGGGCAGTAGAGACGCGGCTCCGCCGTGATTATTTGCCTTTTTGCGCACCGCTGGTGCCACATTTTTGGTGCGGGCGACGTTCCACATATTCTTTGACGAAGCTCATATCTCTACCGCTATTTTAGTATTTTTAGTTGCTCCTTGAACGTTGCTCCAGGCATCCTCCAGGCGCGGGTATTCAATTCCCGAGGGGTTTGAGTGTTTCCATGTGCCGCCCAGCGGCGCACGTCGAAAGACATCGATTCTTTCTCAGCAGACTCGGAAATTCTTCGCCATCGTACTCTGGTGCGTGATTCTTCCCCTTCAATTATTCACCGACTCTCGTTCGCACTTTTTTCGGAGGATTCGCCGTGTTTTAGGTTTGTTTTCCTGGCCGCGGCCCATGGAGTTTCCCTTGCAGCCTCTGATTTGCGTGCTCTCGACGTTCCGCAGCCTTTCATTTTAATTTGGCCACCTCATGCCGCGCCGCATTCGCGGCACATTCTCTCAACTTCTCGTTCCGTTCCTTGCTGAGCACAGTTGACGCGGGGTGAAGTCCAGAGTTTGCTGGATGTTGTGGGGGGACGTCGGGGAATTCCCCTCCACGACGTCCGTTTATGCTCTTTCATTTCTCTCCTAATATATTTTTCCTCCGTTCTGAGGTTCAGAACGCCCGGCTATGCTGCGACGAAGCCGCGGGTGGCGATGTCTCAACATAACCGCATGACCGAGGGTTTTCAAAATCCTAATATTTTTCTCCCGGGATCCTTTTTTTTCCCCTACTGCTGCCGTGCCGTTCTGTACCCCAACCACAAAACGGGTGGCTGTGTCCAGGCATAGCCATGACTGTGGCCGTCATCCACCGCTAACGATCGCTCAAAGTGGCGAAAAGTGACTGGCCTCAAACGTGTGGGAAAAGGCTAAAAAAACGAAGAGAAAGCCCAACGACGCGAGCGCTGACAAAGCCTGGGCGACGCCGGTTTGAGGAAACCTTCCCACGACATCCGTGGAGCTGTGGTATCGATGGCGAGCGACGGCTCAAAGTGGCTCAAAGTGGCTTAGCGTCGAATGTGCCGAAACCCGCTGGTGGGGTCAGAAACGGTTCGTTAAATATATAGTGCTTCAGATAACTGACACCGCACAATATTATTCCGAAAGTGTTCTACGCGGCGGCAACAAATCAACCTGACTGGAAACTTGTCTTGTGAATTGAACGTTTCAATTTTCTTCCAACAGGATATCTAATGTAAAAAGAGTTAGATGTGAATTTCAGTGTAATCCAGTGTTGATTAAGCAGTAAGAGAACATAAGGTAATATACCGCGGGTGACACTGGGATTCGGTGACTTCTTCAAGGCTTACCTTACCGTCCATCGAAATGCACCGAAAGCCACTGGAAATTGGTGCAAACTAGTGGTATCTCGAGTCAGCCGCCAGGGAAATCTGTTGGAATTCACAGGCACCTCACTGATACGCAGCGAAAGGCACCGCTCCTTTTTTTTTTTTTTTCTTCAACGGTTTCCAGCAGAATCGGCGCCACGGGCTCAATTTTGATCCGATTGCCCTGGGAGTAATGCGTTGTATTTGCCTTCAAAATATGCCTGAGACGAAACACTACTTTCTTTGATCCAATTACATAATGAGATTTCTTCCAAAAAATATCGGTTTTCAGCAGGAACACTGTAGCACTATGAGTACTGACTGCCCCGATTGGCCAAGTTTTTGAACATGTTATACATCCGAAGCAGTACTATGTGACTATGATGTTTACAGATATGACTGGGCCCGAGTTCTCATGCAGAGCTCTACTTATTGTAGTATGTGAATATCCGCCTCGCTGAAGTGTGCGCCAAATCATAATGGCTTGCTTGACATGTTGCCTAATAGACATCATAGACCCATAGTACTGCTTTGGATGTATAACATATTCAATGAGGCTTACTAGTAGCTCTCTTAATCCAGTCATGGCCAGACCAAGTCTGGAGGGTTAGTGGTGTGTTTAACGAGGCAACCAAAGGTATGTATTTTTCTTGTACGAGGACTCACCTGAGTACCTAGGTCAGATTACCACCGGGGGTTTTTACTTAGCTTCCCTCGAAGTTCCAGACAACAGGACTTAACAACAGTTTCGGCGCCGTTCTACAAAGACTGGCCATTTGGAACATAAAGATAATAAATCAATTGCGATGGGTGGCGGGGCTCCGGGCCTCGGCCGTTCGACAAAGACTGTTTATTTGGGACATAAAAGATAATAAATCAATTGCGATGCGTGGCGGGGCTCAGGGCCTCCAAGGGGGAGCGCAGGGCTCTCAGCCTCGAGAGGGGGCGAAGCGGGGGGACACCAGACCTCCCCTGGCCTTGAGAGGGGGGGGCTTTGGGACATAAAGATCATAAACAATTGTGATGCGTGCGGGGCTCCGGGCCTCCAAAGGGGGAGCGCAGTGCTCTCAACCTCGAGAGGGGGGCGAAGCAGGGGGAGACCAGACCTCCCCTGGCCTTGAGAGGGGGGGGCTTTCGGACATAAAGATAATAAATCAATTGCGATGCGTGGCGGGGCTCCGGGCCTCCAAAGGGGGAGCGCAGTGCTCTCAACCTCGAGAGGGGGCGAACCGGGGGGATACCAGACCTCCCCTGGCCTTGAGAGGGGAATGCGAAGGAAAATTTGAACCGAAACCGATGAAAATGGTTTTTTGATCCCGACAAGGACCACAGTCGACAACTTGTCAGAAAAATGAAGGAGACATAATTCAAGCATATGAGGGGGGTCTCATACACCAGAGCTGATGAACGCCATTACATCAAACCAACAGAATTGAGCTGTGGCCGGGAATCAAAATAAACCGACAATTAGCTTGAAACGAGAATCGAGGTATTTGAAACGAGAATTGAGGGTATCCTGCAGCAAAGGAGCAAAATCAACCGGCGAGCCAACGGCAACGAAGGGGGAAAATTATACAATGAGAGCTTGATGAGCAACGGTAGCATCTTGATGAGCAACAGTGGCATCTGCTTTGATCGCCAGCAGTTGAGTCTCCACTCGAGTCAGGCCCCCAATCTGGTCGCGAGATCAGTAACTTGAAGGAGAGAAGACGAAAAGACAGACGCACCGTGAAACTTTGAAACGATTCGTCCAAACGTCTATTGAACAACTCCAGGGTCGCCTCATCACGGTTGGCAGACAAGACCGACGACAAGAATCGCCGTCGCTTTGTGAGAGGATCTATGGCATCACGGGCTTCACGCAGAACGCTGACGGAACGATCTCAGTTTAGCAAAGATATCATCATTCATGAGACAATCTAACGTACTCGTCGAAACGCTGTATGCTTACGAGCATAGATGGGTGGATATTCGATGGGTCTGGAACGGCATCCGTTAACACTTCAAGGACTTTGTAGGCACGACGCGACAGCGCTCGCGCCCGCTCCCTTGAGGTTTTCACGCGCTGCAGAGGCGGCGGCACCCGATTAGCCAATAGCAACAACAACATGGAAAGTGATTTGTCGATTCACCTCAGCCGTATTCCACAAGGCCAAGACACCACCAACAACGCTTTTCAAAGGAGGGAAGACATCTGCCGACTCCCGCAGAGCAGTCAGGGACGTCAAGGCGATATCGCTGCAGGCGGCAGCTGCGGAGCCACCGTTGATACGGGGTTTCAATTTATCGGGAGGGAGTCTGATGGACCATTTCAGCTTCAAGCTGGCCATGCTTAGCTTGGCCATGCTGAAGGTGGTCGGGCCTCTTTGAGTCGGAAGGAGAGACTAAAGAAATGAAGAGTTGAGGCTAGCCGCTATTTATCCATTTTTCACCACAGCTTCCTTTGAGACGCTTAGGGCCGCAACAGCATGTCTGCGGCGATTGTGGGTACTATCGATTGGCGCCTAGATTGCTGTTGTGTGACTTGTGTCAAAGTCTCCTTTGTAGCATTTCAGGTGAGCAGCAGCGCTAGCGATTGGCTTCTGTCAGATTGCTGTTGGGTGTCAGACCTAATTAATTTAGGCAGCCATGCTGTGCGGCAGGACGGAAGGAATGAAGATGTATAACCGCGGTGCTCCCGCCCCAGTCACAGCCATAACGTCACAATTTCCGGGTTTTCCTGTCCTCGGCCACATTCGAGCCGATGGCGTAGAACCAGCACAAGACGATTCACTAGCACGCCATTCGTGCGACGACAATATGGTCAACAACCACGTTCTTGGAGTTAAGAACCTCGAGAAAGCCACGCTGCAAGCCCGGCGAAGGGCTGTGCGTGCGTGGCGCGAGCCATGCGGAAGGTGTGTGGAGTGATCCCAATGCCGTTTACGCCGCGCAAGAGGAAAACAGCCCACTAGTCCATTGAAACGCGTGAAATATGTTTTGTATTCCGGTGCCCGGATACGTAAGGCGGAGCTCGCTAATACAGAGTTTTTTTTTCGCAATTGGAGATTTCGAATATTTACAAGTAATCCTCATTAAATAAATACATACTTAGAATGCAGCCCTACGTGCAGTGTCATACTCCAGCATTTTCATTGATTCTGTAATGGGTTTTTGCAGCCGGGCCCACCCGAAGGATGTCCGCAAAGCTATACCACGCACTCGAGAAATAGCAACAAAAGAAAGACCCGAGGAAAAATCCTTGGGGCCTATCAGTTGTTTTCGTCAAGAGTCATTCCTTGACTCTTGTGGATTGTAATAGCCCATGCAAGGGTAAGTGGTACTTAGAGGAGCAAGGGAGCCATGTATTCTAACAGCTTCAAAAAGCGAGAAAAGTGAGGTCAAGGTTAAAAAAGCACAAAGCACACACAGTCCGAGATAAGATCAGAAAGAGCACTGCAGATAGGGGCCAATTACCAAGTGCATCAAAGAGACTGAGTTTGGAGGAATAAAATATAAAATACAACTGAAAAGAGGAGAGTACCTGAAGCTTTACAGCGAGGATGGTGGGGGGAAGTAAGGAGCAATGCGGGTTATGCGTGCTTGCCTTGAGGGTTTCGATTGAATGAACTGCTATTTCGGCCGAAACGAGCTGCCGCTGCGCGGCAGCACCATCGTGGGAATCAACTCGTGACTTAACAAACCGCGGTTTTGCACGTGACACGCAAATCGGATCGCCTAATAGAATCGGGGGAGCTTGCTCCCCCAATAAAAAACGAGTCTAACATAAGAGCGGACCTGGGAGAAGCTGTCTCGGACGCCGAACGGTGCCGTGCTTCGGTCGTGCTGCGCAATATAACTATATGGAGATATAGCTTGCGTGCTGATGCAGGGCTATCATCCCGGCTATGTCGCAAGATGAACATAAGAGGTTTAATTACCGGGAACCACCATCATCTAACATGAAAAGTGGATTTATCATTTATGAACTCGCGCTTGTGCATCCCATAATAAGGAAGTATATTGAGTGAATGTAGTGGTGCATGAAATACGGGTGAAAATCCCGGCGCTGTGCGCCGTGAACTATCCGGGTGGAGACCGCACTAGTCTGAGGGGAAACAGTTAGCGAGAATTCCCTGGTGGCAGGAGTCTCGCAACGCATTCGCGCAGCTGGATTCCCCGGGACTAGGCGTGAGACTCACCCGTTAAGCCCTTAACCCTGCGCATGGTATCATAATGCGCAAGATGTTCGCGTGTAGTTGGGTTCTGCCTGCATGTAGGGCGCCATAATTTGAGCATGGCGCCGCAGATAAACCGAGAATGCATCAGAAGCCCAGCGGCCCTTGGCCTTCACAACATCTAATGGGATACCACGAAGCAGGTAGTCCAATGTGGAACCAATGCGGATACCGTGGACATGGATGAACTCGATGTCAGCGGCGTTAAAAGCCTTAGCAAGGCGCTTCTTGAACTCGGCCTTTGTGAGAGGACGGCGACTGGATTTGTGGAAGTATGAGAAGAGAGCAGCATCCGGTGGCGGTTTGTTGACAGAAAGATGATTAGCGAGCGCAGCTTTTGGATCCGTGGGACCGTTTTGCTTGGCCCAATAGACACTCTCCCGTGAGGAGCCGACTTTGTACGAGGCAGAAAGAAATTGGTCTGCTCCAAACCGTTGCGGTCGCACACCTCGGTGATGTTCGATGGTTTGACGTGGATGGCGGCATTGAAGGAAGTAAGTGCTCTCACGGTGAACTCGCCCCCTCGCGAAGTTGACCAGTAGAGGGTGGTCAGGCAGCTCCAGACAGCGGCGTCTAAAGGCTTCGATAGGTCGAAATACGGGCGCAATAGGCACAATATTTCCGTGGTATACGGCATGCGGGCCTGCCGCTTCGACGATGATGGGGTCATTCGGTCGGCAGCCCTGAGAAGAGCCTCCAACTCCGGCGAGTTCATGATCCAATCCACGCCGTGGATGGTATGCCATGCCCGAACACCGGAAACATAAGTCGAAATCGTGGAGCCGGAGAGGAAGCCTGCGAGGGTTGAAATAAATCCCGCAACCAAAGTTGGGCCCGCAGGTGCTCGCAGAGCCTCGGGCACAAACTTTGAATCACAAAAAATGTGGAAAGAGAGCAAACCGGATCCATATGTTCCGGCTGTACCTTCCGCCCACGCGTTAACGAGAACATCCAGAATTAGCGACAAATCCTTCTCTGATAATGGGGATGTACGAGAAGATCGCCCAGTCAGCGGTAGCCACAACCGAAGCTGATCCTTGGCCAAGCAGTACGGACGGAGAGGCGAGGGCTTTGGTGCATGCCCCTTTCGATATGGATGTGGACGCTGCGAGGGATCACGACCAGTTCCACCAGTCAAGTTGGTCACCGAAGATGTTACTGGTGCGGGTATCAAACATTGTATTTGATGCGGCACGACGGATTCTCTTTTTTTTTTTTTTTTTTTTTTTCTTCTTTTTTTTGAGTGTTTGAAGTAACAAAGTCAAAGTCTGCAGAAGCATTCTATGTTTGTCCGCTTGTGTTGCTGGTTTTGGGCCAGTCATGCCGGTGAGTTTTCTGTATATATTTTAGGCTGAGTTCTGTGGGCAGAACATGTCAATCGGTGGCAGTACATTTTGAATAATGATGGCCAAGGTTTTTCAGAACCCTATCATATGCCACTCCAATTTGTGTATAAGAAAGGTGATCACAAAGGTCAGACCTACCTCCAAGAATCTTTTCTGGGGTTTTTTTTTCTTCTTCTACTTAAAAGTCTATAGCCACCCCGCTTTTCTCGGAGTGTATAGCCACGAGTCTGGCCCCAGAACTCAGCCCAAGATTTATACGAGTCTGCAGATGGAAAGTTATGTCTGCCACTCAAAATTCACAGAGAGGATTGTGTCTGCAGATGGAAATTATGCCTGCCACTCCAAGCCTCGATTTCCTCTGCAGGCCAGTGCAGTGGACACAATTTTCAGCCTGCAGACATGATCATCTATGTGAATTTTGAGCGGAGGACACAATTTTCCATCTGCAGACGCAATCCTCTCAGCAGATCAGTGCGGCAGACACAATTTTTGGTTTGCAGACATGATCCTCTGTGTGAATTTTGAGCAACGGACACAATTTTCCATCTGCAGACACAATCTTTTCTGCAGATCAGTGCAGCAGACACAATTTTTGGTCTGCAGACATGATCATCTATGTGAATTTTGAGCGGTGGACACAATTTTCCATCTGCAGACGCAATCCTCTCTGCGGATCAGTATGGCAGACACAATTTTCAGTTTGCGACTCAATCCTCTCTGCAGATTTTGAGCAGCAGACACAATTTTCCATCTGCGGATCAGTGTGGCAGACACAATTTCTGGTCTGCAGATATGATCCTCTGTGTGAATTTTGAGCGGCGGACACAATTTTCCATCTGCGGATCAATGCGGCAGACACAATTTTCGGTCTGCCGACTCAATCCTCTGCAGACTTTGAGCAATGGACACAATTTTCCATCTGCGGATGCAAGCCTCCCTGCGGATCAGTGCGGCAGACACAATTTTTGGTCTGCAGATATGATCCTCTGTGTGAATTTTGAGCGGCGGACACAATTTTCCATCTGCAGATGCAGGCCTCCCTGCGGATCAGTGCGGCAGACACAATTTTCGGTCTGCCGACTCAATCCTCTGCAGACTTTGAGCAGCGGACACAATTTTCCATCTGCGGACGCAATCCTCTCTATGGATCAGTGCGGCAGACACAATTTTCGGTTTGCAGACATGATCCTCTGTGTGAATTTTGAGCGGCAGACACAATTTTCCATCTGCAGACCCAATTCTCTCTGCAGATCAGTGCAGTGGACACAATTTTTGCTCTGCCGACTCAATCCTCTGCAGATTTTGAGCTGCGGACACAATTTTCCATCTGCGGATGTCACGATTCGATTCCAATCTTATCGTTCCAACACCTACTGGAACAAGTGACCCGATCATATCCGCACCCTTGGAAGACGGCCTTAGCTGAGAAGACTGGGAGAATGCCAGTTAGGACATAAATATATATCTATGACGAGCAAAGGACGTCACCATCGCGAGGGAAACGCGAAGTCGAAGAAGACAATGCGGACATAGCATTGGAACAATTAGGATACCACGTTAAGTTAATTCCAATCTTATCGTTCCAACACCTACTGGAACAAGTGACCCGATCATATCCGCACCCTTGGAAGACGGCCTTAGCTGAGAAGACTGGGAGAATGCCAGTTAGGACATAAATATATATCTATGACAAGCAAAGGACGTCACCATCGCGAGGGAAACGCGAAGTCGAAGAAGACAATGCGGACATAGCATTGGAACAATTAGGATACCACGTTAAGTTAATAAGTTATGACAGATGATTGACAGGCGCAGTCTATACACGCGACTATGGACTATTGTACATATTTATATCCCGTAGTTCACACAACTCGTTAAACAGTATAAGTAGAGTAGTATATTCGCTGTAATTCTTTAGTCTTTTATTCTAAAACCTTCCTGGCTATACCCTCACTCCCCAATCCCTGCTCTTCTTACCGAGCAGTGGACGAGAGGCCTTGATTGTGACAGCAGATCAGTGTGGCAGACACAATTTCGGTCTGCAGACATGATCCTCTGTGTGAATTTTGAGCAGCAGACATAATTTTCCATCCGCAGACTCAATCCACTCTGCAGATTTGGAGTGGCAGGCATAATTTTCCATCTGCAGATGCAATCCTGTCTATGAATTTTGAGTGGCCAACATAATTTTCCCTCTGCAGACACAATCCTCTCTGTGAATTCCGAGTGGCAGACATAATTTTCCATCTGCAGACTCGATTCTCTATGCGTATTAGTGCAGTGGACACAATTTTCGCTCTGCAGACTCAATCCTCTCTGCAGATTTGGAGTGGTGGCCATAATTTTCCATCTGCGGATCAGTGCGGCAGACATAATCTTCTCTCTGCAGACATGATCCTCTGTGTGAATTTTGAGCAGCAGACATAATTTTCCAACTGTGGACTCCATCCTCTGTGCGAATTTTGAGTGGTGGACATGATCTTGCATCTGCAGACGCAATCCTCTCTGCAGATCAGAGCGGCAGACATAATTTTTCATCTGTGGGGCAATGATCTTGCAGACACCAATTCCACTGGACAGCCGTGGTAAGTAATAGTAAGTCATTTTATATATATGTATGTATCTAGACTTGATAGATATTTTCAAGGATGCTAAGATTTGAAACACAGTAAAATTTGAGCTGGGGACTGACCTGTAGGTCCTCTGTAGAAAGGGGTCATTAGGGCGACTGTCTGCACATGAGCTACGGACCGTCTGCAGATGAGCGGCAGTCTGTCTGCAGATGAGCGGCGGATCGTCTGCAGATGATCGGCGGACAATCGGCGGACCGAATTTCAGCCTGACTGAAATGAGATATGAAACCCGAGATTTCGGCGCCCATTTCAGCACACCTGAAATGCTAGGTTTCGAACGTGCTTTTTTTTGTTCCGAAACGGTGACTTTCACTTCACAATTTCGGCACTTTCTTTTTGCAATCTGACTCTTGGGATTTCGGCTACATTTCAGCTGGCCCAAAACCCGATTTGATTCTTGTAGTTTAAGTTACAATATCAGATGTACCTAAATAACTAGTATGGGATTGCCTTTTGGACAAGCTTTTGTTGGACTCGAAAGTTGACATTTGGAGTTAAACCTCCGGTCATGCTAAATTTGGCAATCGTCGGTGTGAGTGTCAAAATTGATATAGTGAAAGTGAAGTACTTTCCGATCCTGGGCCGAATGAGCCCAACATGTTCCCCACCCTACCCAAAACCAAGGCGTGCCCAATGGATTTAGAATTGAAAATGGATCAACTTTCCCTATACAACTTGTGTCTTCAGCGGCTTCGTTCTCAATTTACAGAACGGTGGTTGGGAGATGAAAATCCCAAGTCCGAAACCACATTTGGCACCATCAAGCAAAATAATATCGAGATGTTCCAGTCGTTACCCAGCACTCATCTTTCTTGCCCTCGTGATCAGTGCGTCGGTAACTGCTGGTCACGAGTTTACGGAGATAGAGTAACCGCGTTGATCGGGAATGGTTATTTACGGAGCGCGAAATCTACACGTGGAGACCTGCCAGCTGGCCGCCACCGTGCGGTGCTAGGGCGCAGACGACAGGTTTTGCTTCTCCACCTCACGATGACCCCACCGCCGACCGACTCAGCGAAGTCCCCTCCAGCGCACGCTACTGCTTCCAAGGCCGACCAAATCGCGGATGTGGCTACTACGTCTCTTGAAGTTGCCGCCAAAATCCTGGTGGTACTCAGCGATGTGACGGAGAATGTTCCCTATCTGAACGCCATCACAGGCAGCATCCAGAAGCTACTAGAAATCCGAAAGGTACGTTTCCTGCAACACTGGCTCCCCGATGCATGTTTTCTTATTGCCTCATTCATAGGTGATGAAAAACAACAAGGAACGCGCATCTGGTCTTCTTGACAATATCGGAGAGGTTTCCCGCGTAGTTGCTGAGGGTCTGCAGAATCTGGAAGGGGAGAGCCGAAGAACTGCAGTGACGCGTCTGAAGGACGATTTGAAGAGATATCAGAGGTAAGATCTTCTCTTCCACATGATGAGGCACTGAGTCCGAGTAGTTTCATGAACGACACACGTAGCATTTTAGAGGAGTGGACAACGAAGAGCTTTCTGAAGCGTGTCTGGTCCCACGGGGATTTCCCCGATCTCGCGGACGGCATAGACCGCAGATTAAATGCATTCCGCGAGGCGTTTAGTGTAGGCGGCCGTTTGAACCTCTTATGTCTCAAATTGATTTTGAACCCACAGGCTTCGCGTCTTATCGCTCTGTCGAGTGGCCAGGATGCCATGAATACGAAAATGTACGTCATTCCTACCTCCTGCCACCACAGAGCATGTTCTCACTGGGGTCAGACAAATTATTCTCGATGACGCTACACGCAGGAAGTTGAACGAGTGGCTTCAACCAGCGAAAGTGGCTGTTAGCCAACGCGACGCCGCAAACAAGCGCCACCCCAGTACTGGTGTATGGCTCTTCGAGCGCCCAGAGCTCAGAGAATGGATTTACGCCCCAAGCTCTTTCCTGTGGCTTCACGGAATATGTTGGTGTCTCAATCATTTCATTCCGAAATTTGTCTGATCTCTGGGTTCCAGCCGGATGTGGGAAGACCGTGCTTAGGTACTTCTACCTTCTCGTCTTTTCTACCCCGATTAGACTTTCGTTCAGTTCAACCGTCATCGACGACCTTCGCCGAAGAGCGGAGCTCTATGTGTACTTCTATTTTGACACGAACAACGTAACGCAACAGACTCTAACGCAGCTGCTCCACTCCCTGGCGATGCAGCTCTCGGTTCGATCACATTTCCCCGACAAGCGACTGAATGATCTGTGGGACTCGCACACCAGAGGTCAAGAATTGCCGAGCAATTCGGTCTTGATTGCGGAGGCCTTGATTCCCCTTCTCACAGATTGTGACCAAAAGCCAATCTACATCCTGTTGGACGCACTTGACGAGTGCTCAGAACGCATAGAACTGTTGGAATTTCTCACCACGATGCTCGATGCAAGATTGCCTAATGTTCACATTCTCGTCACCAGTCGCCCCGAGGTTCAGATTGGGCGTGCCGATCTGGTTGCACGTGCAGTTTCAGTATCCCTGCGGGGCTGCGTTGACGGGGACATCGAGCTCTATCTCAACGAGGTGTTATCGAAGGAGCGGGGCTGGCTCTATGACAAGAGGGACGAGATCAAGAGGGGTCTACTTGAGCGTGGCAACGGAATGTGAGTTCAAACTCAACCTGAACATTTCTCAAGCCGCTCACCAGACGTCCAAGGTTTCGCCTAGTCTATCTGCAGCTGAAGGAACTGCGGAACTGCAATGGGAAGCGGTCGGAAATCAAGAAAGCACTGGCAAAAATGCCAGACTCGCTGCACAGCATCTACCATCGCATTCTGGAGAACATTCGCAATGCCGAAATGCTTTCAACCATTGCTCTCGCGATGCATTGGCTGATATTTTCCAGAAGTCCTATAACGCCTGCACAAGTCATCGACGCCCTCGCGTTCAATTTCGAGATCGAACCACTCCGTTTTGACGCGGACGAGAGGATGGACTGCGAGGCCTTTCTGGCGGCATGTGCGGGGTTTGTCGTGTTATCAGAGGACACCGATATCCGGGGGTGTGCTACTACTACGGTAAAGCTCGCTCATGCCTCGGTGAAGGAATACTTCCTCTCCCCGTATGCATTTGCGGGTCTTCCTGCCAATTACGAGATCTCAGAGCAAGCAGCCCATCGACTGATCGCACGATCGTGTATTGGATATCTCTGCACCCCGGATGTCCTCAAAAATACCCCCGATCCCAGGCAATATCCTTTGGCACTATACGCTGTAGATAACTGGGCCTTTCACCTTACGCACTGCGATGCAATTGGCGTGGATCGTTGCGGCTGCGCAGATGAACAGCACAATGAAACTCCCCTTCAGGTGAGTTCGATGTTCCCCACGTTCGATCCTCTACAACGCATCAAAGTAGGCACTGATGAGTCTGGGCAGGAGGTGGTGCTCCCACAGAGCGCCAACGACAAAAACAACCCTAGGTTAATCCTCAAAGAAGTTAGGACACTTCTCCAGCCAGACAGCACACAATACCTCACTTTATGTCGCTTATACCATTTTGATTATGAGCGGTTGAGGAATGAGGGAGAACAACGGATGGCCCTTGTACTTCCCCCCCTCTACGTGTGTGCCACTTTTGGTATTGGCCAAGTGGTGCGCGAGTTGCTTGAGGAGGGTACCAACCCGAACAAGCAGAGCGGACTCCACTGCAACGCGTTGCAGGTGGCTTCCTGCAGGGGATACACCAACATCGCGCGGCTGCTCCTCGAGCACGGTGCCCATGTGAACACTCGGGGTGGACCCTACGGTAACGCGCTGCAGGCTGCTTCCAAATTCGGGCACGTCAAGATCGCACAGCTGCTGCTCGAGAATGGTGCCAATGTAAACGCGTGGGGCGGATCCTACGGCAGACCGCTGCAAGCGGCCGCCTACGCTGGGCACTTCGAGATCGCGCGGCTGTTGCTCGAGCGTGGTGCGGATGCAAACACGCAGAGCGGATCCTACAACAACGCCCTGCAGGCGGCATCCCGTGGCGGGTACCTCAATATTGCACGGCTGCTGCTTGAGCGCGGCGCCGATGTAAAGGCACAGGGTGGACCCTACACCACCGCACTGCAGGCGGCATCCTACCACGGGCATCTTGAGCTCGCGCGGCTGCTGCTCAAGTGCGGTGCGGACGTGAACGCGCCGAGAGGATACCACGGCAGCGCGCTCGAAGTCGCGTCCAGGAATGGCCATGCTGAGATCGCCGGGCTGCTGCTCGAGCACGGTGCTTGCAGAGAGTAGATTACTCTGTTGACAACACGAATGTAACCATAGTGGCCCCGACCTCTGCTGGAGCGTTAATTCCCAACTCAGACAACCTCAGTTCAACTTTTAGTGAGTTTTGAGTACAAACTGTCAACATGTAACGAAAATCGGTCATTTCCAGGGCTTTGTTTTGCCGAAAAATGGCCTCAGGTTGTCCAGGGCTTGCCAACCAGCATTCTCGGTGTTCTTCGCAGGAGCTTTTGACAGATTAGTGCAGATCAAGCTAGATATGAGAGAGACTTACAAGGGACATAAGTCTCCAAGTTGATTACAATAGGAGCATCAATGTTGATGGGCTCGCTGCTCGACCCAGGACCAGAATGATTGTTGTTGTCGCTGTTGTCGGACATGGCTATGATACAAGTGACAAAAAGTGTCACTCTTATCTTACTGCTGCTTTCTCTCGCGATCTACTGTTAGCTCGCTAATGCCAGAGATCTCCGAGGAGCAGATTTGCTTTGACTGGCTGTCTGGCTTCATTTGGTCCTTAAGAACAGCTTTGCCGATTTCAAGAAGGCCGACTTGAAACATGTCACAAAACGAGAAGAGCGCCTTCTTGACTATGCCGGTACTCTGTCCGAGGAGATGGTGAAACTGGGATACCATCATGCCTGGACTGTCAGATTGGAGAGACTAGCGTATGCGATTCCCCTGATACTCATGGACTGATGATTAGCAAAGTGAGCCCCTCTGGCTGGTGTTGTTGGAATGGGAACTGACTGATGGAGGTTCGGGCCAAATTCCCCAAGGCCCTCAAGATCCAACTGTCCCCAAATCACTCAGCATGGCCAGAGTTTTGTGATGCTATTCACAAATTTGTGTATGGTGTACAGACAATAGTAGAGGACTGTAGGCATCTGATGACAAGCAGGAATGGGATCGACATTGACCCGTAACCCAGTGCCTAAACCTGGTTCAAGGAGCCAACTGTTGGAGTTTTGGATTTTTGCAGGCCATCCATGAGTCGGCCGGCGATCTGTCTATGTTACTGACCTACCGACCCCCCATATGGGCTTATGTCGGACCATTTCGGGCCCCTTTGGGCTCTTTTGCGTTTTTTTTGCTATCTGCTTTCTTGTATATAGGGTCCTCGAACACTTATATAGATGCCAAAACACCGCAGACCCTCCTTTCTGTCCAGCAGGCCCGACATGGCCCCCGACATGGCATTGGGTGCTTTTCAGGTCTTTTTCTCTGAAACCTCTTTTTTTATATATAAGTACCCTCAATCCTTGATTTGCGTCCGACATGGCCCAACATGGCCCCAACATGGCATTTGATGCTTTTCATGTCTTTTTCTCTGAAATCTCTGTTTTCCTTGCGATATAAGGGTGCTTTCACGTCTTTTTGTCTGATTTTTTTTTTCTTTCTTGCGATAGAAGGGTGCTGAGTACTTATATAGATGCCAAAACACCCCCAGGCCATTGATTTGCGTCCGACATGGCCTGACATGGCCCCGACATGGCATTTGGTGCTTTTCAGGTCTTTTTGTCTGAAACCAATTCTTTTTTTATACAAGTGCCCCCAACCCTTGATTTGCGTCCGACATGGCCCGACATGGCATTGGGTGCTTTTCATGTCTTTTTCTCTGGAATCTCTGTTTTTCTTGCAATATAAGGCTTTCACGTCTTTTTGTCTGAATTCTGTATTCTTACTCTTTTCGCTCCCCTTGGAATTTTGGTTGAATATTTATTATGTTGTTAACTGATGCGCTTCCCAGGTTGTCAGCACCTTGGCAGCATACCACAAGCTGAGACAGGATAAGGGATACCTACAGATCAGCTTGAAGGACACGGGCATGTGCGTTGTGGAAGGGTGACCTGGCCCGCTCGTCGCCAGGACCCTTCACATGCATTTCAAGCGAAGGCTATATTTATTGACCAGATCTTCTATTATTTTATTTCATCTCCCGTATACACCTTTACTGACTATTTGACCTCTATAGCGTCTTTTGTATTCAATTCCGTCGTCGATTTGCTTCACAGCAGCGCGAGCCTGTTGGCGTGTATTTTACAGCCGAGCCGTTTTCCTCAAAACATCAAGCACATTTCTTCGGCCACGTCGGAAACATTTGATATTGAACTCTTGGACTTTTGCACCTATTTTGCTACTCACATGTCTCAGTTACACAGACATTTTTCACGCCAACGCAACGAGTTGCACCCGAGTCTTCGGCTTTCTCGGACTATGCCGGGGATCGAGCCGACAGTGGCTTGGGCCCCCACTTGTCAACATCTTGCAGGGGACATGTTCTCCCTATTATGTCTTTGTGTAGCTCCTGGACTGCTTGTTTGACGACGGTTTGACTTTTAGCTGCGGCTTTTCAACACCGACTGTCTGACATACGCATTTTTGACTCATTGTATTTATTTGTTTGTACTGGACCCACACGGATCATCTTCCTTTACTTCTTACCACATCCACAACCAGAGATTTTGAGCCACTTCGCACGAATCCACCCTCGTTTGATCCCTCTTGAGCTAAGTTTTCATTTATATTTATCTTACTGAGTGTTCTATACCTACAGCCATTATTCCCTCATTAACACCTTCATTTCCATTGCACGGCTTGACACTCACCCGGCACGACCTTGACACGACCTCAGTCCGCCTCTGGACCACCCTTCTCTTCTTCAGTGTTCCCCTCGAACTTCTCTCCTTATTTTCATGACACTAATCTCTAGTATTCCTTACCAGCGTAGGAACGTTTCCGTTACTGCCCCAAAACACAGCACAAATAATTTCAAAGGTATTGGAGCTACTGTAGGCAACTACGTACGTAGACTACAGGAAACTATGTTGAAGCCCCCCCCCCCCCACCCCACAGCCAACTATGGGCAATGACATGGAAATGCAGAGAATCAAGAAGAGACATGGGTACGGTGAATAATAAAACGATGTTTGTATTCAAAAGCGGACACAATAACAATTGTTAAAAGGCTTCCCGATAGATGTTATAGATCTGCATCAAACAGGTCGTCAAGGCCGGTCCAAGTCTTATGAATTCGGATCACATACCAATCGGAAGGGTTGGCAATGCCAAATCGAAGGACTGCCAGTGCGGCGCCCTCCGCAGAGCCATCAGGGTGGGACACAAACGCACCCGTAGGAATAAAAACCCGTCCAAATGAGACGCTGTGGTTTTGACAATATCCTCCCGAATAGCTTTGATCCCCGCGGTCTGCTGAGGAGAGGGTTTTTCATTTCCTAGCACGAAGAAATCCCCAACAACCACATAACCGTCAGGGGCAATGCCACGCCAAGTAGAAAAAGGCGGTGGCGGATCCGGTTCATTGTTGGGTCCAACTTTTCCCCAGTCCACAACATCGACAAGATCACCATCATCCACAGCTCTGACAATTATTCCGGACTTTTCGAATTTCCCCTCGCTGGTGACGACAGGACCAAGATAATGCCAATCCGTTGGCACTGAGCGGTCGGAAATATTAGTAAAAGGTATCAGGAACGGCAGAGAGAGTACTGACAGGCAGGCCGGAAGGCCGTGACGTCTCGATATGAGGCGATCTTGTCCTTGAATGCGACCGATTTGTACTGGATCGCTGCCATCGGGGACGATAGACATAACAGAATCAGAATATGGAGTAAGGAGACGATAGACATAACAGGGTCAGAATATCGAGTAAACGCAGATGCAGTTGTTGAGAGTGAGCGTCCCTAAAGAGTATTGAAGCGGCTGGACCGTTATATATGTAGCGTTTGGGGTATGACGGTGGCGAGCGGCAATGCACATGCACCTTTGTGTGAGTTGTCTGTTGCATGTGAGAGTTCAGGCTGTCTGCCATGGGCATTAGGGCTGTCTTTCGGACTTGGGATAGCGGTTTATATAGTGCAGCATCGGTGGAGATTTCATCACGCATTTGACCAACCTTCGGTACGGCTTTGTAATAGGGGACAAACGCACTCTGGTTTTGGGCGGAAGAAGCATCGGATTCATCGGCTCGGTCTCTGTCGGATCAAAATTGACGTGCTCTTCCCTCGAGGGGGGGGGTATATTATACTCGCGCGGTCCACAAGCTGAACAGCGAGTTTGCGGAAGACAAACATGTAGTACTGTACGGGTGGTTATCCTTACAGAATCCTACAAGATGCCAACCGAGCACAACTCCATTCCAGGGGGTCGAACGCACAAGACGCTGGCAATCGGGGGACTGGCCGGCCGTTTGAATGGCTGGACCCCCGGTTAAAACCTCGTGGGACCTGACCACAAGCGGAGTACGCAAGTGTACAGGAGGAGTTCTCTCCTCCCAGGCAAAAATCCCCAGTGTCCACCAGTCCACTGAAAGCTGTCGTACGGCTTTCCCTTTGCAAGAGCATGCATACCATCTGCCTCCAAAGGAGTAGACCCAAGAACTTTTGGGGAGAGCCACAGGCTCAGGTTTGCCTCCAAAGAGGCGAAACCAAGCTGAAAAACAGCCAGAGATAAAGGAGAACCAAAAGTCACAGGGCACCAGCGCGGGTATATAGGGTCCAGCTCGTTGTGTCTTGCCTAGGCTGCTGGTGGTTCCAGTAACAGCATGGGTGTGCCATCATAAATCTTGAGCACATTGAAGGCCAGTTTCCCCAGGAACGGAGTGGCCTCCCTTTTAGAAAGTACGGCCTTGAAGAAGGTCATGGGATCGGTAAATGCATCCTTAAGTTCCGGAATTTTTTGATACAGGTCTTTGAGAAAGACTTCTCGTACTTTGTTCAGCTTTGGGTGGTCACAGATAAACATGGCATGGGCCGGATCCTCGATGGACTCTTCGCAGAATCTGCATTTGCGCCATTCTCTTGGAACCACGGGTTTGCCTCTCTCCTTCCATCTCCGACGTTCCACGGCCAGACTATGGCCCGATAGCACCATATGTGTCAATGCGCGACGATGGTCTGTAGTCTTGAGGCGCAGATAGTGCCGGAAATCAAGTGATTTCTTGACCAATTCTCCAGTGTCAGTGTCGAGTTCGAGCCGGCCCGTCAGCAAATCTTTGGTGCGCGATGATGTCTCTATCTCGTTATCGATCCACGCCTCCATCGACAGTTTAACCCGTTTCATTGTCTCCTCAATCAGCGAAATTTCCAGCGGTCCCGAAATGTCAAGTTCCACCGGCACATAGAGGCGAGAGAGGATAATCCGTAGATCATTCACCCAGGAGATCTTTTTACCACGTGCCAGAGTAGGTGATTCCTGGAGAGCATTCCAAGCTGGCCTATCGTGGTCCAGGCCAATCCAATAGCCCAGATTTTTGAGTGCCAGATAAACCCGTCAATATCTGATAGGCCAGATCCCAGTTTCAGAGAACAGAACGGCTTTCACGGAGCAAGAACCCATTCCAAGCATCCGGCGAAGAAATTTCATTTGTACCTTCTCAAGTAGTTTGAGGCTCTTCTCTTCAACGTCCAGACAAACCTCGCATCCGGCGGTCAAGTACGGATCTACGCGAGCCAAATAAGAAGTCCGCAAGTCCCATGCCAGCAGACTGCCAACGAAGCGATCTAGTCCCAGGATTACATTGGCTACCTTCGAGGCCTTTCGCGACTTGACTCGGTATTGTTCCCTCCACATAAACTTGCACCCGGTTTCAAACCAGAGTCCCAGGTAGCGAGCCTTTTGTTCCTGCTGTATTGCCTTCCCTCCCAAGTGAAACGTGGGATAGATTTTTTGTCGCGGCCCAAATATTTGATACAAGCATTTGGGGATCGACGTTTCGCAGCCATTGTCGTTGGCCCATGCCTGTGATCCATTTAGGTGCATCTGGAATCCGGACGGGCATGAGGAGGCCGTCATGACATCGTCTGCGTGCTCAATCTGGTTAATAGGTACACCATTCAGTCGGATGTCCTTGGGGTGATGGGCGAGGATAAAATCCGACATGAACATGTTCCATAGATGGGGGGAGCCAGGATCCCAGTCAAATACCAGTAGATACCTAAATTCCGGTGCATATTGGCCATCCAACGAACAATGTACTGAATCCTGTCATAGAGCATTTCAACCATTCGATCATAGGCCCGAAATCCCGAGTTTCGCAAGTTTAACCCAAAGTGTTGATCTATCTGTCCCGGGAAACGCGTTTTTGAGGTCCAGGTAAGCAACGTACAGAGGTTTATTCAGGTCCTGCGCCTTATCAATGAGACAGAGCAGCACAAATGCGCTGTCGTTCGTTCGAAGGTGTTCCTGGAAGCCATTCTGGGATTCGGGTATTGCACCGATGTCCTCAGCACCCTCACGAAGACGGCGGTCAATTATCAACGTGAGCATCTTGAGCATGCAGCATTCCAATGCAATAAGGCGGTAGCCTTTCGGGTCCGTGGGATCTTTATCCTTCTTGAGAATTCCAATCAAGAGCGCGGTTAACCAATACTGCGGGATTTTGCGGTTCTTGACGCAGTATAAAAAGAACTCCAATAACTTCTCGTTGGGTATCTCCAGGCAATCCTTGTACGAGAATTCATCCACGCCAACCGCGGTATCCAAACCATGTTCAGATATGTGTCGTTTCATCCATTCAATATCCTCGAGTGTGATGTCCCGTGTGTAGGATTGGCGTGGAGATGTGTCTGGCAGTTCCGTTGCAAGCTCCCGAGCCATTCGCGCGTTGAAAGCAAGCTGGTCAGAATTAAAAGTTGCGGGCTGTATTGCAGGGTAGTTCAACCGCTCCTCGAAGTCGTTGGCCAGAGCATTGAGTGAGACCTTGGCTTTTTTCGGGCGGGCATCTGTACGCAATCTGACAAAGTCCCAAAACTCTTTGATATTTTTGCATGCCAGGAGTTCAGCCCGAAGTCCAGCTTGCAACTCGTGTACTTTTGCACGTCCTCGGTGACTTTCATCGAATTTGTTCTCGGGATCGTCCTCCCAATCCTTCCACGGTTTAGGCCTTTCCGGAGATGTTTCCTCGAGATCTGTAACCACCTTGCGCATATTCGGGATTGGAGCATGAGAATTGTCGCAGTTGGCAGTATTGGCCGCAGTTGGCTCAAACAATGTTGCTGATTGGGGAACCTGCAGGCGGCCTTTGCCAGAGAGTACGCTTCCTGCTTGCGATCATTCTTTGCCTTCGATTCCATGTGCACAAAAGTCGTCCGACCATGTCTTTTACTCAATAGTAACACCGTATCCTTGAATAAATCACCGTTCGGACCAGGCCATCCAATAGCCATCTTTTTCGCAGCAGCGTAGCACAATTGACGTATGACCATCTTCGATGTACAGAATATAACCAATGTCTTATCCGATTCGACCTTCTGCAGGGCCTCATGAATGGCAAATATCGTCCTCTGTCCGCGGTGGGTTTCCCAGGGCCAGGTACCTTAATACAAGTATTCAATGCTGAACCGATGCCAAAGCATATTCCGGCGCCGGCAGACTTGGTTCGTACCGATCCGGGAGCAGTACCTTCCACGTAAATATGTATGGGTGCTGACTGAGACAGGACAGGGCCATAAATCGAGTTCAAAGCCGCGTCGGGGCTCTCTCTCGCATCCATCGTTGCTTGATATAGCCTATCGACGGCCTCCGAGCGGGTGAAATTTGGAAGAGACTGACGTACGGAGACTGGCACGATGTACGTTTAATTGCGGCAGCATCCAGGGTAACACAAATACGGGTGTGATCAGCCCAGTCATCTTTGGGGTCCGGCGTAGGGCATTCAACATGAAAGCTCCGAACAAGCGGTAGCAATGCTTCCGAAACAAAGCCATAGTCAATCGTTGATTTTCCACGAGGTTGGTGGGAAGTAAAACGGCCGGGGGAAGTAGTTTCGAGCGAGGTACCGTTCAAGATGCAAAGCCCACACCTATCACATTCCTCTAGAATAGCCCGTCCTCGCGAATTGTCCGTGGGATCAGATGAATTCCGCGGCCAAGCCTCCGAGAACCTTGCACTTGCTGGCTTCCAGTTCGGCCATTGATATCAGTTAGCAGTAAGACCGGCTTCTCCGGATTTGGAGTGCATAGTGCAACCGTTTCCCAAAGTTGCTGAATTGGCTCCACTTCCGTCCAGCCCTGCCATCGAGAGGTTACCGGTGGAATGTACGCACCAATTAGCCACATGGATCCGAGGTCGAGCACAAGAATATCTGGGGAACTCAAATGGGATTTTACGAACTCGATATCATCGCGAATTAGCATTGCGATACCTCCACCACGACGATTGGTCCGGAGCCGGGGTTTCCGTGGGAGCGAGACGAAAGAATAACCACGAGGAATTTCGGCGGGATCCTCTTCGCCCGGAAGCATATCAGTTTCCGCAAAAAGCATAATATCATACGGCGTGAGTAAGGAACGGAATTCAACGCTCGTCAGTTTAAGGGTGAAATCATGGAATATATTCCAATACATAATCTTGACATCAGCGGCCGTTGTGTTCAGATCACCCGTAGCTACGCCATCCGTGGAATCCGTGGGTCCTGTGCGCGCTCGCCCATTGCCACGATTTGTTCGTCCACCACCACGAATAGGGGATCCCGAGGTTCCTGCGGCCAGCGATAACATCCCGCCTGATGTATAGGATCCAGCGGCCATCGAATCCGAGGAGCCCGATCTTGTAGATGGCACGGCAAGTTGATAGGCGGGTGGAAAAGTTAGCACACAGGTCCTACCACAAATTTTGGGGACCACGGAACATAAACTGAGCGCAGCCCCGGGCCGTTTCACGAGAGTGCGCCAACGCAGGGTCCAGTTGAGAGCCAGGACGCACATGAACGCCAAGTAAACGACCGCCGCAATCCACATGCGGTTGTCGATCATGATGCGGAACAATTCGGGCCTGCATCCGACTTGGCCGATCATCGCCAGATGTGCCAGCGAAGCAGGGTCCGTCGAGGATTGGGGCTCCGCGCCACGGATTGGGTCCAACTTGTGAAGTCCGTGAGGGGTCCAGTGGCCATGGGTCCGTCCTGGGAAGCCGCCGCGGGGAAAGGTTTCGTGCATGGGTCCCGTGGATGAAAGAGTCTCGAAAAGGTCCATGTGGACCAATCCCGCGAGATACGTGTCTTGCATCGGCACCCTGAGTTGTTTAGACATGGTAGGGTGGGTGAAAGCCGGTTTAGAACCATTGGCCGCCATGGGTAGTCCAAGAAATGAGTCCTCGGCCATCCTTGCTGATCCCATAAAATCGCCGTTTTGGGACTCCAAGGTCCCCGCTTTCGCCGGCTCGTGCAGCAAAGCCTGTGGGATGAATTCTCCAGATGGGATGTCGTGCATTGGGGCCAGAGCGGGGTGATTATCCAGATTTTCATAAATCGACATGGTGGTAAGGGTCCGAGATCGGTCGCATCTATAGCGGAAAATTGCCCAATTCGGAGCACGGGCGTTTATCCAACGGCCATCAGGAAAACCGTAGCCGAGATGTACCTATGAGCAGCTATGAGCCCTATGGGGCACTATGCAGTGCTGCATAGGGCCTCATAGTGCCTCATAGGTACATCACAGCCACAGCTTGCTACATAGTACTGCACAGTACTGCATAGTACTTAGTGTTGCCGCGGTCCGGTTCGGTCCAGTTCAATGCCTAATCTTTCTGAACCCCAGACTGGACCTCGGGTTCGGTTCAGCAAAATTATTGAACCTTGGACTGGACCTCAGGTTCAGGTTCAGCGAGGTTCGGTCCAGGTTCAGAAGAGGTTCGGACGGGTTCGAACCGATTTTTATTTCCCACGGATGTAATCATGAATAAAATGTTTGCAGCGAGTTTACAGCAAAAGAAACCACCCACCCACCCACCAATATACCCGAGCATACCGCCTTCCCAAGTAACACTGACCTCTTTTGCTATTTTGTGGGTACTGTGACCATGATAAGTATTGGGGTCCTTTGTACCAGTTTTTTTTCGACACTGTTCACTTGCACTTGAGCTTAGACTTCCGACCAAACATTTTCCTGTGGAAAAGAAAAATGACAACAGAGTTACAAAATGCACAAATACTATCAAAAGAGCAGATTTACCCTCAGTGTAAAATGGAATTGTCAATCAGAACATTGTTGAAAGGATGTTCGAACCGGTTCAGCAAGGTTCACAGAATTCTGAAATTGTTTGAACCTTGAACTGAACCTTGGGTTCGGTTCAGCGAACCTCACAGCCACCGAACCGGACTTTTGGTCCGGTTCAGGTTCGGTTCAGGTTCGCCAGCGGTTCAGAACCTGACCGCGGCAACACTAATAGTACTGCACAGGCATTTTGGTTTTCCTGATGACCAGATCAAGACCAGATGAAATGCCAGTGCTTCTTTTCTCTGCTGTCTTCTGCTTGATCTTGCTTCCCTGCATCCTTTCCCGCCTAAAGCTGAACTCAAACCTCGGGCCTCTGCGCCTTTGATATTCCCCTATATGCCGCTCCGGATGTGATCAGAACATCCCGACGCCATGTGATCCTCCTAATGGACTGGCATGTGGCATCCATTTGAAATATCCGGAATAACGTTTTAGGGGCCATGATTGGTAAGATATATCCTTCGTCTCTCTTCTCATCTTGTCCTTCCCCTCATCAAATTCATCCTCGTTCCTTCCGAGAACACGCACCGTAGAGTCTTCGTGGATCAGTGACCGCATTCTCTTTTATAGGAGACATGTCGCATCGGCACGGTATTATTTCCGCGTGGCAGAAGGAGATGAAGCCTCGGGCTTGGATACCACGACCATAACGCAGTACATCCACTGGCATACCCCACCCGGACTCGAACTGGATTGAAAGTCATGCCGAGCAGTACTACGGAATTCCACTTTCAAACTCGCCACGTACAGTAGGCTCCGCGGATCTCTGCTCTAAGGCTCCACTCTGAGGTAAACTCTCTTCTTGTCCTACATTCACATCCACTCGATCCTATTACGCATACACTGGCGACCCTTCCCAAAAACTGTGCGTGTACCAGTCAAGTCAGTCTCCGTGTTCAAATGATTAATTTTTAGTCGGAGCTGATTCAATTTCTCAACACTCCTGTCTGCTGCCTGGGTACTTGTGTTCAACTCGGCTCTGGGGAACTATTCCTTGACCATCTCTATCCTGCGGCCGGTTTAATCGATCCCATTGCTCAATGCTTTCTCCCTGTCGAATCCTCCTCCTACTCAAGTTTTCCGATTTCTCTGGACGAGAGCGTCTCATGGATCAATTTCTGCTCATCAATAGGGGAAGTCAAAGTTGTCTGGGGAGGGTGATTCAGACGTTGATTCAGAGGTCGATTCTGATGTCGATTCAGAGGGTCAAAATCGACGCAGAATCCATCAAAACCCAGAATCGATCTAAATCGCTGTTGCTACTTCGGAGGAGCAACAACATCAGAATCGCGATTCGAATCGCTTCGTGATTTGAGCCCGCGTATTTCGACCTCGAATCCACTTTGATCAAAGCCACCGACCCAAAATTGAATTGGGGTAGTCAAACCTGGGACGATTCAAGGATGATTCTCGTGTCCGAATCAACAGGTGAATGGACCTCTGAATCACTTTCTGAATCGACCTCTTCAGGCAACTTTGACTTCCCCTAATGCACCGGACATTCTATCGGTCTGTTTAGTTTCCCCATGTTTCTTGCCCGCGGTCAAATGCGGCCCAAACCCTCCCGACGCAACGGAGTGCCCCAACACTCGATACAATACAAATTGCTCTACTATTTGTCGGCGGTCGCGCATCCTTGATGTACATTACTTACCGAATACATAAGTACCGTTCAAAGTTGGCCCTACTCGCGCTCCTACTCATCTTCCTACTTCAGCTCCTACTTGTTATTTCTCGGTCAAAAATGCAACTTTTTCTTTCGGGTAAAATCTAGTCCATCTGAAATGTTATTCTGCACCCCCCAGTCAATTTTGAGCCATATATTTCAAGCCATTATTGCATGGCCAGGAGTAGGGGGTTTAAATGTGATGATTAGTAGGAGCTCAAAATGGTCAACTTTGAAACCATTGCCTAGCCAATTTGCGAGTAGGAGATTAGTAGGAGAACAAAAATATTGCAAATGTTTTCTAAGGTTTAAAAGGCCAAGGAGATGGTTCTATAGGTCGGTGTATGTAGAGAAATGCTACAACTTTGTGAAAAAAAATATCGGGGTAAAGAGCAATAGGCATTGAGAAGGAAATTCAAGTAGGAGAAATTTTGCAAAAAGGAGCTCTGACAGACAAAAAGGATCCTACTCCCATCTCCTGCTCATCTTCCTTCTGAGTTCAGGAAGACGAGTAGGAAAGCAAGTAGGAGCGTGAGTAGGAGAGGAGTAGGAGCAACTTTGAACACCACTATAGACATCTTACCGATTCCCCATGTCGAAATGGTTCTGCAGCCACTTCTGTTTCTCGTACAAAATCCACGGCCACACAAGCTTGATTCTCTCCTCGCAACTTCCTGCCAAGATATATTGCTACGGGCAGAGTCCGCGACGCCCGCATCGCACCTTGCGCTCCCGGAGTGAAGCGGCGATTCCTCTTCTTATCTTGTCCGAATAATGAGGCCACGGGCATGCGGCCATATTCAGCATGATCAGTCCTTATCGGCTTCGGCTGATTTCTCCGACGGAATGGGTTTGTCCCCCAGATGGGACCATGTCTATACGCCCTGGTGCATTTTGGCTTCTACGAGGCATACCCTTGGGATATAAAGCTACACAGTTACGAAGTTCTACATAAAAGGTGAGTTCTTGCCTTTCTGGATGCATCAATCTAACAAAATGAATGCGACACCAAGCCCGACCCGACCCGGGCCCTATCTGAGGGCTTGGGTCGGGCCCAGAATATTTTTGAGCCCAAGCCCGACCCAAGCCCGGGCCTTCAAGCTCGGTCCGACCCCAATATCTCTAATCGGACGCCGGGCTGAGGCAAGCAACAGCCGACGATCTCGGGATATAGTCCCCGAAATCATGTTCTGACTCACGATGTTGCTAGTATCCGACTATGGTTAGCGATGTCAACCTTTGGCCAAGTAAGCCGCGTCGTCATGCAAATTTTCGGGAAACCAAATGGGTCTGCGTCGTTGTATAAAAAATCAAGCATAGACGCCACAGAGAATATTACCCATGTTTCTCAAGTTTCTTTCTCTTGCCGCGCCCACTTCTGTGGCCGTTTTGGCGGACGCTGGCATTGCTGGCGACACCTTCAATGTGCAGCCTTTCAAGACTGATCTTACCAGTGAAGTTCCGCAATTGATGGACCTCGTCAACAAGACTCGTCTTCCGTTGAAGCCGTTGTACCCGAGGCTGGTCTTTATCAAGGGATTGAACTCGATTACCTTCGCGAGCTACAAGCAACATAGGGAGGGAATTTCGATTGGGAAGCACAGCAGGCAGCGTTGAATGAGTCAGTATCATCGTCATGTCCTTTCTTGATATACGACTAAGTGGTCCATAGGTTCAACCACTACGCCGTAGTTATCGAGGGACAGACAGTGCATTTTGTACACCAGAAATCGGACGACCCAGATGCCATACCTCTGATTTTGCTTCACGGATGGCCAGGTACCCTGTTGCACCTGGTTTGGAAGAGATCTAACTGGATTTTCAGGCTTGTTCTTCGAATTCTCGCAGGTGATTAAGCCGTTGACTGAAAGCTGGAGCAGCGCTACGGGCAAGAATGTGTCCTACCATGTCGTGGTTCCGTCTCTCCCGGGATTCGTCTTTTCGTCTCCACCACCACAGAACTGGAACATGGATGACAATGCGAGAATATTCAACATTCTCATGACTGAAGTCCTCAGTTACTCAACCTTTGCGGTTCAGACTGGGTAATACCCATTCCTCGGAATGGACATCCATTCACAAATGTTCCTTACCTCGCAGGGCAGCGTGATAGGTTATTCGCTCTACCGTGTAACCAGCGACCTCCCGTAAACACTCAGAATTGGCGACCAACATCGAAACCAACTGCACCATAATACCATTGAAGAGACCTGTACAAATGGTGCCACATATTACTACAACCAAGACTGCAGGCTCCTGAGATGCAGGTGTAGGTACATGGCAGCACAGTGTCATCGGTACCAGGGATGCTCGGAGGGCCATATGAATAGATGGAATCACCATCCACCGCTGTTTTACGTAGGGCCTTTTCGCGCAGAGTCACCAACTACTTGGTCTCTATAACACGATTTGTGTCATATAGACGGAATCACCAGCCACTGCCTTTTTTAAAAGACCTGTTTTCATGGAATCACCAGCCACTGTGGCTGGTAATTCCACGAAAAAAAATGGTTTTTTCGATTTCTTTCGCATCTACTATCTGAGACCCCCTACCTGGCCACCCTACCTAGTTGGCCACTTGGGAGCTAGAAGGCCAGGGCTTGGTAATTATGACTGGGCATGATATACGAACAGAGTACGACCTCCAACGAAGGTCCAGACCAAATTTCAGCCGAAACTGATGGGTTGATCGAAAGCCACGGCATCGCGGATCGGACTCCGAGGCGTGGGGACATCAATTTCTTGCCATCGCCTCACTTGCCGTAGCTATTTCTCCACCATTTCTTCGTCGATCCACGAATTTTAGGGCTCATTCTGATCCCCCGATGCTGGGGCCTCTGCCTGTAATGCTACTGGATGGTAATGGTCCCACGACTCTCGTTTATGCACACAGGAAAGCACGACTGCTTTTTTCGGTCTACCATGCTGGCCACCATCGCGGTACACGATACCGTCCTGCTATCGGTCTGGAACCTTACATAGTACTTTTTACTATCCAATCCTTCATTCTGGGAGGTATTCCGAGATTTTATCCATTCACCTCTGATAGCTCTACAGGCCATTATCTCAAACCACCCATTTTCGGTCTCGCTATAGTCAGATTTTGTGGAGGAGCTACCAGCGTCTTGTAATAGAGTTGGGTGCCCAGGTACATCCCAATACTTCCTATTAAGCAGCCTGGATCTTAATTTGGCCCATCTAGGTGTTTCTTCTACTTGTAGGATGCTCGTTCATTTCACAATCCCAATTTGGGGGTTTCACATCGGTCGGAACCAGATTTTTTGCCCTATTGTATGCCTCATATATACACCAAAACTGTGTGACTGTGTGAGATAGTCAATACAATCTCCCTCTATGACTTATAACCCAAGTGGCGGGCATTTGAGAGCTCAGGCCATTATTTAGCAGGGTGGCCAACTAGCCTGTTATTTGGCCATGTTGTACTGCCGTGTAAAAGAAATTCACTGTGAACTCAAATGTTGGGATATTTGGGAAATTAGGGTCTTGAATCCTTCCTAGGAAGCATGCCTTCGTTCTGACACAGTTAGGCGCGCATAGGGTTAGTGGACAGATTGAGATTGAGGCATGAATGCTTAGGTGGCCAGGTAGCGGGTCAAATATAGTATAAGGCCAAAAAAACCTATCTTGATATGGTGGAATGTGGTACCACATTCCAAAATTAGATAGGTAGAACAAACAACGCACGCTGGCTACGGGTCTGGATGACTGAGGTATTCAGAGTCGGTACCCTCTTTTGTTGGCAACCCCTCCTGCTGTCCGACATCCTGCTCATGATAGGGTTTTACCCAAAATCACCAAATTTCATTCGTACGTGAAGATGGATTTTGTTTGAGGGGTTATCGGTGCGTAAGGGACACGCTATGCTGACTAGTATGTTGAAATCCATCCTATTAAGCCACATGTATCTTAATTTGTATGGCGGTCAACGTGGTACTTTATTAAAACAGGGTACAATGTCTCTATTTCGACATAATATATGTGATTTGGAGCAAAATGTATATAGAAAGTGAATGAGTAGAAAAACTTTATATAACACTTTTTGAACTTTCTTTGGTGTCTAAACTTTATCGATTTTTTTTCAGCAGCATAACTTTCTCGGCATTTTCCGGCACCATCGAGTGGCTGTGCCCAGGAGCCCGCGGGCCGAAGTCTGCCGAATTGAGCCAACTTCTGCAACCAGGATGTATTTCTTCGAGAATGTTCAGACAGTGCAACATCATGGCTAATGGTGCTCTAAAGCCCCTGACCCGGAGTCCTTTAGCCAGACTGGAGCCCCAAGAGAGGGAGTAGTACACCTTCAATATGGATCGGCCCGCAAGCCAATCAGCACAGCCACGGGATCATGCCGACAAAGTTATGGGGGAGAAAAGGTAAAGAAAGTGTTACCTTACAAAAAAAAGTTAAAGTGTTAGGCCCTGTTCGGGATCCCCAATTAAAAATCCAATTCCTAATTTTCCCCGCCAAACACAAAAATTTAGGATTTAGAGCCGGAACATTTGGCAGGGAAAATTAGGAATTGTGTTAATTGGGATCCCGAACAGGGCCTTATATGGAAGGTTGGAAAAATGTTTTCTACTCATTCACTTTCTATATACATTTTGCTCCAAATCACATATATTATGTCGAAATAGAGACATTGTACCCTGCTTTAATAAAGTACCACGTTGACCGCCATAAATTTGGGCCGCCCAAACGCTCTGCACATTACAGCGCATGCCATTCGCTCCACATCACAATTTCACCCATTGTCTTTGTCTTACAATGGAATTTCAAGTTGTTGGTGACCTCGTATACCTCATAAGTATATACCATTTGTGTGTGTGACGTGCGCTTTGAGGCCAGTGCTGGCGCATGGCAGTACGAGTCCGGTCTTGGTGAACTTTGAACCTTTCTTCCTTCTGATCATTCCGACGGGTTTAATGGATAATTCTATTTGGAAACACCCCTACTTTCTTGCGTGATTTGTAAGATTGCTTCAGATGGCGGCTGTTGGCGGGAGAGGCGGGATACGGCGGGTGATGTGGCAATATCAAGAATAAATTCCCGAAAGAATTTCGGGCACAGAGGAAGCCATCTCAGGCAGCTACTAATGCTTGAATGGCTTTTTCTACTTCAAATGACCAAGCCTCAGGCTTTCAACGGTTTGGCTTGGGTTCGGCGAGATAAAATAAAATAAACCTCAAAAGCTCTCAGATACTATTATGCCCAATGGTTCTGGATTACATTGGGTCCGGATTTTGAATTTGCCGCCAATGTGCCCGGCTCAACCACTCAAATTCTATTCTGCCCCTTACTCCCTCTTTGCCCCTGGAATTATCCAAGAATGTTAGATATACTGGCCCTCTACCATCGTACTAAATAACTAAGGTAGACAGGGAGGGGGAAATACCAAGGAAAAGTTCACAGTCAGAGATCGATATTCTACAGTAGTCTCGCAGCTCTTCTATAAATTCTGGGAAATTTTGAGGGCCCTTCAATATCATGCATAATGTCCTTGGGTTGTCATAGGCGGTCACATTAGGTGAGGTACAAACTCAAATGCAACTTCCAAAACACAACACGCCTGTCCCAGTAAAAGAGTCAGAGGAGAAAGAAATCGTTTCATACGCTACAGAAGCCCCTTCAAATTTTTCCAGGGGCTCGGGGTAAGTTGTTAAGCAAGGACACAGACAACTTCCTCATTTTTCAATAAGGTAGCGGACATACACTTACGGTTTGCCCACGTGATCTGTATAGCATGACCATATTGGGAACGAATAGAGAGAAAACACATTCATTGATTCGCAAGGGGTAAAAACAAAATTTCGGCTCAACAGTTCTCTATGTATAATTACAATACAGCCATTACCCGTTTAACTTCAGCATAATCTTCAAAATTGAGGGACTAGTTCCTCAAATGAAAATTTCTTAGTATAATGAGAACTAGTCCCTCAATTCTTTCCCAAATTTCCCGAGAAAAATCCCAATTGCTTTTCTGGTGTATATCTACGACTCTGTTGAGGCCGATTTGCAATAATTGTTCAAAAGGTCGCGCAAATGAGTGTTGAGACATATTCGTTCCCAATATGGTCATGACATAAAGACCACGTGGGGCAACCGTAAGTGTATGGCCGCTACCTTAGCTGCCTCGAGCCATATCCCTTAGTGTTTTTATATAGCTGTAGACGACCAGCACACTTACCAATCCCGGAGGATTCCGGGGCAAAGGGAAAGAGAGAATAGAGAAAAGTGCAAAATCCAGACCCATTGGGCGTAATAGTAAACATGAGCAAGCATCAGAAAGTCGGAGGTTACTGCCGGAGCCGGAAAGCTGTGCTAATAAATGATGAGAATGAAACCGAAGATTTTATCCGCCGGTTCAGTAGGACCAGGCAGGATAAGAGAAATAAGAAACACGTAGGAATGGATTTGTGTGACCAGCAAGGAAAGAAACGGTTGCAGCTTACACAGGGGGCATGCAGCGTGGCTTATTTGTCAATAAGCCAGCGTTGCTTGTAGGCGGCTTATTGGCGGCTTATTTACCGCTTATGCTTGGC
Organism: Mycena leptocephala; assembly: GCA_029378395.1. Lineage (NCBI taxonomy): Eukaryota > Fungi > Basidiomycota > Agaricomycetes > Agaricales > Mycenaceae > Mycena > Mycena leptocephala. Next base: position 69,385 of record JARJLF010000534.1, on the reverse strand, counting down.
ATATTGGATCTGATGGCGATAAGATATGATGGATTCTTGATGGATTCGACCTTCTGATAACTGTGACAGGTTAATAACCGAGCGGGCCGGAGCCACCAAAGCGGCTGAATCATTTGCCAGTCACATTCTCGTGCTTTAGCAGTTGCTCAGCTTTGTTTCGTGCTTCCAAATTTAAAATGTTTGTGATCTCAGGCTGGCTCGTAAGCTTGCCTTGCCTGAGTGGAAGGTAAGGTAGATCAAAGTAGTTGGGATTTGTACAAGATTTGTACGTGCCCATTTAGGGAGTAGGGGGCAGATTTGATTCTGATCTTGACCTACTGTTCTCTGATTTTATGCTCATTCCTGCCACTCATATGCTTAGGGCTGCCACGGGCCGCATTTATATGCCCTAATATATGCATTTCTGTGCATTTCAATTGAAAATTCACAATATCGTGCCCAGTACGGCACGAACTAGTGCTTACGATCCTGGTGACGAAGTTCTACTAGGAATTCCAGCCAGCCACCATCCATCCAGTTGTGTGCAAAGGGTCGGTGGGCAAACGAGCCAGTTGAGCTCTGGGGAAGCGGATTAAATTTGACGGAACATACAATGAATAGGCACAGTGCCACGGCAAGCCACCAAAAGCCCTGGGAAGAAACTCAGACCATAGAATAATGAACAAGCCTCAAAATATACCAATTCCGCACATTCTAGAACCATGACCAATTTAAACGAGGGCTCTGTGAGTATGAGTAAGTTTATGCACATTCCATTCAATCAAAAACTTACCAAACATACGAAGCATCACAACGAGTCGACAGTAAATGTAGACAAAAATAATGCAGGGCCAATAAAGCTCTGTATGTTAGATTTAAAATGCAACAACATTTATCGTCACTGGGCGTCAATTCCCAATTGGGCAGAGCCCTTATCAACGAATATCAGCTGATCAAATCTTATCGCTGTCTAAATCAATAAGCCCGGCATAAGCGGCAAATAAGCCGCCAATAAGCCGCCTATAAGCAACGCTGGCTTATTGACAAATAAGCCACGCTGGTTGCCCCCTGTGTTATTGAAAGGAGGAAGTAACCAAAATCACATGGACATCAAAATTGTCAACAAATAACGACAACTTCAATCAAAATGAGGGCTGAATTTTGCCGAAATTTGGCAGGAAACGGGATCACAAGAACGATTCCTAAATAAATTTAGGACTCGTAAAATGGTGTATCTGTATCCTTTCAATTATTTGTGATGCACCGGGGTGAACAGAACAAGTGCGAACGAACAATATAGCGCGGTAGAGTTTTTGAGATTTCGCCCCCATCACGTGCCGCCAAAACGGGCAATTCGCGTGTCACTGCGGTGACCGAAGGATTTTTGGACCGAAAACATGACATCCAAACATGTCTCTCCCTTTGGCCAAATTTTTAAGCCCCCTTATAACATGAGCTAAAACCGATGGCTTTTCTGTCCTCTTGTCATCCTCTTAAAATGATGCCTCTTTGCGTCCAAATTCCCGCAGGAATATACAATAGCGTTTTTCACGCAAGAAAAGGCCTAGGTTTGGGACCCAAATAGCGAAATTTGCTTTGTTCTCTCCCTGTTTCGGCGTCGAAAACTCTTGTCAAAAATGATCCATTTTTGGACGTATTTTTAGGCCGCAAATAAGCATCATGTTTTGGGTCGAATTTGGTGTGGAAAATAGGCCTAAGAAGGAATCTTTTGGGGTTGATTTTACGTCGCGCGGGAAACATATTCCCAAACAGGAAGACATGTTTGGATGCCATGTTTTGGACCCGAAAATCCTTCGGCCTCCGCTGTGTCCTATTTGTTCCTTGCCTTGATTTGGCGACCCCAACAATCATTTTCTTTCATCCTCCACCACCACCTGATCAACCCGTCCATTGCCGGTGCCCACCCGTTGGGCGCGCAAAACGGCTCGCGGCACGTGACACAAGTTGTTTTGCTCAAGCCCAAGCCCAAGCCCAGGCGGAAGTCCATTGTTAATACACTCAGTTTGATGGTCGGTACACTAAATTGGCTACATAGAGGCTAGAAGATGAAGGTGAAGAAGGTTGTTTCCAAGAAATCCAACCCTATTCGGCCCATGGAATAATCAAGCGATGTTCAACTCGGTCAGCACAATCCAAGTCCGACCAAGTCTCCACTCAGCCCGAACAAGCCCGTTGGCGCGGGCGCAAGCTTTGCAAGCCGAAAACGTCGCTGTCGGATGCCGGCTATATTGATGACCGGGCCCTCTGTGTGTCTGAACATCTGGCGTGAAAGCAGCATCAGCATTCCAAAGAAGCACAGTGCACGTAACCGAGACAGACCTGTAGTCTCGTGACCAGACTCTTATGACATCCCAATGGGAACCCTGTCATAAGAGTCTGGAACAATCACCGGCTGCGTAACCGTACTATGGCTCTATCAAATTTGATGGAGTTTTCCCACAGGTTATGCCCCATGTTCCACGCGTGGTTTAGCATGTTCGCTGTAGGTCGACGTGCTTTGTATCTTACCAAGTTGTCCCAGAGTCAAACCAGAGTTGTCTGCTGCCTTCGAACTCAAGATGACCCAAAGAAAGCAGCTGTTTTATTTTATTTTACCGAGAAATAATAATAAGCCTGTGTTTAACCAAAAGTTTTACCAGCTCCAAGATTTGTTGAGAATGGTGTGCTCATGATTAGAACCTTCCCTATATGATGCTGCGAATAGATATGGAGTGTGGATAAACAAGAAGTCTGTTTACATCTACGCAGAAGAGGTGGGAAAAATCCATCAAATTTTGATAGAGCAAAGGTACAGTGACTGCAGTTAGGTGGCTCCAGCCTGTTTTGAGGTGATTCAGTGTCAATGAGAGCCTGGCCAGCCTTTCAACAAAATTTGTGCATATATGGAGGGCATGGATAGACAAGGAGTCGGTTTACAAGTATACGCACAAGAGGGATAACCTGTGGGAAACTCCATCAAATTTGATAGAGCCAAAGTACGGTTACGCAGCCGGTGATTGTTCCAGACTCTTATGACAGGGTTCCCATTGGGATGTCATAAGAGTCTGGTCACGAGACTAACAGACCTGGTCGCCGGTCTCCTCGACGGATTTTACAACCCGCAATGCTTCGGCGTCAATTTTCGCGCCAAGGTGGCCCTTCCCATCCATCGACTCGGGGCCAAACAACCCAACGAGGGGCCCGGCGTTCCCAGCCACGAACGTAAAGATTGGTATGATGGTCCCGGTTATAGATCGCGTTGCGTAGAGCTGCTGAAGCACAAATATATCCAGAATGAGCGCCGACGGGGGCGCGACTAATGCGAATATCGTCCCTGTTCACGCGCATTTGATCGGACTACCGGCCAACAAAATTTCATACGCGATGGGATAATGCTCAATTGAAAGTGGCATGAGTGCGAATGGGTCGGATTCTGTGGAGTCGAATGACGACAGGATCCTTGGTTCGGATAAAAGTCACTGCTCGGCGCAGGCTTAGCGATTTAATTTGCCCGTGCACCTGATACGTTCAAGAGCTTCGTGGCCACTAGGGAATTGTGCTGCCACATCTGCCTGTGCCTGTTGCAACCAGTTCGGAGGCATTATTATTGTGATTATGATGTTCCTCTCGGCGGTGAGTCGGACTGCCAGAGCACACGAAGAGCGGATATGGCCTTTGATTCTGGCCCGAGTCTTCAACCCTGACTGTCTAAGGATGTTCTGGAGTCTGAAAGCGAGGGATTCGGCTAATGCCACCGAACCCTTGATCGGAGTACTGCAGCCTTACATCTCGACTTTCTCAGTTGCCTAGCGGCACATTAAACTTACTCTAAGGTTGCTTTCGGACCAACTGTCCTCGACTGTCCTGGATCCGTACTCTATACCATAGCCGTTCGGCACCTCGAGTATCAAGGCGGGAGCCTTACCGAGCCTTTGATATCGATACTCCGACGTTTATCCCCAAATTGCTCGAAGTCCGCCGCCGGTTTCTGCTCGTCAAACTTGATGACGTGGGCGTAATTCGGGTCAACCCCTTCCGTATAGTCTAGCATCTTCACAAGCCGAAACTTGGGTCGCGGAAATCGGCAGTGAAACGGCCTCACCAAAAAAATGGCTTTGTTCCAGTCGCAGTTAGTGTAACAAAGGCGACACCATGCGGAGAATTATTGCAGGGCTGGCCTCATGTAGAAATTAGACGAGCCGACACAGGTGCCATCGCGAGGCAGTGTACCTTCATCCAAACTGGGATGTCTGGAAGACCGGGCATCGTGTAGTTAATAATTAAGAGGCCGGAGATGCAGTTGGCGAAAGCTTTGCATGGTGCGATCTATGTATCAGAGCGCACAGAGGGATCGTGAGGCCTCACTGACCAGACATACAACGAGCAATGAAAATGCAAAAGCAGAAGACTTCGGCCGGGACCGACATGTCCGAAATCATCACGTTAAATGAAATCCCCATGCATCCGGAAAGTTACAAAATTTCAACAAGCGATATTGATCTTCCTGACGCCCACTCAGTCTGTCAGCCTAGGACAGGGCTCGCTTCAGGCACTGTCCCAGTGTCGTAAGTTATGATTCGAATCCGAGCTTTTTTATGTACATCTCCCCGGACTTGACCTCCTACTGGTGTCTATCTCTCTCATAACGACCTAGCTCCGATGCCCGACTGGTCCTCACAAGCTGAGCTCGCTATAAATGCAGGCATCTTCGTCAAGCTGAACCATGCCCTGCTTGGCGTATATGCGTGCGTGTGCCACTTTCTTAGTTCAGAAGCAAGTAACTAATCGAGGCTGTTCAGGTGGGAATGGCTCATCTCACTACGCTTCGATTGGGAGGTCCTCACTGGCCGGAAGCCGTTCAGATGGCCACTTGTTCGCATTCCACAACTATGCCTCTGTCCTTTCCTTAATTTTTCTTCCAGGCATTCTACTTCGCCAACCGATACCTGCTTTTGGCCGCAATGACAGGTATTACGGTTGCCATTGATTCTACCAAGGGCGTCTCGCCTTTCTTCTTTTCTTGCTTTTCTAACTCTTATAACAGGGAAATGAACTGCCAAGCCATCTACGCGTTCAACCAATTCGCAGGCGACACTGCCGTTGGGCTCGCGAGCATCAATCTATCGCTCCGGACCTTGGCTATCTGGTCTCAGAATGGATGGATAAAAATACTGCTGATCGTCATCATCCTTGGTCACTGGAGTTTAATCCTCCAGGGTAAGTCTCGTCCGTGTAGCTCTTCCAAATCGCGATCTAAGGCACATTTCGTCTGTCAGGCGTCCTCCTGAAGGCTCACTGGGATGATCAAGCTGAAACTTGCGTCATAACGTCGTCGAACAGCACTATTCTCGCGGCGACCTTCACATACTCGATGGGCTTCGACCTCCTCGTGTTCCTTTTGAATGCCTACAAACTCGGCATCAAGCGCAAGAGCAAGAGCAAGTTATCTAAGATGATATTCAAAGACGGCCTCATCTTCTTTTTCATTGCGTGAGTCGTCTCGTTTCGTCGCGTGTAGTGGCATTTAAAAAAAATATTACTTCCTCCAGCTTCCTGGCCAACCTGGTCGCGACCATCTTCATGTTCCTGAACCTGAACTCGATTATGACCATCATTTTCAACGTCCCGGCCGCCATGGCGTCCACCGTAAGCTATATGAATTTATTTTTTCCTCCCGACGTTGATCAGCCCTTCTCGCGGTAGATCGTGGCTACCCGCGCCGTGCGGCGCCTCACGAGCTTCACGCACCAAGGTCCGGAGATGTAGTAAGTCCCCTGACTGTCTGCGAGCGTTGCCGCATCGCTAACGCTACCTAGCGCACCGTCAGGTTCGAGCACGGGCAACTTCCGGAGTCATAGTGGAAACCGCAGGCTGGCGACGACTACGCGCGACGGCGCCCGGGGTGTACACGTACATGTGCGGTCTCCCAGTCGTCACAACAGAGAACTTTACTGATGCGTTTTTTTTTTCATAACAGATGGAGACCGTTGTTCGCGAAGATGGGCCAGTAAGCCCGGCCGTCGAATATGAAGTTAACGAGCTGGAGCTTACGGGACAGGCCTACGACGTAGAGGCCAAAGCCGCTGCTCTTTAAAATCACTTAGACCTAGCTACTAGTAGAGGCCGAGGTTGGATACCCCCCGCATATAGCATTGAACCGGGAAGCGCAACGTTACGTAGAAGCGCAACACGGTATATTCCGCTATAGTGAAAGCACCACCAGGTCCAATACCTTGCAAGGACATGCTCAGGGGTCTCATGGTTCAGTCCAAAAAGAGATTCGACCCAAACATTGCGCCAGAGGTCAAGAAATGCACAAGTTTGTGTCGCGATCAACCGTAGCCACTAATTGCAACAAAAATACCATCATTCGTTGCCGTGATTTGGAGGGAGGAGAACCCGCATCTCAGGGTGGTTCTGGAGGTTATTTGCCCATTAATTTGCCGCTCCACTCTGTGGTACAAACCCTGTGGCTATGTCTTAGGTATAGCCTCCCGTTTTGTGTTACACAAAGGAGCGGCAAATTAATAGCTTACATACGTCGAGACCATGCCAAGATTCTGCGTGAAGGTTCGAAAGTGCGCAGAGAACGCGGAGATTGTGGGAAGTCGTTGAGAAAGACCGAGGCCTGAGTGCTGAGACCGAATATATTGCACATTTTCCGCCATGGCGGTACTGTGCGCGGTCAGAGGATGTAAATAGGAGGTGCAAGGACCGACCTAGATACATTACATATACTACAGCCCCCCCTCCTCTCATACCTTGGTCATATCATGCCCAATTGCTTAAGTCGCTTCAGATTTGGAATTTCAAAAGTTTGTATTTTCTAGCAGTCCAAGGATTGTGGAAATCGGCCAAGACTTGAGCAAGATACGAGGCCAACTACAACAAGGGGGGTTGTTGTAGCAGGAATGTTACTAGTATACAGTGCAGTTGCGATAGGGCGGCATCGTAGCGTAGAGCTGGCGGAGGCGGAGCAAGGCTTGCCACTGGTCTAAACATGTTGGATGAAACTGGCCGCTGCTTAGGTTAGCGACGACGCGATGTGTGATGGATTAGGGATATTTCATCTATTTTTCGCATTTGTTGCTTTGAGAGCAACACCAGTTCCGATCCCTTCATCCTCGCGAGCTTCGAATGCTCGCGTGCCCGACTGCCGAATCCGCGAGATTCCGGTATCCTTAACACGATGGAAAGACGATCAAAAGATCAGTGCACTCGGAGGAGCTATGTTTGAATGTGTTGGATTCAAAACAGGGAACTGGGCGACGAACGCCAGATATGATGGATGCCTACGTCCCTTCTCCACCAGCCTGCTCCGGAGCGTGAGACGCAGACCTGCTTCCGTGCACAGGACAACCTGAAGTGCGAACGCTATCGCTAGAGAAGGAGGATTGATTCACTAAGTGAAACAGCATGCGTACCTGGAATCAGAAAAGCTTCTGCAGAGATCGAGGGCTATGGAATAGGATTGGTACTCGAAGGGAGTGGTTTGAAAGGAAAGGGTTTCTGTTTCGGAGTCTGAATCAATATCAAGATTACAAGCAATACAACCCGAACGCGCGACAAGGAACAATTGACGAGTATGTTTCAGCTTGAGATCAGTGGGCATTTTCGTGAAGAAATCCAGGTTGAAGATGGACAAATGTGCTGGACAGGGAACACACCTCTGTATGAAATAAGATGAGCTTCACTTAAGTTGTAGGCGGTCCGGACCGAATCAAGACTTAAGTGGTCCCGGAACTTAAGTTCTGCGTGCGCCGCGCATTGCACGCCCGTATGTGGGCCCTCAGGTAGCATAAGTTGTAGGCGGTCCGAACCGAATCAAGACTTAAGTGGTCCCAGAACTTAAGTTCTGCGTGCGCCGTGCATCGGACGCCCGTATGTAGGCCCTCAGTTAGCAACCACTTAAGTCACTGCCCACCACTTAAGTCCCTTCCAACCACTCAAGTCCTGTCTACGACTCAAGTTATACGAAGCACCTAAGTTACATGTGTGACTGTCAGTGCAATGCAATCAATTGAAAACTTAAGTTACACCCAATCATTGCTTGAGTTTCACTGTGGCTAGTAAAACACCACCAACATGTCTGGGGTCTGTAGGATGATTGAGTTGGGCCGTAGCATGTAGACAGAATGGGACACACAAGATGTAGTGGGATGCGAAATGGATGTGCTCGGTAGCATGTGAGACATGGCCAAAGATCGCAGTGAGATGATCTCGATGTACACACCAAATTTGCACTAAATGAACATTTACCCAAGTGGCATAATGACGTCGAGCTTGGCGGCTGCCAGCTGAAATAGTGTCCCTCAGATCCCAATAAGCCATGATGTAAAATAGTACCTGGCAAGAGCTCACCAGAGTCAACAGAAGAGTGAGCCCCAGGTTGTTGGCTAGTGCCAGTGGCACATTTGGTTTGCGATAACTTGGAGGTGGTTGGGTGCCAGGCAGATCCACATGTGGTGTTCTTGAGGAAAGAGTTTAGAAGAGGGGGTCGGAGGTTGTTGACCGTTGTAGTTGCCGGCGACAGAGTCCACTGGCATGGTGGTGGTGAAAGATGAAGTCGAAGTCGGACAATGGAAACCATACCATCAGCCAAATTGAACCAATCAATGGGCCAATCAGTTGCATTACAGACGACAAACAACAAACAAGCAGCCCTCTCTCCAGACGATCACCTCATCCTCATCCCCCCTCCTCTCCAATCACTGTTGCCATCTTGTCTGCTGAATCTTTGTCAGGGCACCGTGATGGCACTACTTCAAATTTCTTCAACATTTGGTCGGTGGCAAGTCGGTGGCAAGCGTCGAACAAGTTCAGGTCAAGCCCAGGTGAGTTTGAGGTCCATGTATAGAGGTTAGCTGATTATTATCGGTTACGAGTACGTTGTGAAGAGTCCAGCTGAACCGAAGACAAAGAGGTACGAGTTTCATTTGTTTCATCATGTGGGATGAAACTAAAATGTCCCAGAACGAAAATCGTGCCGGAACGTAAGTCCCAAGACAGAACTTGAGTTTCTGCGGAACTCAAGTCCATGTGCAGAACGTAGAACTTGAGTTCGGGGGGAACTCAAGTTTGGGACTCGAGACTTGGCGAGGTGACGATGGTAGTGGGAGAACACTTGGCAGCGTTGATCGCCGGTACTGACGGCGATGATACGGCCACGTGCGCGGAAGCGAACGCGTCGCGTCCGCGCGACGGCGGTGAAGAGGCGCAGGGACGCGGCATGTTATAGAGGTTAGGTGGATACGTCGGAAATGGTGGGACGTTAGGAGAGCCCTTGTGCTGGTGCTCATGCTGTACGAGGTGTACGAATGGGAGGTGCTGCCAACGAGGCTGCGTGCGGGGAGGATGAAGATTAATAAAGGAGAAGGGAAGAGAAGGCGTACTGAAACGACGAATCAGACGGCGACGGCGAGTGCTGAATTCCCATGGCAGCTCGAAATTCTCAGGCGTCGCAGACGACTCACGAAATGAAGATGCCGCCCACGCTGTAGTACCACTGTGGGAAGTAAAGGTACTACATGTGAGTGCACATGCACTAATTACGCGAAGACAGGGTCTAGGATTTTCTGAGAGAAGTCCTGGGGATGTTCCCAATAATTTGAGCCCCAGACTCTTGGGAAGTAACTGCTTAAGTGGGGTGACAGGCCAGCCAGTTAATGCTGCGTCCTCCTCAAATCGAGTGTTGTGTTGTTTAGCCACAAAATCTGCTATTTATCACCATATCCTCGCTTAAAACTCGTTGAGGAGACAGTAGAGAATACGTACGACTTATCTCTGGTACCCCTTCTCCGGGACCGTGTTCCCAATCGCGTGTTTGGTGATGAATGTTGAAATTTCACTGCCTTAGTTGAAGCACGGTTTGCAGCTCTGTTACACTGCATCATCTATGATCTAGATGTTCTTAAATTCCCTCAAGATGCTGTTGAGTCTACTCCATGAGCACCAGGCCCTTAATCAAGTGTCCAAGAGTTTTCTTCCAAAGACTTTCCCTTGCGGTTGATGAGGCAGCATATGACAACAAGCATGGCTGATATGTCCGCCACGATAGACGGAGCGAATGGACCAATTTCTCTGAAACAAGTTATGATATCCATAGGGAGGACCCTCAGGCATCTCCTGACAGTAGGTCGTTGAAGTCGGTGCACATGGTCCGATGCAATCAGCCCATTTCCGGTTACTTTTGGTGATAGCGAGTAGAACCAAAAGGAAAAGTCTTAGGTCTGCGAATAAAGATGTTGGCTGAAGAGTGAGGAAAGAAAGGACAGATCTGCCAAGAAGAATGTTAGATAGAGTCTTTCTGTCGATGGAATGCAACACTCAACACATACGAAGATTTAGATCTTGCCGAGTCGGACAGAGTGATGTCGGAGTGACCTCCGGCGAGCATTAAGATTAGCATTGTAGACAAAATATTGACCATCTAGCCGACCAACGCGACGCTGCGGCAGCGAGGACAGATGGCTCTGCACGTCAATCATTGGGGACTAACGGATCCATGTGCAATAAGACGACGTACCGAGAAATAACCAATTAGATGCAGAGGTAGATTGCCTTTGGAAATGGGACCGAACTCCTGTAACAATTGAACGTTGGCCGACAACTTGGATAGGAGGGTAGCAGCAGATCAAGGCAAGTGGATTGATTGTACGGGCATTGAAAACAGGGCCGAAATAACACAATGCTGTTCAGAGAGTCCCAAAACCAACCCGAAGCTGAACGTGGAATCCAATAGGATCCAAAACGTGGTAGTTGTACGGAAGCATTGAGATCATAGATGTTGAATGTTTTGACAAATTGAGGTCCATCTATTACTTTGATTCGCCAGTCTGTTCTTTAAGACGATAATGCGGTGAGACTTTCGTACTGCTCGCCACGCCTCGTACCCCTCTGCAGTACGGGTATGATAGATACCGAAGTTCCGCGGAAACGTCCTAGTCTTCGTGTTCTGCAATCTCATCAAGCAACATAGCTAAATTTGGGCTTCTCAGTTCAGCCCACTGCCCCAGCCTTTGACCTCGATTTCTTGGCATAAACCCCAACGGCTATCAGCCTGACATCTCAGCTCAGCACACAAATATTATTCATCCGTCGTATGTCTATCTCGCTTGTCCTTATTTGCAACATTACAGCTCTTTGCGGTACAACAGGCGCGGTCCCTTTTTTTCTGTTTTGGCAAGTTTTCACGAGATCAGCTGCCCCGAGCTCAATTCTCAACTGTTTCCCCTCAAAATAGGCTCATTCGATTCGCATTGAAAGTCCACAGCGAATGGAATACCGGTATTTTTGATCCTTTTACATAAGAGAATTTCTTCCGGAAAACCTTGGTTTTGAGTAGAACACCTGTAGTACTTGGAATACTGCCCCGATTGGCCTAATCTTTGAATATGCTATACATCTGATGTGGCTCTGGACAATGGTGTGTTTATTTATATTATATGCTCAGTGATTGTGATGTAGCGCACACTTTAGCAAAGTAGATATCCAGACACTACCATAGGTAGAGCTGTCCATGGAAGTTTGAGTACATTAAGCTCTGTAAAAACCCACATTGGCTAGGGTCACATCAGATGTATAGCATATCCAAAAATTAGGCCAATCAGGGCAGTATTCCAAGTGCTACAGGTGTTCTACTCAAAGCCAAGTTTTTCCGGAAGAAATTCTATTATGTAAAAGGATCAAAAATACCGGTATTCCATTCGCTGTGGACTTTCAATGCGAATCGAATGAGCCTATTTTGAGGGGAAACAGTTGAGAATTGAGCTCGGGGCAGCTGATCTCGTGAAAACTTGCCAAAACAGAAAAAAAGGGACCGCGCCTGTTGTACCGCAAAGAGCTGTAATTCGTACAGTGAAATGGGCCATCCTAAGTCAAGTTACCTTCGGACAATTCATGTCTAGTATCAAGCCAGTGTACTCCTTTGAACATATTTTCGCTTACCTCAAATACGATCTCCCCGAATCTCTCAAGGAAATGCAACGGAAAAGGCAAGTCCTCGTCCTAACCCAGGTGAGGTTCTGACCTCTCCTCAAGCCTGGGGTCTAATTCCTCCCCTTCTATTCAGCGCCCGTAAACCCTTTCATCCTTGAAAGTCAATATATTGGTTTGATTCGAGAGGCGCTCTTTCAACACGAGAGAGCGGAGGATTTTTACACTGCTGCCATCGCCTTTTAGATACATGTATAATAGACGCTAACATCCCGCGCGCAGTTTGGTCCGCAAGCTCATAAACAACAACAGAGGCAAGTACTTTATTAGCTTCACTTAAGTTCTAGGCGGTCCGAACCGAAACGAGTCTTAAGTTGTCATAGGACTTAAGTTGTGGCTAGTACACTGTAGAGCCCTGTATATACCTGCACGCCAGGGTTTCCGACTTGATTCCTCGTCTTTTCTGTGTCTTCTGTAGACGAATGTTTGAGAGTAATAAATTGATATCCCATCCCTAGTATTCCTTCATCTCGCAGAGTTTGTGCCACAAAAAGCGCGCGTGACATGGGAAGATCTCAAAATCCGGATATCTGATTCAATCCCTTTTTGAACAACGTAACGATCTTTCACCCAGGATTCATGAGGGAAAAACTGACCAAACCATTCTAATTGCAATAATCCCTGGTGTTAATCCCTATCACAAATAAATTAGTGAACGTTTGAGAGTGACTAACAACAAAACTCGAAATCGAGAGTCGTCGACTCCATCGACCCATTTATTCATTTTCCCCAGCAATTTTCGACTGTGGGTTGGGTCATTACCTATTATGTGTGAAACAGTGTGCAATCAAGAAACATCCCGGTGTCTGAAGAACCGAAGATCAGTATCGAGTCGACTTGGAAGGGAACTTCAAGGTGGTCCCTGTACCTGAAGCTACACGAATTTACCACAAAGCCATCGCAGCCCATTCAATAGAAGATATTTAAATTAATGCATTCACAGGTTATGCCTGTCCTATTTTTTGGTTTTGGTTTGCTCAGTCGGAGCGACTTGAATTTCGGGACGGCGGGCGGTTGGACTCGGAACGCCTGATTGCGAGGATAATCAGTCGTATCATGTGGGCGGCCTGCCGTGCGTGTTTTGCATCCCATTACTCTTGGAGATTTGTGCTGGGATACAGCCCGGCATCTGCGGTAGTACCAGTGTTGGCAATTAAGGCTTAAGAACCTGCCCCAGGGACCCTTAAGGGTTATTAAGGGTTAAGCCTTAATCTTAAGGACAGACTTAAGGCCTTACTTCCACTTTGGGAAGTATCTTTCCACGCTCAATTCCGCCCAAAAAAGCGTTGTATAGTTGGTTGATAATTGGAAACTAATCATTTCACGGTATAAACTTACTAGAACACTAGAGAGCTTGCGCAAAAGCCGCACGAGCCGCATGCGGCTTTTTTGTATTGCGCAAAGCCGCGTGGCAAATTTGAAATGTGAGAGATGTCAACCAACTATTTCAATGTAAGCTTACCTGAGGCGAAGGAGATGTGCTGTGGGGAGAGGGAACATCCTCGGCATTGCCTCTGCTGCGTGGCAGACATGAGAGTGTGGGTAAAGGAAGTGGAGCTTGAGTGATACCTTCATGATGCGTAAAAAATGTGGCCTCCCACGGCTGCACATCCAACAAATAGCACTCTCAGGAGTAGAACATGGGATTCAAGGGCCATTGGATGGTATTTAGCAAGACAGGTATTAAGAACAGTGAAGAAAAACCTGCGGCTTTGCGCAATGCACAAAAGCCACATGCGGCTCATGCGGCTTTTGCGCAAGCTCTCTACTAAGTTCCTCTTAGTTTCCCCTGAATCTGGGCTGGCCTCACCATCTAGGAGAGACTGTTTGCCTTCCTGCCAATCTACAACACAGTGTCAGGTGCTGGGATCCTTTGAGAATTTCGCAATGGATGATCCAGCTGTCCGTGGCTTTTTTTTTTTTTTTAAAAAAAAGTACCTACACCATGGCAGGTTAGTGCACCTGGTTGACGGCAAAACTCGTGGCGACAATCACCGTTGCCGATCCGGGCCACTACCGGTCCGTACTCTTAAGCCTTAAGGTGCTGGCGGCCTGACCCTTAAGGCTTATGTTAAGACCTTAATAAGCCTTAAAATTAAGGCCTTAACCCTTAGGGCCAACACTGTGCGGTACTACCATCAGTTCCTGAAATCAGGCGCCGAAAGCACAAAAAATGGGGCGAAGGACTAAACTAGTGTGACCCCCCTCGGACAATACACAACGGGGCGCGGGGCGCGAGGAGTGGGGAGATATATTTATTCGCATCGTCCATTCGCACTCAACTACAGGAATGAGCGCTGAGGTGCTCCCTGAAACGAACAGGATCACACTCGCCGCGCACCCGGGCGCCTAGTTAGACGCCTACTGACCTTGAAGTGAGCACAAAAAAATATAATCTGAATAGAGTGACGCACAGGGCGCCAGCGGGTGAATCCCATGGCTCAACACGAAGACGCGCATGATGCATCTGGGCAGCTGGGCAGCTGGAATGCAAAGTTTGATCAAAGGTGCACAGGCACCTTCCTACAGTGCCTCATTAGTCTCTGCTGACTGACTTATCAGGAGTTGCATTCGTCAAGGTCGGCCGGGACGGCCTTGATTGGGCCACGTATAAAAGAGGATTGGCACGCATCTCCAAAGCCATCCTCAATCACTACGAGAATGGAAATGGAGATTGGGCTACGTATGTCTCCTACGCGTTATAAAGTAGAGGGCGTTGCTTCTAACCAGCGGGCGTAGATCAAGGTACAGATGTAGACTCAAGGTATTTCACAATAGTTGTGTCTCTTCGATTCAATGCATTGCTGATGCTTGCCATTTGTGAGACTGCGTAGCGGTACACATCGAGCACGAGAAGGAAGAATTGAGCGCTGCTGAAGGACAGTCAGCCAGCACAGCGTGGAAGATTATTGGTGCACTCGAGTACGTCCGCTGCATTATATGGCGGCTATTGCTGGTTCGTAGTGCTTCCCCTGCACCAGCGTCCCATACGTGCAAAGACCACGCCCAGCGGTGCGGGAATTCCCGTACCCGGATGGTACCATCTTTGGTTTCACAAGGCGCGGGGGTAGCGCAGAAGTCAGCGAGGGAGGGACGGAGCGTGGATGTACGCAGCAGGCCCGTGGGATGCGTCTGAGTGCCCGCCTCGGTCCGTCGAGGACAAGGGCCCGGTCGCGTGCACTGGAAGCAAGGTTGGCGATGATTCAACTGTCACTAGTTGAGAATCTATCTTGTTCCTGCCAGAATTCCTCTCCGTAAATCTTCAGTTCGCCGCTCGGTGCCAGAATACATCCTCCCGGTCTTTATCTGGATTTCCAGCACTCAGGTTCTCACACTCATGCATCCACTTACTCATTGTCGCCAGAGATCATCTCCGAAGTCCTACTGCTCTCTGATGAACTAAAATCAGAATTTTGGCTCGATACTGTTGGTGACTCCTCCGGCGAGACATTTGAGCTGCCATACATCTGTGCCACCGTATCCGTTCCGTATGCCGCAGTATACGGACCGCGGTGTCTTATTTCTGTTATCCGAATCGTCAGCATCGAAGCCAGTCAAACGTGCGTAGAACGCACTTAGCCTGAATGGTTTAAGCAGCAGCTCAAGACGGGTCACATGTAACACCCTGAGAGATTGGTTTAATTGCGTTAGCGGTTGGCAGTTAGCATGAAGGGTAAGCTCGCCTTACATTGCAGGTAATTTCAGAGCTGACTGATGGACTGCTGCAGCAGCGGTCAAGTGTGGCCCTTATGACGGATGCGCGGGCCGTGTTCCTCCCACGTCTCGGCCTCAGGTCTTTCCTCGCCATACCGTCTGGAAAACTTTACCCTCGGTTGTTGCATCGACTTGAGCCTGTACCGAAAACGAAAATAATCTCTCTTCCAGCGGAGACTGACTATTGCATAGCGATCGTCCCAAAAACCTGCTCCTCGGAAGTGTTCTAAGCCGGACCTAGACCGCAGATCTGAACTATATCAGGCGTGGAAATCATGAATCGGCGAAAGAGGGTGCCAGCAGGACATGTGGGCCTTCACCAAAGCTAACAACTCCTAATATATCTAGATGGCCTCCTCCATGTGGACCCTGTCTGCTCCCGCGTCCCGACTACCTAAGCACGTATGGCGGAGACACCATTCCACGAAAAGGCGTCCGCGGCCGAAGGGTTCCTCACCTTCAGCTATGACTCCGGCCTCGATGTCGCCGTTGATCTTGCTGCGGCACACGCGGACCACCCGCCCGTGAGCGCGGAAGATTCGAGGCGGATGCGAGCCAAGCTCGACTGGCATCTGGTGCGTCTACAATCCTGTATGGAGCCGAGCACGGAGGGCTGATGGCTGTGTTAGCTTCCATTGCTATTCTGTATGTACACCGTGCAGTTTATCGACAAGTCGGTCTGTGTCTTCAATGATCTTAACTGGCTCACCATCACCTTCTACAGATCAACATTGAGTTATACTGCGGTCCTTGGTATAATCAAGGATGCAAACCTCACAACCAACGACTTCAACACACTGGGCAGCGCTTTCTATATTGGTACTTTTGAGCTTGTGTGGGGTGATACTGAATCACTGAGCATCGAGCAGGTTACCTTGTGTTCCAGTACCCTGTCACGTGCCGTGTCACGATCCCGGACCGCGGACCGTATCCGGGCCTGAGCGGGCCCGTAACTCCGCCAATTGATACTCACAGCATCGTATCCTTCACAGCCTTTCCATATGCTTGTTGACTCACATCAGTTTCCGGATGTTCCGGTAACCTATTCTCCACACTTATGCTATGCTAGGCTATGCTTTGACTCAACCGCATCACGGACCTCCGGTCGTGTTGCCAATTACATTATATCTCCTTTAGTTTTGTATATCACTATAAATAGTGACCTGTATCGTAGTTGTAGTTCAGTTTGAATATCAACTAAGATTGTGTCTACTCTTCTGGCATACTCTTCGGAACTCCGCTCTGAAATCGGGCTCCGGGCGTAGTGAAGGGCGCAGCGCACGAGCTGAAGCCAAAGCCCATTCCTACATCATATAGTCGACACCACCGTACGGGCCCGGTCGGCCCCGCTGGACTTATACTTTTTTCCGACCTTCGGACTTCCCGTAACCTCGGCCCCTCCGGCCACCTCGGTATCCGGTACTTGACATACCCTCAGAATCTTGCCCTTCAGTATTTCCCTGTTGGCAAATGGATGACCATCAACCTGTTCTTGTGGTATATATTATTTTTATCGTATCTCTAAGCTAATTCATCAGCGCATCAGGGCTCTCTTCCTAGGCCTTCATTGCGTCTGCCGCAGCTTCAGTAGCCTCTGTCGGTGCTCTCCTTTCATCTTCTCTACACCTTTCCTGAGTTTCGACCTAGTCGCACTCCGCTTCTTCCTTGGCGCTGCCGAAGGCTGCACCAGCCGGTTCGCCACTGATATTCCATGTTTCCAAACCCCATCTCACCACTGTTTGTTCATAGGCCTCATGCTCATCACATCCATGTTCTACACTCGCGTTGAAATTGGCGAGCGCATTGGCTGGACGTTCCAGTGCAATGGGTTTGCAATGATCATTGGCGGCTTTCTCGCCTTCAGCGCCGCGCATGTCGCTCCAACTTCCAAGCCGAACCAGTGGGAGGCACTGTATCTCATTGCTTGTCTCCTCACACTCGTCGTCTGCGTCTGGTTCGCGCTCGCAATGCCAGACAACCCGACTACGGCGAAATTTCTGAGTGAAGAGGAGAAGGCGTGTGTCTTCTACAGAATATTCATTTTTTGTCTCGTTCTTACTAGCTGATAGATTCTTGCGGTGCGGAGGGTGCAGGACAATCAAAATGGAATCGAGACGAAGAAATGGAAGAAGGATCAGTTTGTGGAGTGTTTGAAGGACTACAAGACGTGGATGTGGTTCTTCTGGTGTGCCATTTCGTGAATAACTTCCTCCGTTATCTCAGGACTTTTTGGGTGCTGATTGTGTGCTCAGATATGCAGAGATCTGCAGAACGGGCTCGGCACGGAGTCCGCACGCGTCATCAAGCTGTTCGGTTTCACGACGTTGCAGACTACACTCCTTAACATTCCATCGGGTGTTGCGGTGAGTTCCCAAAGGACCAAGGATTTTCAGTCCGTTTATCATCAGCAGCAGATCATTAGTATCACTCTCGGGTGCTACATGCTGCGAAGATTCCCTGTGAGTACTTTTAGAAATCTCTGTAGTCTATTTGCGCTTACTCTTGTGTAGAATGGTCGCGCCTGGATTCACAACATCTTCTTTATACCCAACATTCTGGCCGCACTCATCCAAATCTTCCTTCCATACAGCAACAAAATCGGCCACCTCACTGCCATCTACGTCCTCAGTAAGTTCTCGTATCTTCCATCTCGTCCATCACACCCCTCACCGTCATCCTCTGCCAGACATGGGCGGTGCCACTTCGTTGGTGATGATGCTCTCCTGGGTCACATCTGCGACGGCGGGGCACACCAAGAAACTCGCCACGAACGGAATCTTCCTCATCGGCTACGCGCTCGGACAGACGCTGTGCACCCAGTTTTGGAAGGCGCAGTACGAGCCCAAATTCATTGTGCCGTGAACGATCTGCCTTGCGTCGTATACGGCGGATATCGCGATCGTGACGGGCCTCTGGTTCCTCTTGCGCGCAGGGACACCCTTGCGGCGGAGATGGGTGGCGTGGCAGCGGCCGACGACTTTGGGTACCTACGGACCGTAGATGCGAGCGGACGAGAAGTGAAGGCGAAGGTGGAGAAGGGATTCCTGGATTTGACAGATCTGTAAGTCGATGGGGTTGAGCTTCGAAAGTTACGGTGCTTATAAGTGTGACTGCTTAGACAAAATTTGGCGTTCCGGTATGTGCTGTAGGGTATTGGTGGTGGAGTGAAAGTGTTCAGTTTTCACGTATTTCATGAACCCGTATTTCTTGGTGGCCATACGCTTGCTATGAAAGAAAATGTGGTGGGACATCGGTGTAGGAGGAAGCCCCGCAGTACGCGAGTTTAATTCTCAGGGAGGATTGGGGGTTGGGTATCACCGGAGATTTAAGATTAAAGCCTCAATGCGATGGGCCGAATAGAATGCATCGGCAAGAACTCGTACCAGAAGGAATTTGAAGGTTCTGTGGAGTAACAGAGATCTTCGAACGATGGTCCAGAATTGTGTACATGGTGGATATATTCACCATTTGAATCCGAGGAAAGGCACCTGAAACAAAGGGGCGGGGTAGAAGTAAGAACGAAGTGTGTTTATATTGGCTTTGTTTTGATTTGTTTCCAGGTGGTTGAGACTGAAAAGGAGGGACACAAGATAGGAAGGCACCTACCGCTGAACCTGAGGACTAAGGACGAATTTCTATGCCATCCGTCCGTGCACAGGTTGGGCAGCTGTCACGAGACTCTATCGTCTATGCAGCCAGTTAAATGGGCTACAGGACGTGTGGGAGGTACGCACGTCACACCCAGCAATCGGAGCCGGGGACGCGTGACCAAATTGGTGACGCCGATGAGGCTCATCATGAGGGTGGTGAGGAGCAGAGTGAAGGTGCGCATATTTTTGGCAAGTTGCAATGCAATGAGGCACAGATTCGATAGTCGGTGCCGAGAAGCTAGAGTGCGTTTTATACCGCCAGTGAGTCGATCAGTTCATCAGAGGATTTTCGAATTGAACTGAGCCGAGTTGAAATATATGTGATCGATCAAGTTCAATGTACTTTTTCAGAGTGTCCCCCACTCGCGGTCGTGTCCACCTTTTAGATTACTCGGACCACCCTTCGAACGGAATACCGAGTTTATCTACCGACGCACCCCAGGATGTCACTCGACTGCCAATGACCTGACGATATTCCACCGATTCCGGCCCGAGTCTTATGAGCCGTTCAAATTCATCCCGTTGAAGTCCGACTGAATCTCTGCATTTGTTGAATTGGCGGAGTCTAGCCCACATAATGGCTATCTTGAAGCAGGACCACTTTGTGAATCGGTGGCTGAGGTGAAGGCAGTTATTGCCCGCTCGTAGTCATTTTTATCCCCTAATTGGAAAAAACGGATGTGCACAGTAGAGCCGAGGCCGGCCAACAATTCAGCCCTCCGCGGGTGGCCATCGGGACAGGGGCGCACCGCATCAGGTAGGGTATAAATGGCGTCGTTGAGGTCGGAGAGATTCCCCGACTCCAAGAAGCGGCTTTTCTGGGCTGTGCCGTTACAGAACCACAACGGCTTCTGAAAATCGTCATCAGTAAGGAGACTCGCAGCCCCTGGTAGATCGATATGGCCTCGTCCAAGTCATTCAGGTCACTGAATCGCTCGAAGCGGCTCTTGAGGGCATTTCCCAGACAGTTCAAGCAAGTAGACTTCTGTCCGGACACGATATTACCACCTCCTGGTAGATTAAAACAGGCCTGTTCAGGTCATCCAGCTCGTCCAGCCGCTCAAAACGACTTTCGAGGCAATTGCCAAGGACGATCAGGGAGTATGATTTTTCTTCGCCTGTGAGAGACAATCGGACTGCCCCACTTGACACCGACACAGACTGGTCGAGATCCCCGAGGTCCCCGAGTTGGTCGAAGCGAGTTTGAAGGGCATAACCAAAGCTTCTCAAACACCTGGAGTTGTTGCGGTGGCCAGCAGGAAAAGGTTTGGCAGCATCCTCCAACATTGGCTTCAGTTACCCTGAAGACCATTCATTAACACTATATGCTAAACCCCTCATCAATTGAGCTCCTAGACACTATAGTATATAAACACAGTAGAATCTACCTGCACTTGAGATTCTACCTTGTCTAATATCAAGTCTACTTCAACCTGACAATGGCACAGTGTCTTCTCACCCATATCCTAGCTTTCTCTTATATTCATATCCTCTCCTCGGGATCCTCTCGTGTCTGGTGTCTTGACAGTTACCACACTGCCTTCAGATCATTCTTGATACCACCCCCCATTGACTTTAGCCAAACACCACCTCCTAACAAAGAGGTCAGCCGGCTTTATTTCCTTGTCAGATATCGAACCAGGTTCTAACCGGGTTGTTTGAGCATTGTCCCGGCTGGGTTATTTGTTATCAAACCAATGTTGGCCCAACCTAGGGCTTGCCTTGACAGAACTTCAGTGAATCAAAAAGCAATACCACGGCACTGGGACCTGATTGTCATGCTCCTCAGATAAAGACAAATTCGAGATGCAACATCTGATCATGACTTCCAGATCTGCCCTCCTTGTTTCGTACTCGCAAGCTGCTCACAAGTATTTGGATAACAACCAATGATACTAACCGTTCTTTAGCCAGCAAGCATTCACCATTTCTGGTACTGTACTGCCAGAGACTGCTTAATTTTGAGGTGTCCTTTGGTATCCTTGCCATCAGATGTATATTTACATGACTTTCTCTTCGCGCCACAATCCCTATAATCCCTCATATTCGTAAAATAGACAATGGAGTTCCAAATTACATTAATATCAAACATTATGGAGGATCTGGTCAATAGTCTTGGACAGTACCTGCGCCTCGGTAGCCCGTCCCAAATTCTCGTACATGGAGACTAATTCAGTCATAATCCACACGGTCTCAGGGTGGTATTCACCCTGGATTTCCTTCCGTTTTTCCATCACCAAAACACCCAGCTCTGCTGCCTTGTTCAATCATCCCAACCAGTGGTAAGTATTGATCAAGTTGGACATGGTCAGGGTCGCAGGATGGTTCTCCCCCAAGACTTGTGTTTGCTTCTTCATTGCCAACACCCCAAGCTTCTCTGCTTCTTTCAATTTCCCCAATTGGTTGTAGGTATTGGCCAATTGACTAATGGCCAACTGTGTGTGAGGGTGGTCATCTCCCAAGAGTTGTGTGCGCCGTTTGATCACCATAATACAAAGTTCTTCCGCTTTCATCAATTGCCCTAATTCACTGCAAGTCTGCGCCAGATTGATAATGGCCTGCAGGTCGTTGGGATGGTCCTCCCTCAAGACTTGTCTTTGCTTCTCCACAACCACTGACCCAAGCTTCTCTGCTTCTTTCAATTTTCCCAATTGGTTGTAGATATTTGCCGATCTCCTCATGGCCAACAGTGTGATAGAATGATCCTCTCACAAGAGTTCTGTGCGCCATTTCACCACAAAAATGCCCAGCCCTTTTCTTCAGTTTCCCTAATTCACTGTAAGTCTGAGCCAGATTACTCATAGCCAGCAGAGTGTCAGGATGGTCCTCCCCCAAGACTTGTCTCCGCTTCTCCACAACCACTGACCCAAGCCTTTCTGCTTCTTCCAATTCCCCCAATTGGTTGTAGGTATTGGCCAATTGACTAATGGCCAACAGTGTGTGAGGGTGGTCATCTCCCAAGAGTTGTGTGCACCCTTTCATCACCACAATACCCAGTCCTTCTGCTTTCTTCCATTGCCCTAATTCACTGCAAGTCTGCGCCACATTGCTAATAGCCTGCAGAGTCTGGATAGTCCTCTCCCCAAATCTGTCTCTGCGTCTCCACAACCACTGTCCCAAGCTCTGCTTTTTTCAATTTTCCTAACTGGTTGTAGATATTTGCCAATTGGCTCATGGCCAACAGTGTGGTAGAGTGATCCTCTCCCAAGACAAGCCTCGGCTTCTTCATTGTAGAGACCCCCACTTTTTTTGCCTCTTTGAATTTGTTCAAGTGGATATAAGTGAGGACCAACTGACTCATGGTCCACAGGGTGTGAGAGTGGTTTTCTCCAAAGATCTCCTTCTGTTTCTCCACCACCACCACCAAGTTCTTCTGCCTGCTTAAATTGCCCACATTGGGTGTAAGTACAGAACAGGTAAGCCATGATCCTGAGGGTCTTTGGGTTATCCCCCAAGATCAATCTGATTCCCAGCAAATTGAGGTTCAGTGTACAGAGCGGTGCGAGGAGGGACCATCATGGCAGAAAGAGAGAGTTAGGAGGAGTGGGCAGAGACCCGACTGGGTTATAAAAGGACAATCCGGTCAGGGGCGCGAAGAATCTGCAGCCCGAGACACAAGAAGCCGCATTCAAAATGGAAGAAGCTTAAAGTGAAACCTTTATGCAATAATCGGAAAACGGAAACAAATAGGGTTCTGATCGGAACAACGATCAGTTATCGAAGAAATGCTTCCGCACAGTGGCGATGCTAGTGGTGATACCCGGGATCAAAAAGCGAAAAGGCCGATCACCAAGATCAAACAACATGCGGAAATATACAGAACACCAAAAATTCTTAGGATAACCGAGTATCTCGGGTCCTTGTACGGAAGGAGGAGGTGCTCCTACTAAGCTGGGTTGTTCTTGGTCACTGGGACATCAACCTTGAAGAGGGGGGTAATGTCATGATCTGGCATTTCACGAACCCTTTTCAACTTTTCACGGGGGTTTATTCCATACGCCAACCGGTTATTCCATAAACCCAACCCACATCCTACCAGATTATTCACATTCCACTCGTGGTCACAACCAGAAGACCGAGGGCGGTTACTTCAGCAACGCCAATTGGGTTATTCAATAACCCGTGCTTCCAACCATTGGATAACATATAGGGATGGAAGCCCCTTGATCCGCAGAACATATAGGGACACATCCCTGGGTCCTGATCATGCTCCTGCATACTCAAACACACCCTATGTGTTGTGGTTCGATCGATCGACTCCTAGTAGATACAATATATAAACTCTGTAGAATCTCATGTACTGTAGATTCTACCTGTCTAATATCAGTCTACCTTGACTAGACAAGACGCAGTGCTTCTCACAACTACCCTATCTCCCTCCCTGCTTTACATTCTCATTTCCTCGAGATCTTCTTGAGTCTGGTGTCTAGGCGGTTATCATACCGCCTTTGGGTCGTTCTCGACTCCCCCTACTATCGACATAAGCTGACTACCTCCTCCAGACGACGAGGTTATTCAACGCTATCTCCTAGTGGGGTATCGTGTACTTTCTAACCGGGTTATTCGACCATCGTCCTGGCCGGGTTATTCCCTGTCACCCAACGTCTAGCTGACTTAGGGCTCGTCTTGACAAAATTTGCGAGGCTGGTCAAAGGCTGGTGCTGGGTGAGGGTTCAACTTGTTGCTCCGATCCTCTCGGACAATACCAAACAGTCCGAGAGCACAGTAACCTGGATCATAATGGAGCACCAACGCATGTGGACTCGCATTCACTTAATTTGGTTTCCCCGAGGGCCAATAGCTGACGAAGCCAACTTGGTTTATGATTCTGTAACAAAGCGGGATTGATATCGTTGCCCATCGTTGAATTTGACTAAAGGACGACAGCGGGCGCGATGCATACCATCAACGGTGCATTTACCTCCTCTTGCAACCCGCATAAGAAAAGAGTTGGGTCCCGGAGATCCTAGTCACGCAAGCTGTTCATTCATTGCTTGCCACGATTCGAGATGTGACTACTGAGGGTAATTGTATTGATAGACTTCGTTCCTTAATGCCTGCGCGGGTTCCTGAGGCAAAATGGACCCGAGTGACCATGCCGTAAATGTCAAGTCTGTCAATGAAATACCCAAGGTCTTAGCCGAGGTATAGTTTATGAAGACGAGACGACGCTCGCGCTCAGCCACCCACCTCACCACTGCCACCAGTCAACATGCACGCCAAATTTGCCTCCCTGACTGTCCTCCTCTCTGTCCTTTTCACCTCTCAAGCGGTCGGCGCTGTTCCCAAGGCTATTAACTGCTCCAAAGTCTTCTGTCCTGCCACACACTGGTACGCTCAGCATAAACACGTGTCACTGAATACATATTAATCACCATTTCCTTGTGAATATTTAGTCCCCTCGGCAAGACCGCGGAAGTTTTGCCTGGCGCTTGCTGCGCGACCTGCGTCAAGTGCAGCGGTATTTGGCCAGAGTTTATCCTACTCTGGTTGGTTTTCATTCTCCCGGCAACATGTGACGTGCTGACACAGTTGATAGCCCTTCGGGTACCGTGTTTGGGACGCTGCCCGGGGAGTGTTGCCCCACAAGCTGCATCCCGGTGTCAACCTACTGAATCCGCTGACTGGTTCACGGATAATTCGTGCCCTTGCGCACTCTAGTCTAGCTTGTAATTGACCTTGTCAAAGTTAGTTTGCCGTTTGTCGCCTACCTTCCAAACCCCACCGTGGTCTTGTTAATTCCCTGTGTCACTCGCTCTGGTTCCGTTCATGTAAGAATGATACAAGGACCCCCTGAGAATGCTACCATTTTCGGACAGTTTTGAATCAGTCATTTCAAGTTCCTCAGACCGGTGTCCAGCAATGAAACGTGATCCGAAACCCAGAGGTGAGGGAAAAAAACAGGTACTCCGATGGCGCATGGCCTGGCATGGATCTTGTAGGAGTCCGAGTCGAACCCTTGCCTGAGCGCACGTACAGTTCAGCTATTTTACGTATGATTGGTGCATGGCAGTCCATAGACCCTGGCTTCCTGAATCAGTCGGAACATCAGCCTTAGTAGTCCCGGAGAACTTCGCTCGCCAACATGATTCACTGCATTGAACGCCCAGTTAGCCGAAACGTCACATCGCCGGAGCTAGCCACCCCGTTTGACTAGCCGAGGTGCCCCCACTGAAAACCGGCACCCAGTCGAAGCTGGCCGAAGGCCCAGTAGCCCAAAATAGCCGTGAGCTGGCCACAGCTCCGACATCGCGGGGCTAGGTCACGGTCGCAACACGTAAAAGCCATAGCTACCCGAGAGCTAGCCGAGACATTGCCTCTGCCAACAGCTAGCCGACAGCTCGCCAGGCTCTAGCAACGAATTCGAACGGACTTTCCGTTATCAGCTAAGTTATTCCTGAATCCCAACATACTGGTTACGGTCGGTCAAGAGCACTGATTCGGCGCGAATGACTTACATGTTCCCTAGATCTTTCAGAGACTGAAACTGAGGACCTCATTCTCTGAAGAAAATCCAAACATAACTTTAAATCACCAAGTGTAGACCCAGTTCTCAATGACTCTTCATCACGCCGCATCCTCAAATGAAGCAGGTTAACGCATGGATTTCAATAAGTAGCTAACACAAATTTTGGACAGCGAGATCGGCTCGCCCGTGCCATCCATCGAGGCCGACCTTGAGACTACGTCGGAATGAAATAGACGAGAACACACATCTCGATTCTCGAACGGTCGTGATGCTGCAGAGATACAATTCATCAGCGTGAATGCTGAGCATGGGTCATATGCAGACAACTCACCGTGCAGATTTGGAGTTTAAAATTCACCGATGTCTTTCGGCAAAATTTCGACATCTTTCGGGAAGATCCCAATGTCCTCGAATCTTGCGCCGACCTTCTTCATTCCGAGAGGCTTCGACGCTTGCCCGGATATGGCTCGTAGGACGTACTCCCTTGGTAACCGGAGCCATTACCCACGCTCCCATGGCCAGGATACCATAGTTGTCGAAGAACATGATAATAGCGGCATCCATGGTTTCACCATCTGGGTAGGTGTAGCTCATCAGTATAGTGCGCTGCGGCTCCATAAATGGCGCATTGAGAAGCTATCCTTTCTTGGGGTTGAGGGTGATTTCGCTGACAACCGGAGAGACACCGGGCCAGGGAAAGACAACAACGACAAGACTGGAGTCATCCCTTGTCCCTAGAGTGATCGCTTTCGAGTCCGCGAAGAACCAGGCGAGATAGTTACGAGCTCAGGCCCCAGGTGATAGGTGGTTCTAGAAGGCTCATGCTCCCAGTTGAGGCAACTTTTCTGAGCCCGTTTCTTGTGAAGCAGAAAAATTCCAGTGTATCAAATCACCATGCAGGGTAACAATCAGCAGCGGGGCTCGAGTACCGAAAGAATTGCCGCGAATAGGATCAGTATCCACCCCAAGAGTACTATGATCAGGAAAATGGAGTCGACTTTGAGGTGAGAAACCTTTGCGAGAGCACACAGTGGTATCGGTTCTGGGCGGTGAACGTATCTACCACCCCGGCTTCCGATTCGGAATTCCTACGGTGATCGAAGTTTAGCCGCGCACTGCGGTAATCTCCTTCCATTTTAGTCTCCTCCAGACGTCCAGGAGTACGCAAATGGTTGAAGCTCATGTCGGAATGGCTGAAAAAACAAGGTGATTTTGGACTTGTCCACAAGCTCTATTTGCCACACAGTCACAGTACTGTACTATTAAATTCAATTTGTCAGTCACGCATCACGCTCGACTTTTTTTATTGCTGTAATAATTTTTTCTCGATTTATTGGATTTTCTGGCGAAGGTCGAAAGTCACGTGATTGACGAATTGAATTTAATAAGGACCCTCGATTATCCCTTTATAGGTCAGATACTACGAAATGTCCGAACTTTAAGGCGCTTAAAACATTCCCACAGTTTTTGAGGATGCTAAATTGCTTCTTTTGGCTCCGCGATGAAAAAACTTTGGGTCAGGTCCCGGAGATTTTCAAAATTTTGTCCGAACTCTGCATCAGACCTACAAAAGGATAATCAAGGGTCCTATTTAATAGCACAGTAACTCCTCAAGTTCAAAATATTCGACCAAAGTTCCATCCTGTACGCGGCTTTACCTGATGCCGGTGTCAACACCCAGAGTTACCACGAAGCAGATATCCCCGTGTCTCTGTCTACACACCTTTTTTCAGCCGCTGGGTTCCTGTGTCGTGTTTGATCTTCTAGAGGTATTCAATGTTCCTGTGTTCCATTTAGGTCCTTGAGAGGTTAAGATGTGTTGATGTGCTAACATATTTTGTGGCCTTTTTATGTTCTGTTAGCTCTTCCGCGGCGGGTACAAATTACACGACCGTGTGCTCGGCTGATAAGGGTATAGAGGGTCCAGGGACGATGATGTTGCTATATATAGTGCATGTACATCGGGATACTTCCTGGAAACCGGTGTTCCTGAGCGGGACCGTGCCGTGTAGTTCTACCTACCTACCTATACCTGCCATCCTGGAACTACAAGGTTTGTCGAACATCATTAATTTATATGCATCAGGATCCGCGACTCGCTCAGCCTACACCCATAATGGACCTGCTTCGTGTCCGTCGCATATTGTCAGTGTGGTGCGCAAGCTCTGGATCTGGGGCACTCACTGCATTCAGACCCCCCTGTAGGCACAGATGTGCCCACCTTCACCGATCTCCGCCTATGGGTTGCCCACTCAAGCCGACGTTGGTCTACGTTAATAGGCATTGGCCGACGTTGGTCTAGCATCGCTACCAAGGCAAAGTCTGCCCACCTTGGTAGATCTTCGCCGACGGTGGTGTGCCTATCTTGGCCAACCTGGGTCTAGGTTGGTGTCGGTTGGAGTGGTTGGATGGGTACAAACCATGTTAGATTTTGAATTTGGCTAACTAGGCTTAGCTAGGCTCATCGGCCTACATCAGTCTATGTGGGCCTATTCTGGTAGGAATACCTAGACCAACCACAGCAGGGATGGGCAGACGGATGGGCAGGAGTTGGCACACTGGTCTGCCCACACATCTGCCTATCAGGATCTGGCAGACCTGTGCCTACAGGGGGGTCTGAACGCAGTGACTTTGAAATTCCTCTGCCCATGTTCTCCGTTGATGAACAGGACTCGCCGCTGATCACCGAAATGCACCATCAGATCAGTTTGTTGGTCCGGCCAATTCACTCTGCGCCACCGGTATATGCATTGCACCGATAATTTAACACGCAATTACCATTCACTGCGTTCAGACCCCCCCGTGGGCACAGGTCTGCCAGATCCTGATAGGCAGATGTGTAGGCAGACCAGTGTGCCGACCCATGCCCATCCATCTGCCCATCCCTGCTGAGGTTGGTCTAGGTATTCCCACTGGATTAGGCACACATAGACTCACGTGGGCCGATGAGCCTAGCTAAGCCTAGTTAGCCAAATTCAAAATCTGACATGGTTTGTACCCATCCAGCCATTCCAACCAACACCAACCTAGACCCAGGTCGGCCAAGGTTGACCAAGGTTGGCCAAGATAGACACACCACTGTGGGCGAAGATCTACCAAGGTGGGCAGGCTTTGCCTTGGTAGGGATGCTAGACCAACGTCGGTCGACGCCTATTTGGGTAGACCAACGTCGGCTTGGGTGGGCAGTCCATAGGCAGAGATCGGTGAAGGTGGGCACATCTGTGCCTATGGGGGGTCTGAATGCAGTGATTCATTCCTAGTCACCATGACACCATTACCCCTCTGTCCGCCCTCAACCTATGCACTCACGCCCCTGGGCTTTTCCTTTTTCTTATATTTTCTCCAACTTTCCCCGACTGTTTCAATTTAATTCGTATTTGCTTAGCCCGAAGTCCACGCGTTCCTGACCATTTCGGTCCTTTTTCAACACCGTTTTTACCTCCACGCTCCATTTGTTCATATTCTATTTGTTTATCCGTACCTGTGTACCAATTGCTATAAAACGTAGCTAGTTTTACTGCTCATAACAACGAAGTTCACCCCGTAGTTCGAATCAAGCTACTTTTTTGCTTGTCCTCGCTCTCGCTCTCGCGTCCCTCGTCGTTCCTCGCGTCCCTCGTCGTTCCCCGTGTCCATATTGAGCAGCCTTCGTCGTTGCTGCACACAAGTTCCCGCGTACATCTGTATTTGTTCCATTGTTGTTTTGCGAGTCAGTCCTGAACTATCACTGAACTCCCTCGCACCTCAGACCCAGTACTACGGCCCTTGGAGCGGCCACCCATCACCCATTGCCTCTCCACTCAGTATTTGTTTTAGCTCCGCTCCCAGCCGCGCCGTAGGCGTATCACCGTGCCTTCGCGGCCTGGCGCCGCGAATTGATGATGAGCCGGCTGGTCATGAGCGTCGTGGTCGCCCAAATGAAACTGCTTCACAATGAATACAACCCAGACATTCGCGGGGAAAGAACGCACAACACGATGACGAAAAGCTGTGAAATGGGGGCGACGACGGCGATCACCGTGTTCGCAATGCGTAACACTGGCCTACATGTGAGAAATTTCCGGTGAGGAATATTCATCGATTCCGCATACCAAATAGAATCTGGATTTCGGGTCAGCCGAGAAGATCAGTAAAACGAAGTGGCATACAGACCAAAAAATAAACCACTCCATCTCGGAATAGCATCTGCCTCATTTGTGTGTTTGAAGCGGTGGTGAGCGCGCGCGGTCGGTCCAGTGTATTCCAAATTACCGTGACGAAGACGACGACCTCGAATGCCAGCTGAATGTCGTGAGGATCAGTAAGAGAGGGCATAGAAAAGAAAAAGTGTACCCCAACGACCCACGGTCCAAACATGCTGGGCTTGGTAGTGAATGTGCAGACGCCGACAAAGGGCTCAAAGACGAGGACAGCTGAGAGCAAGGACGTTTATGAAAATAAAGATCAGAGACGAGAGATGGAATACGTACGGATCATGTTGGAGACCACCCACGTCGTGACCGAGAAGCTCGCGAGCTGCATGAAGATGAAAAAAGCGAGAGACCAGGCAATGAGCTGGTGTCCGCGGGGAAGCGTTGTCCAGATGCATAGAAGAACGAGAAATTTGGATATGACTATTGAAAGCCAACCAGCGTACGTCTAAGACGGGATATTAACTACACAGAAGCCAGGCAAGAGAACCCTGCACTCACAGCAAATGCAGTCAAGCCCTTGCATCTGCAAAGGATATGAGAGAGGCGACTTCATGAAAGACTGGTGTGACTTGCTCCTAGTTCGGGTCAGCGACGGATAAATGAGGGCCACGAGACGAACGTACAACATCAGACATTGCAATTACCGGCAACCCGCTGCGTGCTTGGAAGTCGGGAAAGCATCAGCAAGATTATGTTAAGAGAAGCTAATGCACGTACTGATGGTCTCGACCATCATGAAAATGGGCACCATGTACCGCAGAATTAAGAAGAGGATTTTCCCGAGGGTATTCGGCGCACTCCATACGTGCTCCACCTCATCTGGCAGTGTAAGCAAAAGCACCATGTACCGCAGAATTAAGAAGAGGATTTTCCCGAGGGTATTCGGCGCACTCCATACGTGCTCCACCTCATCTGGCAGTGTAAGCAAATGGTCATACAAAAATGGCTGAATCCGAATCAGCGTCGAACAGGAAAATCCAAAAGACCTAACCACTAATCCGGCCGCTATGAACAGTCAGAATGTGATTCAATCTTCAGAATGTATTTCAAGTCGTCAGCTCACCGCTGATATAGCGGGTGGTGGCTACGTTCTGAAGCGCAGTGATTATCCTCTGCAGAGGCTCGTCGGCGTTATTGGCGTCCATGGGGGAACATCGACGATGGTAGGTGAATGTTGGTCCGCATTTATGAGAGCTTAAAATCTCTTCGTGATGGCCGATCGTTGCAAAGTGATGATCTTTGGTATTACGGCAAGCCTTTTCGAGGCTTAGGTGGTACACACGGGACGTTATCCTATTCCCCGAAGGTACATATCCAGCTGAACTCAGCTCCTTAAAAAAGAAGGGTGAACGCATCGCACCCTATACATATAGGTATGCCGCAGATGCAAACTTGAATGTCACGCGGCATCTACTTACATCTGTTTGCCTACCTACATTTCAACCCACTGTGTAGACAGTTTAAACTTCTCTG
Organism: Mycena leptocephala; assembly: GCA_029378395.1. NCBI lineage: Eukaryota > Fungi > Basidiomycota > Agaricomycetes > Agaricales > Mycenaceae > Mycena > Mycena leptocephala. Next base: position 37,913 of record JARJLF010000534.1, on the reverse strand, counting down.
GTCTTGCCATCCTCTCACCGCTTTTTCCAACACGCTGCACCTGCTCAGAGTATCAGGTTTTTCTTCCTCGAAGGTGCACCCAGGAACCGCCTGTTCGATTCAGGCTCGGCTCTCGAGTCAGACAAATAGTCTTGGATTAAGCTTTTTAATCGTCCAGGCAAGATCATCCTCAACCGAAAGCAGGCACAAATCTCCCGGTGTTCATTTTTTGAATGAAACAGGTTTCGTCGTGCCGGTCGGCTCCAAATTCACTATCTCTAGAGTTCGTGGAGATGCAAAAATACTATTGCTCATCATTACTGTAACTGGCTTTAATCAACGTATGTTATATCCTTCTCTGTCACATATAGCTAAACTGTGAGCTTTCGATGTATCAGACGTTGCATACATTCTCTCCCTCATTATCCAACAATGTCTCTTCTTCAGGATCGACACGGTCACCCTTGGCAGTTTCTTTGGTATGGTTGTTCTACAAAAACAGGGTAGATTGGAGATAAGCGATGAACGGAAAACAAGTGTACCTTCAGCAGACAGGCAATGAAATAAAAAATCATAGAAAACATGCTGTGGATAACAGGTTGGATCCCAAAATCCTCCCTCCATCAAGAAATGCCGGACGCACCTCAGCCCTACTATGGCTATGTTCCAAAGATATCCGATCGCTAATGAAGAAACGTTTATGAAACATAGGCCTCGGCGCTGAGAAGACGAGACTCACCATCAACCAAGATGGGGGGGGGAGGAATTCCGGGCTGTGCGGCCCGTAGTTGAGGGAGAGCGAAGAGCAAGGCGGCGCAGGTTGCCACCAAATCAAACCGCGGCTCGTTTTTGTGCCAGATAACGAAAATTGTAATAAAACACACAGCCAGTGAGAGTAGCCAGGAAACTGCAAAATTGTGGTTAAACGCTGAGGGATGGCAACGGTCGCTCAAATGACCAACCGGCGAAGAGTAAACAAGCAAGGCCTATGAGAACATCGCTCCTCTCCACAGTAATCTGGAGGAAAGGACCCGACTGATCAAGAGTTGATAGTGCAGTTGCGTGCCAGCCTGTCAGGCTTTGTTGGACCCTAAGGCTGCAGTGTGGGGCTGGGTCAGTGCTCGGGTCGACAAAGTGAATGCAAGGCTCAAGAGGCAGGATAGTGCTTTTATTGAAAACTTTGTAAGCCGCCGCGATAACAACCTTAGAGGTGTAGGTATCGAAAGGATATCTCATAGATTGTCCTATCTGAGAGAATGATGCGAATATCGCAGCAAGAATTTAGAAGTAAAACACATACGGGATCCGAAGTCAATCGAGCTTCGCTAGCGCTGGTGGCAGACAGAGACTTCGTCTGATACCCCGAGGTTACATTCGAGGCAGTTTGGTCATTGGACAAATAAAAGCAGACTGTACGAATAATGTCAGATTCATACGTCCGTGAGACGAGCGAAAACCTTGCAAAGATGGCGTGCGTGGGGTATCGGTGTCGGTTCGGACCCAGATGAAAAGTTGGCGTTCGTGATAGTCATGGTAGATTGCAACTATAAAAACATGAGTTGACTCGAGGCAGCGACAGGACTCGGGAATTCCGAAGAGGCTTACCCCAGATGGGGAGAAATCGTTGAGCGACATTGTCCCTTCCAAAAATGCATTGTTTTTCGGGCCGTCACGGTGGTGAAATTGGGAAGCAGAAATGTCTGGCACAAGAGAACATCAGAAGACAGGACGTGGGGATCCGTATGGACGCACTGATAATTTGGCCACCTCGGTCCTTGTGGTCTGTAGCTTGGGCAGATTTCGAAAACAGGTATCCAGTGACAATAACTCCGATTGAGATACCCAGCAAAGTCACGATGACAATAATCCAATGGATATACTGCCAGCCAAATTTAAGCCGACTGCGCCAGTCAGATTTAAGCTGACTGTTGTGTTCATTTTTGTTGAGAGGCGGTGAGGAGGTCCCTGAACGGCGGCAATTAGTGTCTGGTTCTTGAAACCATTCATAAAGGTCGACGTCTTACCGTTTGCAGAGGGAAGCCTGCTGTTTACCTCTCCTGTGTCAAAAAGAACTGGCGCAGATTCCAATGAAAGAGAAGCAACGCCATGTGGGGCCGCTGTCATATCGGTTAATTCAAAGACAATAGCCATTCATGGAATTTTCAAAGCAAGACGTACCTGCAGTCCTACGAGCGGCATCGCCGCCCGACCATGCAACGGCACCTTCTGGTTTTTCCGCAATATCGGTCAAGGGCATGGTTTCTGGTGTCATCTTGGGGTCAAAAAACTGTGGTGCTTGCCGCAGAGTGAGGGGCATTTATATAGCATCTATCGTTCATGCCGCTCACAACGGAGAGCAAGAGGCGGGATGACATTGGGGTCATACGGCATGCGACCTTGGCAAAACTGTGGTGCTTGCCGCAGAGTGAGGGGCGTTTATATAGAATCTATGCGTTCATGCTGCTCACAACGGGGAGCAAGAGGCGGGATAACATTGGGATCATACGGCATGCCACCTTGGCAATAGAGTGTTTGCGATGCAGCCATTGGAGCCACCCAATGGCTGATTTGTGTTGCAAGGGCTGCAACCCGTCCGTCGGAGCGCTGGTGGGAGGCTAGGAACGGACGGGTCCCGTCCGTCACGGCCGTCACGGCCGTTTAACGGGTTACACCCGTCCCGTCATTAATGGCCGTTTTGGGCCGGGTTGACGGGTCTTAGCGGACTCGAATCGCGACAAGTAGACCAGTAGGGTAGGTCTACAAAAATTTCTAATCTTCCCCGGCTGCCTTCTTAAGTGCCGCCCGCGCCACACGTAACCGAGCCTTGACGAGCATCAAGGTTTACTCTAAAAAAATAGATTCAGCAGGATAATTAGAGACAGAAACATACCAAGAATGTCACTTCCTGATAGCGCCTGGAAAACCCCATCGAACCGTCAAACGGGCGGGAACGGGTACCCCGTCAACGGGTCCCGTCCCGTTTCAGTATCGCCTCTCAGCCCCGAACGGACGGGTTCCGTCCCGCCCGTTCCGCCTGTCAACCCGTCGAAAACGAGCACGGGTTGGAGCCCTAGAACTGATGGCTCCACCGCGCTAAATTTATTCCCAATGACTCCGACAGCCATCCGCGGGTATTTTTGCGAATCAGCCATTGGATGGCTCCAATGACTGCATCGCTAAGTGGTTAATACCCTTTACGGGTTCTGTCTTTTTGTAGGAAGCACATAAATTTAGCTGTCACCTGCCGAGCAAAACTCGAGCCACCGACGTCTCAACGTGAAGTCGGCGAGAAACGCTGGGTGTTCAAGTGCCGCCACTGCAACCAGTAAGTCAATATGCATGCATGAACCAAATACTCGCTCATAATATCTATTATCACATTGTTCCCTAGTCCCGTTACATTCAAGAGGACGGTCAAGAGAGATGCGCTGTTTGGCGACGAGAAGCCCGCTCCGCAGCTCGGTAATCTTGCAACTCACCTGAGGAAGGAACACAAAGGTATCCCACCTCTGTCTAATGTGCGCCCCAGTGAAGTACGTGAAATTGGGGCCGCGTCCGCTAAAATCATGGAGGACTTCTCCTTGACGGAGAACTCAATCCCGTTATCAACACGACACAGAAGAATTTCCTCAAAATCTTCGCCGCCTGGGTCATCGAGGATGATCTGGCGTTTGCACTGGCGAAACAGATGGTATAAATCGATCCATTGTATCCAGAGCATTCAATTAATTTGTGTGTGTAGGCATCCATCGGCTCTTCAAGTTTCTTGAAAGTCGTTACCAGTTGCCGAGTGACACCACCGTTCGCAATACCTTAGCGCAGATGTACATCGATATGTACTGAGTGCTGAAGAGCGATCTCGCGGTAAGCTCTAGCACCCTTTCGTGCTTTTACCGTATTTTTCCTAACATCTAACACGATTTCAGGACGTAAAATCAAAGATCGCAATTTCGGAAGATACGTGGATAGCGCGCGCCATGACCTTTACATTCGCCGGCACCATCGGGAGCTGGATAAATTCTGAATGGGAGCTGGTGGAGCGCGTACTCGACTTCCATCCTATCGAGGACAAGGAACGCGAGGGAGAATATGCCGCTATCGGACTGGCGCAGACGTCGGCGGATCTGGAGGTGCTAGAAAAGATGAGCCCTCATCCTTCTCTTTGATCATAAATACGAGCTTAAGTTTTAACGGTTGTTCCTATGTTCACATCATCTCAGCTACGCTCGATAATGCAGTGCCAAACGACGTTCTTATTTGGGCGCTCTCACGGCTGCTCGGGGATATCCAATTTGTACCTGAAAATTCACAGATCAGATGTTTCGCTCACGTCGTGAATCTCGTCGTGCAAAAGATTCTATCTGCGCTCGACGATTCGGAGGATCCAGATGTTACAGACGACTAGTGCATGACTGGTGTAGACGACGTGGATGAAACTGAGGTGGTGGTAAGCGAGCTGCAGCGTTTCTTATAAGCTTTCAAGGGCTACCGTGGTGACCCGAACAAGCCATTGAGGTGGTGGAAGGTACGTGCCCTGCTCGAGTTTCCCTTCAATATTTACAAACTTACTTCAATTTTCTAGGAGCACGAAGGCGAATATCTGGTTGTTTCCAAGATGGCACGCGACTTTCTCGCCATCCCGGGAACAAGTGTCTCTGTGGAACGACTCTTCTCAAGATCCCGGCACTTGTGGCATGAAGCTCGCAGATCGTTGAAAGCGTGCGCCATCGAGGCTATGTTGACGAAGATGTGGATCAAGGCTGGATTTCTCAAGCCCGCGACTTTGGACTGTGGTAGTAGCGTAAAACCCGTACTTTGATATTCCCAAAAAAATACCGTGTATAAACGGTTTTAAACGTTTGTAAACGTTCACATACCCTTTCCGTGTAGTGTATCCAGATGTGTACACGAAAACTAAATGATTGGAGCCTTAGCTCAGCCTCAGTCTCAGTATTTGGGCATGCTCGGCCCATTTGATACGCGAACACAGCCACACGGAGATGTATATTTTTTCGAATTTTTTGTCTTGCAACAGAACGGCTTCACCAAATAATCTCGGATGAGCCTATCTCTCTAAACCCGGAATGTGGCACACGAGGAAGACGTAGGTACCTGGAAGAATCTCCCCCAAAAGCGTAGTTGGGACTGAGCAGACAGCTGAAAAGCGGGTTGCGAAGAGGTAGGTGGCCAGAAGGTGGGGGTAGTTGTGCCGAAACAAAGAGGGAGAACGAACACCGAGAGGAAAGCACGCGTACTTGAATTGAGGCAGATCTGGGGAGTCTGGCAACTGTGCACTGGACCACGAGAAAATAGTGGAAATCGGATGCCGATTCCAGAAATCGGGACCCGCGCTCTGCGGAAATCGGTCAATGATTGAGCTAGCGCGATACGAATAAGGATTCTCATCCCAAACAGCGAACCGAGACTGAAAGTAGAGTCGCATTGATTCCAAAGATGATTGGGGGTTGACGGGAAGAGACGGTTGGCTATTCGACGAAATGTCGTACATGAGGAGAGAAAGAGTCGCCGCCGGAGCCAGCGGCATATCTTCGATTTGGATGTAAATAGGGCGAGGGATCAGGACAGTGCTAGCTCCTGCGCAGGAAGCATTGGGAGCGATTCAGTAAGCGCCGTGCGTACAGAAAGAAACGGAGACGCACCGGCGAGTTCATTGACGCTGTCCAAATGATACTGGAGAAGCGGCACTGCGGATCATGTAGCGGCAAGGATTAAACGTTGATAAAATCCGCGAGAACCAGCAAATCAACGCACAGCAAAAAGATTGCCAAGACAGTGTCGCTCCGAGCTAGAAGACAGCACACAAAGGAGAGACCAAGACATCAAGGAGCCAGCGTCCTTCATTTGTATCCTGAAATCCCGCGGTCTTCACTGCAAGCCAGTGCAAGGTTGGTGCATTTGGCAGGTTCCCGCCCGGTAGCTCACCGCGGAGGAGAGAGAAATAAACTGGGTAGCCGCAAACACGAGCCTACTAAACCCTCGGAGCCAGGACCAACCCGGATGCGTTTTCAATTGTGGTAAGGAGCCAAAATCAGTCGACCCGGCGGTATAGCGAGAATAGACCAAGTCAGGCGACGAATGATTGCAAGACGGCCTCGGAAGGAGATCGATACGCGAGACAGAGAATAAGGAACATAGTTGTGCGAGAATCGACAACAGAGAGGCGACGAAGGCGGACACTGAAGTATAAGCTAGCTCGCGAGACCGTCGGTAGTAGTGCTAAAGTAAAATGGAGGACGAAAACAGACAGGAAAAAATCCATACTTTGACATAAGATCAACGGAGAAACGGCCGAGCTAGATAAAGAGTACGAGCGTCCCGCCGTAGACACCGATTCAGCGAGGCTGGCGCGCAAGTGCGGAATTGGGCGAAGCAAAAACTGAAGAAAGCTCGCAACCCCGGAAGGTAAATACGGAGTGAGACTAGGCGATGAAATCGTGCCACATATAGGGGAACCTGGGAAAGCATGGCGGAATGCGAATATGACTTGCGACAAAACCCGCGTACCCCTGCTCTCTTGGAGACCTGCCAACATCAGAACTTGCGCGATATATCTCAGTACGCTGCGCCCATCGACGCCCACGGCGACCTGAGGTGGGCCGAGACTGAAACCATGGCGAATTTGATTTTACAAACGGATAGACGTGGATTTTGAAAGGCAGAGCCGAAATGGCGAACATTGAGAGGAAGAGTCGCCGCCGGAGACTACTCGATCCGAATAATGCCAGACGGACGGATTGGCACAACGCGAGCACTTGCGGAGGAACAATTGGGAATAAATTCGGTGAGCACGGCACATGCTGTCAAGTGAAACAAAGAAATGAAAACACATCGACGCTTATCCACCCTTGTCTACATGAGGATGGAGAGGCGGCACGATTCGACCAGGTCCGAGCAAAAGAATCGCGTGCCGCACGCACGAATACGTCGCACTTCGCTTGCTCGCGGGAATGCCTAGGTGCGCCTGCGAATCGCACGTGATTTCGGTTCACGGAATTGAGAACGTTTTCACTGCGTCTGTGGAGAGAGAAGAGAGAACGAAAAGGCGTACACAGAGAATTCAGACACAGTCTTGCCACGGGAAAGTCTAGACGCAGGATAGTCTGCTGGGAGCAACGAACGGGGGGGAGTCTTATGATACTTGCCAGGAGGAAAAATAATGAATCAAGAATTGCAAGTACAGAGGAATGGATCAGTACGCACCAGTAATGGTTACGGATTTCCGCATAGCACCCTCCAAACTAACCGGTAGAAGTATGGCACGATAGCGCGCGCCAGAGTAAGGACAAAAGCAAAATCTCGGTTGAAACTTGAGACGCGATTTGACGATTGCAACGCGTCGCGTCAAACTCGAAATTGCTGGGTGCAATGACCGCTGTAATGCTTGACGCGTCAGTGGCGTGTCGAAGACCGTCGAGTCGCATGGGAAGCACCAGAAAGATCGAATTCGACCAATTGCAGATTGACGTGGTGAAGGCAGGAAGCGAAAGTGGCCGGATCAACTCATCAAACACAGCCACATTGCTCTTCTTTCCGGCCACGACAACGCCCAATCCTCTTGAACTACGCCAGGCCCCGTCCTTGTTGGTCTTCGATCATTGGCGTCAATTCTTCTACGGCCCACGACACCGCTCATTTATCTTCCTAGACTTAGCGCTTTTGATTGAGCATTACTGTAGCGGCTCTGCGACGCTCTCGCTGACGCCGACGCAATTTCATCCACTACGGAGCCTAATCCTCCGCTCCTTCATTTAATAACTTTATGCCCCGCGTGGCCTGAGTCCTCACGCCTCCCATATTTCCTCGCACCAATATTAATGCCTGCTGCCTGCTGTAGCTTCGCTACGACTTCGCGTTCCCCGACACAGTGCCCTCCGCCCACAGCACACGACCTTTGCGAACGGTATCCACACTTCATATATATTCACATACCCCCACGTTTCCAACGGTGGCTCTCGAACCGGGCGCGCGTATTTTGGTAGAGGATATGCATCTGCTGATACCGAGAAGTGGAGGACATTTGGGTACAAATCTTCGCGTATGTCCCCGCCTCTTTTCTTATATTTGGCACTTTTTCGTGTGCCTCCCCATTGTGCTTGCTCGACTACCTTCCGTCTCACGGATCGGAGGCAAAATAGCAATGCTAACCCGCATTGTCAGTTTCGCTTTAGCGCTTCCCAGGGATGCGCGAGCCGTAAATGAATGTATCCTGGACAGTTTTGGGTGAGCGAAATCTTTCCCTGAATTTCTCCCCTCTGTGCGCATGGCGCCGTACATCTACTTTCGCGGAGCCCACTCCATAGACGTCTTCATGCAGATTCATCATCCAGCGAATTCCAACCCTTCGTCGTTGGCTCACACCCACCGTATGCGGGGGAAGCGCCCCACGAGCGGTGCATCCCTGCACCAACGCGAGTCCTACACAGAGTGTGTCAGCGATATGCGGTTGATTACCGTGCCAAGCCTTCCCCAGTCGCTGACACGCGCTCACACATTCATCATCGCGTCCCCACGTCTCTAACCTCGCGCCCAATCTGACCCCACAGATGTCGGCAGCAGATCTACCCCAGTGCATAGAGCACCTCTGTAACATCGCTGCCGTGTGTGTACATATCTTTTCTTCTTTGCACCCACTCACCCCGCCCCAATCCCTTCTAATTGTCAAATTCATCCTTATTCCCGTGCCTTCGATGTCTCCGCACCTCTCCGGCGCGCATAGTCGACCTGCTTTTTTGGAGAGGCTCCTCTCACTCCTCCAGACGCACTTGCACCGGAAACACTTTCTTCCTTCCCTATTGGTGGTCTGGCGCCCATTCTCGCAATGAGGCGCTTGGAAAGCGAGTCGCGGACAGCATTCGGGGTGCGTGTCTGCGTGGTGCTTGGCAAAATTTCCACCTCGTGTCGTGCGGCTGATTCGTGCCAAGTTGTGTCAGTGTGTTCACTCACGAAGGCCCACGCGGGTCGTCCGAGTCCGCGCGCGCATCTGAACGGACTGCTTTATTCTTTTCTTGGTCCTCATTTTTCTTCCCAGCTTCGATCTCTCCTTCCTTTCTTCACGTACTAATCACGTCGACGGTGAATATATCCTCGTCTTCCGTCACCCTGATCACGATTCTGTTTACGTGCTTTCACTATAACACGAGGTCTGCACCATTAATCTCCCTGCTTAGACTTTATTGACCTATTTCACCTACGCTCCCGGTCCCTCGGACTTGCGTCAAAAGATACCCTTTTCGGGGATAGGAACTTTCTGGCTATCTGTTTACCCTCTGACATTTCAAATCAACAGGATCGGCATGACTTCACGCGGTCGATCCTGCAGACTGCCCGGCGCTAGAGCTATTTGGCAGAGCCAAAAGAATGATTGGAGCTGCCCGTCCTTCACATGTATCACCCACTCGACTACAGGAGGCATTTCGCCATTGTCTTAGATTAGTGTCGTGTCTTGAGCCATGGGTCCGCTACAACTGCTGTTCAGAGTAAGGTGGGTGAGTCAATCCATACATGCACTTCCCGTTTCTTTACAAGGTTTCGTTTCATCGCCTTCGGTTCCAGTCTCTCCCGGTCCTGTATCGTCCAATAAAATCTCCTTATTCCCGGTGTGACTAAGTGGCGAAGCGACCACGTGAAGTTGCGAAGGTTCAGAAACTGATTTTGGGGGCTCCGCAGTAATGACTCCCCTTCAGAACACCTATGACGGCAATAACTCGGGAAAATGCTTTTTCGGCCGAAGATCCATTTCCCTTCTCTGAAGTTGCAAGGTCCAAACACTGATTTTTGGGGCCCATTTATTGGTGATTGACGCTCTAGAATTCCCGTAGTTCACGACACCCTCGCCACCTGGATTTCAGATTTGTAACGGCCTGGTAATACCCCGGACAAATGGCTTCTTCAAAAACCTCGTTGTGGCCGCAGGTCGACTTCATTCGTTCAATCCACAATGGCCGCACAGCTCCCTCCCTGATTCGCAGTAATCAAGCACGCGATTGCCTCGACTAACCCGAATTTCGAACAGCATCTTACGAAGGCTTGGAACGAAGTTCTGGCTGAATTGGACAAGGTCACCAAGATCATTGCAAAGGAGGGCACAACCGTGAAGTTATCCCCTTTACTTCTGGTATAAACGTTCACCATGACCTAGTACATTCCTCAAGTGTCCTTTGCGGATTTGAACAGGTTGAGTGAAGCCCAGATCGCGGATATCAAGGATGTCGTGGACGATGACCAGGCCCGGGCGTGGAAGACTAGTCTTGAGGAATTCGTCGAGGCCAATCCACATGCTGAAGGTTTGATTACGTTCGCTCTTTCTACTGTTTTTTATTTTTTAAATCTACAAGGGTTCCCGGAGGCAGATAAGCAATTCTTCCATGTCTAGTACGTGGTTGCGCGGTCCTGTATATTGTCTGACCCTTTCGAAGCTGGACCAAGGCGCAGATCAAAGCACGCGCCCACCCCAATATGCTTGCGGCATCGATTTGGCTCAACAATTTGTACCACATTACGGCTGAGCAGAAGGTTGAAGGGGTAGACCTGGCGACGCCTCTCAGTTATGCTGACCGCTTCCGCATTCGACACCCGGGCATCATGTGGGGTCGCCATCCACCGCACATCGATGGCATGTTGTGGATATAATTTATCGCCCCCGCAAAATTTGTTGCAGGTGGCGCTATAGAGCGCTGGGAAGACGAGAGTTTCCGCGCGTGCTTTGCAGACATCCTGTCTGGAGAATGGTCGAAGCACGATCCGTACGCGCTAGAACCCCGCCTGGACGCGCAGACGTCCTTGTATGGCAGACCCGGCCAGGTACGATTGATTGGTCTTGCCTGTCGAAAACCATTTTCAACTTCATCATTACGATAGTCCACTGTATTCAGGGCATTCCAGGGCTGGCTCGCCATCAGGTTTGTCACTTCTCCGTGTGTACCGATTCTCTGACCCCGGCTTTCAAACAGCAAAACGGGACCCGGACAAGGGACGCCCAAAGTCTTCCCAGACATCCTCCTCTCGAATGTCTACATCATTATGCGTCCGTTCTTCCGTCCGCTTGTTTCACTCGACTCAAAGGACATTCTTGATGCCAAGAACTGGGCTTTTGGTACGCAGGGAGGAAAAAATACACAGGTATATGCTGGACTGAGCATGAAGCAGACATGTCGACGCCTGATTTCCCCGGAATTTTCACCCGGGACAACGGCTTCTGGGGTTTGCGTCCGACGACTGAGCTGCACCCGGTGCGTCAACGTCTTGGACTCAAAGCGGAAAACTCATTATAAAAAGCACCTACTTCTTGATGCGACCATGATATCCGTTCCCGCAGTCAACCCCGGCGACACCGTCTTCTGGCACTGCGACATTGTGCATTCTGTTGAACAGGAGCACACAGGCTCCGAGGACTCCGCCGGTGCGACCTCGACTCTTCCATATAACATCTCAACACGTTAACTTGAACCATTCTTTGCCAGTGATGTACAACCCAGCAGTTCCCTTGACGCCCGCAAATGCGCGGTACGTTGAGCTCCAGAAGGACCACTTCTTGAAAGGTGTGCCGCCGCCCGACTACGCAGCTGCCACGACTGGTGTCTGACTTGTAGGATTGGGCAGCGACAAAGACATAGAGGAGCCCCTCGGCAGAAAGGCCATGGGGCTCCCGATTTCTGTGGCCTGATGATTTCCCAATGAGGCAGGTAAATTTCCCTCTAGACGTTTTCCAGCCTCTGTACTATATCCATCGATGGTCGCGACCTTGCGAGAATATTTACCTGAATTTCACCGCATTTCGCCGCGAAACGCTGTGAAATACAACATTGGTGGGGAGACGAAACTTGACCCAGGGGTAATAAAATAGCCAGCCCAGATTAGCGTGAGGTCAAGAGATCGTTGGGAGAATGAGTCAAAAGGGAAAGCTTTATGGTTGCGTTAGTGCATCACGCCGTGATAGCCGAACTCTGTGTCTCCCGACCACCACGAAGCCCGCTGCTTGGCCTCGGGATGTACCCACAAGGGCTGCAATTTGGTTCTCCTACTTCTCTCGCACCATGATTTCGCCAAAACATCGTTTTCTTTGCACGGGAATCCGATTTCGACGGTCCTGCCATGTTGGCTCTGGCCCTCTGGGTCTGAATGACTGATAGGAAGGAAGGAGCGGTTCAAACTCCGACAGTCGTCGGTGACGCTATGTATACCGCGTACGGGCCATCCGATTTCACCTAGTATGGAGGGCTGAAGGGTGTACCCCACGCAGGGAAGGAAAATGATATTAGCGGTTATGAAGGGAAGAGCGTCAGTCGACCAGAAATCGCTGCCGGCCACGTCGGCTGATGGGAGTGGACAAAAAGAAACAAAGAAAACAGAGGGGACGCACCGCCTGAAATTTCATCTGCTCAAAACCAAGTACCTCCTGAAAACGCCAGACGTTGGTGTAAACGGACGGGGGCGGCACCGGGCAAACCAGAGGGAGGATTCTGACATTTGGTTCCAGGGAGCAGTGGGAGAGCCCAAAATAACGTGCGCATAGTCAATATCGACGGTGAGGGACACTGCGGCAGAGCCCCCTAGATCATCGGTATGCGACAGAGAGATATACCGATGAATTTGTCTTGCTGCGCAGTCGGGTCGAAAATGCTGTATAGAATGGTTCCATCGGTCCCTTTTGTTCTCAGGGTTCGTTTGAGATTTGAGGCGCCGTTGAAGTCAAGCTAAACAAATGAAGCCGTCGCAATCGCCGTGTTGCATTGATGAATGCTGCAAACATCTCCGAAATCGTTGAAGCACTCCTTGAGAGCATGAATTACCCTCACGCTCGTATTTATATCCTTTACATCGAAGCAAATCCAATCCTATATGTTTGCCAGATTGTACCTACCCACTTTATTCCCCGGAAGGCTCCCCCGTCCGTGGCAGTGTCTTTCGCTCGATGGGGCTCTTTTCAGAGTCATATCGGAGCCTTCACGAGGCATGTCGGAACCTGGACGAGTCAGATTCGAAAACGGAAGTTGAACCAGTCATTTTTGGGCGTCAATCTCAAGCGCCTATGGCCTTGCGTCTAGGGTTGAATCCTTCCCTGAGTCACATCAGAAGCTGAACAGCATGTTCGAAAACGGACGTTAACGTTAACTAGCAATAGCTGCTCCGTTGCCCAGAGCTTGTTGCAAGAATTAATTGCTCCATGAACAATTCTCCGTCTTTTCCGATTTCTGAGGGGGTTCAATACCCTTCCAACCCCTCGTTCTAGGTCCATAGGGCACTCAATTCCACCGTGGAAATTTGCTCAGGAAATTCCCAATCGTCAGGCAGAAAATCTCCGGGGCAGGCTCAATATATCCCGCGCCGCCGGTCGGTTGGCCTCTAAAACACCATGTTCCCGTCGGATTCTTCCATATCGGAGTACATTACGATGTTCCTACGGACCTCGAAGTAGGAGAATGAAGGGCCAGTTGAGTCGGGAGGTCGAACCACAAACTGCCAGCTATACTGCAATGTCGACTTGAATCAAGGAACCTGACCGTGTACCAAAAACCACGACCGATTTCTGGGCAGCAGTTGTCCCCGAATCAAACTACGGTATGGATGACGAGAGATTGATAGGCCATGAAGACGAGGTGTTCTGATAGAAGCGCAGAACTGTGGCACAGAATTCGGAAAGAGGTTGGAGACAGCAAGCTTGGAGAAGAAACGTCAAAGGAGGAAAAGGATATCCTTTTAGGGACTGGGGTATTATCTAGATTCAGGTAGCAGAACGCCAATACCAGTGATAGAAGTAAAAGGGACACAACTGCGGTGGTAGAAAATTCAATTCGGGTTCGATCCGTGCGACGTCGCAAAGCTGGCACGGCAGGGGTCAAAGATCCGTTGAGAATAGAGGAGGTCAAGTCAAGCAGAGAGTGGGATTTAGGGCGGAGGCGTGTGACGGTTCGGCATTTTTCCAGGTTATCTTCTATAAACTAAATTTATTTAGTTTCGCGCTCAAAAACTATTCGTATACCGGTGGAAGGTGGGGTGGTGTACTCGCTATCACAGAAGATTTATTACAGGAGATTACATGCACTGAGCTCAAACACGAACTATTGACAGACACCTGAGGATCCTACACGCAGATGCCCTAACTTATTTTGGATGAATGGGATCACTGGCACTGTCTAGAGCCAGAGAGAGGTCAGCGATGCTGATGGCAATTATGTCATCTCACGATCCGCCCACAACATCTTCCTCAAATAAATAATCTGAGACCAAATAGAGAGGGGATTCAACATGGAGTGGGCTCTCATGCATCCTGGCCTCATTATAGAGGTCCAAAACCAATGATATTCCCATGGAATGAGCCAGCAAGCAGTGCTGCAGCATTACCCCCCAAAATTGCAACATGCATCGGGTAAACCCCAATTAAAAACATAACCTCTCCAAATTGGTGATTTAAATAGCGGTAATAGTCTCTCCATAGTGTCCTCATCAGCTTTTGTTCAAGAAGAAACCACTCAGATGCAAAATCAAGCTAAACATGTTGTGCAAAGAATTTGCCTAAATGAGCCAAAATGACTTGCTGAGTATTTGGCTTATTCTCGCCATACATCAGCCTCCTAACCTTGTCCATGCGGGTAAAAATGTGTGACACATACCCTAAATATGCCCTCAGGACACAATAGCCATCCCAAGCGTGTAGACAGGCGTGTTTTAAAACAGTTTTGGCCGTTTGAGGCAGAATCACGTGCGATCAATTTTATCCATTTATTGAGCACACAGACACTGATTTCAAAGCTGATTGTTGGGTGAAGGGAGGCCATATATCCTAAAGAACACACCCACTGTGTTGGAACCAGAAAAATCTACAAATTGATACCATGAAAACTCAATTTCCGGTTACTTTTTGTGATAGCGAGTATTCACTGGTGGAGGATCGAGAATAAGTGCAGAGACGGATCACGGCCCGACGTGTATGTGAGTGCACCGCCACGTTGTCCACTTCACTCCAATCGCTAGACTTACTTCTACTGTTCGCCCCGTTGGCTCGTAACCCAGATGAGCCCCCTGACAGGCCTGACTCCTTTCCCGCTCGGATCTGACTATCGTCTTCCTTGTCCCGTCAATCCACTTTGACTTTGACCAATCCGGCGTCGTCTCTCCCTGACTACCCACCGATGACTTCTTAACCAGCGCTGGACCACACACCCAGACGGAGAGATATCTGCGCCCGTCGTCCAGTCCAAGTCGTTCTCGCTTTCGTTCTCTGCGCTGCGAAGGATACAAGTGGGTTTTTATCGTACCGTACACGATGATCCCTAATCGTTCTTCTCATGATCAAGATTAACCGTTCTTTAAGCAAATGGCTCGCGATTCTTTGAGTCTGTTTGGCCCTTTCTCCTTTTGCTCAAATCCATTCGTCTCTCTCAGCTTTTTAGCCTGGCTTTCGTTTCCTCCACTCACACGATCTGTTCATTCTTTTGCCATCTGACCTATGCGCAGCCTACAAACTGACAGCACATGGACAGCACGCAGCCCGGCACAGCCTGAATCTACTTGCCGGGAGAGTACGCAAACCAAATATCCGAAGTTGAATCCTCTTTGTCTTGCCCGTTTCATCTTCCTTTCCTCTCCTCTCCTCATTGTCTTCCTTCTTCATTTTTGGATCGAATCTTTCAAACACCGCCAATCCTCCCTGTTTCGCTTACTAATATATTTTGCGACGTGCCGAGAGTCCACGTACGCGTTGAGAGCGATTGATATCAGATGTTTGGACCCATGACCCACTGCCGGCGCTTTTTGTCTGATCATACCTGTGCCAGATAAATAGGTCGTCTTTCTGGTGCGCAGTTACCTGTCTTTTTCCTCCTCCCACCACCCAGTGCCCATCCGAGAATGCGCAATTTCTATTCTGCAAGATAAGCGCCTCAAAATCGTTCTAACCCTCAAGAAATATGTTCAAGAATCCAGATCAAGTCTACTTTGCAAATAGCAAGCAGCATATGTTCGGAATACGCTCACCTATCGTACAAGCTTTCAAGGGTCAAATATCATTCAAATCAAGCGCCGACGCTCTTCTGGTTCCAGTACATTGCAAGACTGTATTGCTCTTCTCTCAACGCGCTTCCAATTCGCTCATCTTCTGGCCGAACTAGCTTACATGGAGGGTGCCGCAAGACGCGAGACAGTATGTGCCCGACAACTCCCTGGTAATCATTGGGTAACGTGTGTTCTCCTGATATTATTCATCCTATATTCGATGCTGATGATGCGTAGTGATCTGTACTGAGTAGTCCAAGCGAACGCGACCACAATGATCTACTATTTTATTGGCATGTGTCAATTCTATTCCTGCCATGTGTCCTTCCTTCTGACCTGCCTGCTTAGCAATAGTACTATATCTCAATTCCTCTGAAATTGAACGGTCCCACCCAAGTCTATGTAAGCATCACTTGAAATCATGGATACAGCTACTGGAGCTCAATGAACTTATCCGGCACTCAGATATTCCAAGCTTGAAAACTTGGTCTCAGTCGGAGAAAGCTGTTCATTTTTTGCTATCTAGATGTTCCTGACCTTTGACATTGCTGCGCCTGGCCTTGGCCGTTGTTCCGAGTCATGTTTATTTGATCAGTTTAATCAATTTATTTGTATCCAAAACCTTGAGTTGTGCCAGAGCGAAGCGGTGGCCTGTCTTGTTTGTGTCTAGTCGCTTGCCTCGATGCGCTAACCAGCCTCTGCATTGCACAGGTACGTTATGGTTCCCCCTCGACCGATAAAGCATCTCACCTTGAGTTCAGCAGTCTTCGTATGATTTTTTTTGCTCGCCACCGCAGTGCAGCACTATCATCTCTGATCTAAGCCCACGGCAGGCTGCCGAGTGTGCCGGCCTTAAACATATTTGATGCGCTGATGCCCGCCAACGCGAACAACAACGATAGCCGACTTGAGCGGGCTTTAGCCGATGAAAGTAGACGGGTGCCAAATAGCAGCACCCGCCAGCACCCCGCTATCCTGGCACCCCGGGGTGCCAAATATAATTATCCGTGATCGGGTCTTGGACCTCCCAATGGTGATTTGTGTCTTTCTCAGCCTCTGACCTTCATCTGGAGCACACTGACTTTCTAAATCCCCTGTAAAACACAGAATGGTCCGGGTAAAACTGGTGGGCGCATTGTGAGCAACGTGAAAATGCGAAAAAACACGTTAAATGCCGCAATTAAAATGTCAAAAGACTGATGTCCCTGCCTGTACGGAACGGGTACGGGACGGATGACAACCCCGACGGCAGTTATTACCCGTTCCGTAGTACGGGTCTAACGGGCCAGAGCCCTATCGACTACTAAGCCATAGCAGGGTAGTGGGGTAGACCAGTCCAGAGCGTCCGGTGGACAGCCTACTTTCATAATCCATGATCTGATAGCAGATTCCAGGATTCCGATTTACGGAGGTGAGACCTTGAACCCAAAACGGTACCAGGAACTAAGATTAATTGCCCATTCAAGTCGCCCAGGCGTTTAAGTTCCATCAAAGGGATCGATTTGAAATTGCCCCGGCTGCTGTCCGCTACGTCTGGTATTTCCAGTCAGTTTGAACAGGGATTCCCTTCTAGTCGGCAAAGTACTGTAATGGACGGTCTGCCAGCCACTGGCAGGGCAATAGCTTATAAAACGAGTTCAGCCCTGTGCCAAGGGAGACCTGGATTCTATCGGTACCAGAAACTTTGAACTTCGATGCTAATGGCGGAATGATGATTCATGCACTGCTGAGCTGACACCTGGCAGTAGGGGGGACTGACAGGATGGTGACTCTCACGCATCAGACCAAATTTGATGGACGGCCCGCAGTGCCACGTCGTTCCTAGACATCGATGTTGACCAGCTCTTCATCCACCAGCCTTCCCGACCTTCCCAACGAGCTCCTGCATCTCGTATCCAACACCCTCAATGACCAGGAGCTGCTACGGCTCGCGTCAACGTGTAAACGCATAAACTGGCTCCTCACCCCTGTCCTCTTTGCTCGCCTCGGGCTGGATCCATGTGCGCTCTCCTCCGGCGTCATCGACTCGATGTCATTCACAAGAGACGATTTCCTTCTGCTCCAAGCGATTGGAATCTCGCGCTCCGTGACCTCAATCAAGGAATTGCGCTGCGAATTGTCCTGTTCTATCGAGCTTAACATAGCAGGTGTATATCTAAGCGTAGGAAAGGCTCTCGAGGACCTAGTCAACCGTCTGTCGCATCTCGGCGATGTAAAAGTCAATCCTCATTTCTCCAAATGGAGAACAGGGCAGGATATTCACGCTATCGGGGCTTTCCTGAATGGCGTTGCTCAAAGGAGCGACTCCGCTCTCACGGTATTCGGCAGCAACGATGCTGGCCCGGGCGGTCCGCCTCCATTCATCCACACCATCCGGAAAACCACTGACGGTCATACAAGTACCGTGTTCGGCAGCGCCACCGAGAACCCCAGTACTCAGGCTAATACGCATCTCCCATTGATGCAACAGCTTCTGCAGAGGGTAATCGCTGTCATCGCAGCGTGGTTCCAACCCTCCCATCCTCCTCAGACACAGACATCTCCCTCTAAACAAACGGCGCCGCCACCTCAGCCAGAAACAACCTTCAAGTCAGTCGAATGTTTCAGCCCATGCACGCCTCCCCTCCCCGCGTGCCCAGCACTCACAACACTCCACATCCACTCCACATGGCTCTTCCGCGCGCACTTCTACCGCTGGACTCTCCAGCTCCTCTCTACTGCGCCGCTCACCACGCTCTCGCTCGACAACATAGATCTGTCACAGTATGACTGGCATCTCATCTTCCCCGCAGTGAGAATACCCTTGCTCGAGACGTTCGCAATCGGGAATGAGGTCAACATAGCGGTGTCAGACTTGATTGCGTTCCTCGCGCGTCATCCGGGGATTCGGACGCTGAACCTGTCGTTCCACGCTGCAAGGGGCTCGCTCTTTGAGCCCTATTCAGTACAGACGCCCGGGCCCCTGCTGCCGCGACTGGAGTGCCTCCGCGCGACGCCGGGCTACTTGCTTTACTTCCTGTTGGTGAACGGCGCGGATGTTCATCCGAATTTGCACGCCATCAGCATCACCTCGAACGACCAGTCTGCGTATCAGATCGCGCAACTTGAGCACGTCCTGGCGTGCCTCGAGGAGCACCCCAGGGTAGTTGACATTGAGGTGCAGGGTAGGCTCGCGGCGGTGGTGCAGTTGCCGGAGAGCTTGACGAAGAAGCAGTCATGAGGGCATAGCATCGATGTCCTATTGACGGTCTGTGTCTAGATCTTGGCAAGGTTATTCTGCATTACTACAGGGCATTTTACTTTGTGGGTTCAACTTCCTCGTGCATTGTTATGCCGATGTCGGAACGATCGAGAGCTCCGCAACAAGCTCAGCTGATATAGCATGGATTTTCTTCGAAGTAAGGGCAAGAAATGCGGGAGTATTCAATTTCAAGAGATCAAACTTTGCCTTCTTCAAGGTGAGGAGCTTGAGCGAGCGAGTTGTTCGAAGGCGGCTTGGTCGAGAGCATCGATGTTCAATTCCTTGAGCTTCCCGAACCTAACCCTATTCTTCCACCATTTGGTCAACTAAATGGTGGCTATGCTCAGAATCTCTGCGTAGAATGCGTAGATCAGCGCTTGCTACGCAAATTGTCAATCAGCCTCAAGTAATTCAAAGTCAAAAAACCATGCTAGGATACTGGCCGTGCAGAACACTGTAGTGGATCTGATTCGATGAACCTGCCGCAAAATCTTGCTGACAGGTGTTTTTCAGACTGCTCAACTTCTCTGGGTCATTATTTATGAGTCACCACGGTGATTCGGCTCACCCAATGCTGAACTGCAAGACAAAAGTTCAAATCAAGGCGTGCAGCCGAACTCACAGCTATGAAGGCCCGATGGAGAGTACTCTCGAACTCGATCGTCACAGCGCTTTGTTCGGTTGGTTGAGTTGCGCATCATCGTCAATGACTACGCTGTGGGGCTGCTGGGGCTGCCGAGTGAGTACTTGCCTGCTTCCATTTATCATGTTCAAAACACTTACCTGGCGGGTGCAGAGGATGTCATGTTGTCAATGCTCGATGATCCACCGCGAGTTTTCAAAAGGAAGCAAGTTAAGATCGTGGAGAAAGGACAGGGCAAGCAAAGTAGTGTAGAGCTCATCTCCTCTATCGGGTGCGTGTCTCCCTCCCATCATCGCAACACATCCGCTATGTATTCACTTTCCCCCGTACAGTGGCACTCCACGACCTCAGCCCACAACGAAGAATGGACGGAGGATCTGTTTGAGATGGTCTTGCCGAAGAAATCCCACAATAACGTCTGCATTCCGGTACCGGCCTCCCACAAGTCCATATGGGCTGCACTTCCGAGTCTTGCTTTTTGTCACCCCGGTGGTGATGTGAGTCTTTTGGAGAGCGCTTGGGGAGTGGTATCACTTCTCATTTGTCAGTGGTACTTTCTGATCGTCTCTCGCGTGCATGCTCTCCCTTTCTGTGGCATAGGACTGCAGCCTCGGTGGATTATTATAACCTTGCGCGTTATATTTCCGGCCCCCACAGCTTACCATTGACAAACTATGTGTTCTCTGGGAACCTCTCGAATAACGTCGTATAAGCAACCATGACATGTGTGTGTGCATAGTTTTAGAACAGAGCCTCGCGTGTCTCTTGCTTCGTATATCCTTGGATCTTTACCCACCGGCCGCGCGACAATACACGCTCCTCAATGAAACTGCAGGGAATTGGGGAATTTGTGGCCCTCCTTACAGTTTTGTCGATCCCCATCTAGCGGCCAGAAGCGAAGACTGATCTCCATTCTACAATCTTGTAAAGAAACGAATAAATCAACACGATTTGCGACGCTTCCGGGAATGAAGCCCTCCTCCAACCAAGCTGGTCTGCACCAATCCTGCCTGCCGGGGATTTTTGTCGGTGGGATGTTCGACCTGCTCCAGGAGTGTTTCAAGCTCTGGACGGTTGCGATATAACCGCATCGCGTGCAGGATCCGGTTCCATCGGTTGGAATATGCTGATCGTCTTTGGTTTGTTGATGGAAACTCGTGGATGACAGAGAGTAGGGCGAGCGACATGGATACTAAGAGGCCGGTCATGACCTGTGGGGTGTAAGTACAAGCAAGATGCTCTTCGAAATTGGACGGGAACCTGTACGCACCGCTATTTCACTCAACTAACACAATGGTTAGTAATTGAATTTCTGCATTGGAGCGAAGGCAGCGTACATCCAACCGAGTTTGTAAAAATTGCTCAGTGACGCTGGCATTGCCTTGGGGTAGATAGACAGGATTTTTGGGAGTGTAATCCTCGGCATATCACGACGGCAAAGGGACATTACCAACTGGATGACACACATGTCAACAATATAGCGTCTCCGACCTCAACTCACTAGTCCACATCATTGCGGCGAAGATGACGGATAGTGCATTTTCGAGTCCATGAAGAGGTACACTAAGGCCCGTCTGGGTTTTATAGAGCGGCCATAGGTGGAGGTTGGCTGAGGAAGCTATGACGATTGAAATTTCGATGGATCTCAAGGAAGACATCGATGCAGGTGCACCCACATGTCTCCAACGGAGAGATCGGTTATGTTCAAATCGGTAGACCCGCCGGTGACGGGCGCGTAGGATGAACCGGGAAGTAAGCCATAGAACATTGGTACCTGTTACACACGAAGGTAAATGATTGCTGCGGAAACTGGCCCACCAACCGGGTCCATCAATGACGGTCCGGGCATAGCGAGCGATGGCCAGACTACGGTTTCTTCATAAATGGAGGGAAAAGTGGCAGACGATGACCAGTTGGAGGCAGACTTTGTTATGTTTGGAGTCACCGAAAGTAGACTGCGCGTCCACAACACAAGGGACTGGGAACAAGACACAACCTGCACCGACCCAAGATCAATGCGATATTCCGAATCGGATGAGGTAAGATTCGCTTGGAACCCAGCTTTCCCGGTCGAGTCCACGATATGGGCATTACTATAGAATAAAGTGCCCTTGATTTGCTCGCTGTCCCAAATGGCAACCACTGGTCCTTCTAACAGGTGCATCAGATGTGAACGTGGCTCGGGATTGTAGATTACCAGGGCCTTGCGCTATCCATCGCGGAATGGGCTGTCCGGACATCATCAGCCAGAACTGGTCCGTGAAGTTGTACTTGAAGCTGAAGTCGGTTAAATAGCGACAGGTCACATTGAAACCTGTGGTCTCGACGGTAACATTTCCGGTACCGTGGTTGGCGCCCAGAACATCATACATCGTTCCTCCAGATAATCCTAAATTTTTCGTGCTCTTCAGAGCAGATGGAAGAAAGTAAAGGGAACCCTTTGCTTGTGGTATCAGCTCCTGCCTGCTCAGGGACATTAGCCATGATGGAGAAATCACAACTAGATGACCCTACGCGGCCTGCGTGCGACTATCATTACTGGATAAATTATAGCCGGAGAAATCGAAGGCAGGCAGGCTCTGTGTCGTAACAGACACAAGCCGAAAGAAGTTGAAGGATTGCAATGAAAATAGTGCCGGGACTGTGATGTGCAGGACCAAAATATTCCCTAGGTACAAGAAGGTGGCGAGGACTCCGACAATTGATGCTGGTACCGCCTTCTGACTCCAGATGAGGTCCATCGATGAACCAAGGCCCGCCCACGCGGCAGCAATATCATGGTTGGCCGTCAGCGTTTGGTCAATGGTCAGGCTGTGTCGCATAGAGAGCACTTGGGTGGAATAGACCAATACAGTAGAGTAGACCTGCAGAATGAATAGGTCAACTCAGCTGTCGCAGGCCAAAAAGCTGAAACTGAGACGTGCCGTGACGAAACTGGTCAGAATTGCCGTGATGGAGAATGATACAATGTTCTGGGTGTGGAGGGAACTCGAAAAAATTAATTGATGCTCAAGGCCTTTATCCCATACACCGAGGAGGACCAGATGGAGGATGACTAGGGTCCAGTGAGTCCGCGCCATTTTCGTCACTTCGTTACTTCGCTTAATTTGCGAAGTTTCGTCGCACTGATGGCATTTGTCCAAAGTTCGTGAGTTGGAGGAATTTTCTGCAAAAGCTCGTCAGTTTTCGCCAAGCCCGCCACCCGTACTTTTTTGGGTATATACCAAAAACGAAAACGAAAACGAGATATATATAGATGCCGAGGCGTCGCCGCCGATGGCCGTGGTAACACAGTAAGCGGTCACAGTGGGTAGCCGAGCCAGGGCACGAGAATCGAAAATGAGACCCGGCAAGCCGCTCGTCGGCCATCAGAGTCCGTTGAATTAAGCGATGTGTTTCATTGGGAGGCTGTGTCACCCGACACGCCCACGTGTTCCCATCTCTCCAGTTCCGAGTTCGCGACTGCAGGTAAATTGCCATTGTGTTAATGATTTGGGCCATTCTGTACAATCTACCTTCGTTCTCCTTCTGAACCTGTTACCCTGAGTTCTGGTCCGGGCTTTTGCAATATATAATGTTTTGGCGATTGAAACAACTCTGGCAAGTATAATCGGTTTCAGCACGGAGCGGGCAACTCACGACCCACACGACCCTGGCCAGCAAATTGCCTATAAAATGAGCCCATTTATGTCTGGAAATTTACTCTACTTCACCCACATTCCTTCGCTCCACTGTCATATCACTTGTCTGCACTATGTCCGGTAAGATACTAGTACACTCCCGTTGGATGCTTTCTATACCTGAGCTCACAGATTCCAGGCTATCAGAAGCCACGGCTTCGTCTGTCATCGGCTTCACGGCCCTCGGAGCTGCTGTGGATTTTGTTTAGGCTGTTTTGCACGCTCCTTATTAGTGTTCTCCTTGGATGCTCTCTCATTCACTGCGTTCCGACCCCCTGTAGGCACACACTGTGTCTACTGCCGTAGACAACATGTAGACAAACCTGTTTGCCTACATATGCCTACAACATGTAGACACTCTTGGTGTACGTGAGTTTGATGTGAGTCTACATTGATCTAGTATGCCCACGTTGGTCTACGGCAGTAGGCCAATGTAGACGAACATAGTGGGATGCAGACCTGTATGTGGTATATCAAATTTGGAGTTATTACGAGTGCTAGGCGAGTGCCAAGTGTTTAATCACTACTCTGTTCCGGTTCCAAACCTTATGTCATGTGTTGATGTTGATTGAGGTGGCTGTGTTATGGTGCCTCCCACGCCTGATCTGCGCGTGTGAAAAGCTGCGCAAGGCTTGAGGAGGTATTAAATGGAAGAGAAATAACAAAGAAATCACCCCAAAGGCCAAAATTGAGGTCAATTCGGAGTGGGGGGAGACCAAGGTGTGTCTACGGCTGTCGACAAATGTAGGCAAAGCTAGGCGAAGTTCGTCTATGTCACGTAGCCGAGCGAACACGGGCGAAGGCAACGCTGTGCCGATGTCCCCTTGCCTACGGCCATCGACAAACTTTAACCCACGTAGACCAGCGAAGACCAGCGAAGGCAAGGGTGTGCCTACAGGGGGCCGGAACGCAGTGATTCCAGGTAAACAACTCCGATGCTTCAAAATATACACCCTTACTGTCTTAGTGTTCAAATTACCGTTTAGTGACTGTCTCCGGCTACCATAAAAGTCATGGTCGATTTCTGACACTACATCGGAGTCGGCCATTCGGCACTGAATATCATCTGATTCTCAGAAGATTTCGAGGCCGAGGCGACAGGTGATTAACCAAATTATATGTATCTGCATGGCTTTGAACCGAAGGGTTCTTTGCATGTTCAGCCTTGGACAGGAATGGGTGTTCACTCTAACAACACTTCCTAATAGTTATATGGCCTGCAACAAAAATTGAACTGCCCACGCTCAGGTCCCGTCCGACAACAAGTGACCAAACCAAGGTCGGCGACCCCACAGCTGCCACCAGTGGCCAGAAGCTCTCAGTAATTGCGAGAGTGTTCCTTCCACATCTAATTACACTCCTTACTGGTCATATTGTCCACCCTAATTTTTCTCTGTCAGCACTTGCCAGGATTCCAATGTCATATCAATATCCTACCACATAAAGTCGGTAACCCCGTGGCAGCCACCACTGATCAGAACCTCACGGTACTCACTGAGAATGTTCATTAATTAGCCTCAATGCTTTTATAATGGTCCTATGCTGTATTGAAACCTTTTCTCAGCCTACACTCAATTCGCAACGACAGGGCAATGGTGGGCATAGCCACCGGATGGTTCCGTGGTCATGGCTGGGACGGATAAGCATCGCCACTGATTGCTCCCTCGCTGCCGGCCTGCCGCCTTCGTCGGCCATCATTCTATTGTTTTCGATTCTGGTTTGAAAGATACACGCCTCATCACTTCGTGTGACGAGCCTAGTGTGATGGCCAGCCTGTGGCCTGATGGGTCCTGATTTTCATTTTCGATTCTCGTTAATACCGTACTTTTTGTTGGCAGCAAAGCTGCACAGCAATCTCGGAGACAGCGGAGTGATTGGACCGGACGCGTGGTATTATGAAAGAGATGCGCCGCGACAAAGCTTTCCGTACTTTCACGTCGTACTGAGGTAAGCTTCAGGTATCCACTATGGACAGTGCATTGGACTGACATTTACATTAGTACATACATAATTAACTACGGTTCAGTTTCCAACAGGTTATGGGCTATTGCTGCTAAAAGCTGGACCCAACTACATTTAAGACTACCCCCGTTATATGACAACACCTCTTGACATCGAAAACCTTACACTTTCTTTGTCCACACTCAAGATTACCGCGATGCCACTCGAAACCATTAAACCCAAGACGATAACTGGCCTCGACACACTCGACCTCGACAAGAAAAATTATGTGCGATGGTCTGAAAGCGCCCTCGATGCTTTTCTCTATGGCGGAATACGGACAGGCTGGTCGATCGGAGTTTAAAATCTCGTAACGCGCGAGATACCGCATTTGGTATATTTGTAAGCAGCATCAATGAGCTCATGTAACGGTCGTAAACAACACGTCTTTTGCTCTCTACCACCGTCTGGGACGCGACCACCAACTTCTATGCTTATTTTTCTTGCCTATGGACCATCCTCAGGTCGTCTGGGATGCAGAGCTGCAAGACTTACTTCAGGATATCCGTAAATCTCCTCTGTACGACCTCGAATCTCTGGCTGCCGAGTGTCTGCCATCCGATGCGCTCCCCAACAACTATTGAAACTCTTTGGATGCCGAGCACAAAACCGTCGCTTTGAGAGCATGTCTTATTGTTCACATTATCAGCAAATATCGCATAATACCACACCAATACCAGCTAGAAGCAACTAATGGACTAGAAGATCGTCGCAATGTCCTCGTGAACGCCGGCACTGGCTCTGGGAAGACTCTATGCCTCATAATCCTCAACCTTTTGCATCCCAACACCAGCTCTATGACTATTTCACCCCTAAAACGACTACAAACCCTACAGGTGAGTCGTTGATCTATCATTCGCTGCCGAGTATGTAAAACGTTCCCACAGGCTGAAGAATTAAAAAAATGGGGAATACGGACGATATGCATAAACGAGGAGACCCCTAATGATAAAGAATTATGTTTCTTCATTCTTTCAGTCGCTTTTTCTCTAACCATGATTTAGAAAATAAGTAGCGGCCACTTCCAACATCTAATCGTTCAACCTGAGCAGCTCAAATCCCTCAATGGTCATCTCCCTCGACTCGCCAGACTTTTCAATGATCCGAAGTTCGTCAAAACGATTAATAGAGTTCATGTAGATGAGGCGCACTTCATCCGTACTGCCGGCTTGCCTCTCTACGGCCTCCCCGCATTTCGTCCGTCCTGGGGCACATTGAATGAACTGCGAATCCGACTTCCGAAAGACACTCCAGTCCAAGTCTTATCCGCCACTTTCCCACCTCACATTATGTCTACTGTTATCGAGAATCTCAATTTTGATCCAAAATCCTTGGTTTCCCTCGCAATCTCTTGCAATCGCCCGAATATCATGTACGCCACACACCGCATCGTCGGCTCTCTCTCCAACTTTCGAAATCTTGATTTCCTTCTCTCTGCCTCGTTCACCTGTCCCCTAAAGGTCGTTGTATTCAAAAAATCCTGATTTCAGGCAGGACAGCCGCGGCATCAGCATTTCACCCCTGATTGCTCTACATTTTTGATACGGTGGAGTCTTATGTATTATCTAGTCAACAGACTATCGGGATAGTGAATATAACATCTAGTTCAAATGTAGCGGTCAGGAAATACTGGGCCGATTTGAGCTCTCAATTGGCCGGCAATTTGTATAAGGACTTGGCATCGCATTCACTATCCCGGTATTCTGTTGACTAGATAATACATAGAAGTCCACCGTATCAAAAATTTAGGGTGAAATGCTGATGCCGCGGCTATCCTGCCTGAAATCAGGATTTTTTGGGTGAAAAATTTATTTGGAAACCAAAACAAAAGATCAAGGAGACCATTGACTGCGCATTTTCAGTGCAAATAGAATGAAATATGTCCTGAGGCAATCTGACAAAAATTGAAGTCGGGGCAGCTGTTCTGCCCAAAATGGCTGAAAACAGAAAAAAATCGTCCGCGCCCTAAGTTCCGCAAACGGCTGTAACATGTCGAAGAAGTGAGATGCGAAACAAGAAAAACCTTCAGGTATCCAATCAAATGCTCGATATTGAGATCAACGCCCATACAATGACCAGGTCCTTTTCCTGAAATACAAATAATCATGTTGTCGCGCATGATATCTCTGGAATACAACACATCAGTGGCCGTAAGTTGCGCAGGAAGAAAAAAGATCTGACGCAAGCTCAGGAGTCCAGATGTGTTTCAGGTTCTGGATGAAGTGGAGGATCTCCATGCAATACTTGTTGCAGCCAGATCCCCGAAACATCATTGTGAGGTGAGGAAGTAACACTTCAATTCGCCCGATGTCTCCATCTGAAATCGCGCGAACCAAGACGGCGACCATAAGGAGATCCCGAGTCAATAGGCAGATATTATGATAAGCTATATCATCTTTTGGGTTGATAGAGGTAGCCAGTGGAGGGGCAGGAGCCAGAGAATCCTCCGAGGATGAGTCGGAACTAGAGGCCGAGTCGGTGGATTCATCATCAGAGGCAATGATATCGGGATCAGATGTTGTTGTCGCGTCAGTCATCGGAGTTGCGTAGTCTGTAAGAATCCGAGCAGCAATTTCACGGAGTTTCTCGGGGGTCGGTTTGGACTCGGCAAACGATCTGAGAGTGGGGAAGCCACATTCTCGCATCCAGGCGTCGAGGAGAAGTCCATCGAGGACCTGCATCAAAGCCGCAAGAAGGGTATGATAATCAGGCTGATCATTGCCGAGTCATGCATTTCCATGAGCAAGAAAAATAGCTGAGGCTGCCCTCCTCATTGTTCAGAAATCTTCCATACAGTGTCAGGGATTTTTCTTATATTTTTCTAGATTTATTGAGCATTCAAAACTGGATGGGAACACGAGCCAACTCAGCTGTGACAAGGCCGTGACATTCGGTCAGAAAAAAATTAAAACTGCTCCAATCGACAGAGGGAAGCCTTGAGACAATTTTCATTTCATACATGACTTGAGTCTACTTGAGTGACTTGGAGTTGACTTGTGCCAACTTCGAAGTCGAGTTGAGTCGCACTTGTGACTTGACTTAACTCGACTTAAGTCAACTTCGCCAAGTCGACTTGGCACCCTCCAAGTGGGAGTCGCGGCAACACTACAATGGGCCTAAAATCAGCCCCGTTTAGGGGGGCCTGAATGCAGTGACTGGGACTGCGGATTTGAAAGCCAGGAATAGCCGAATCCAGAGACTATGATCTAACCATATTCCGATGACTATGGATTTAATTTCAACTTGGATTAAGGGACGAAGAATGATCTCATACGAACAAACCGGCATGCAAGCGGCAACTGCTTTTCCCATTCCCGTCATATCGAATTCGCGAGCTGTCTTTTTTGGCGACCGGGAGCCATACCGACGACAATCCGACCATCGGTTGTACTGAGAAACGTTTTTTGTCAATTGGGCCATTTTTCTTGAGCAGAAAGAATGCTCCACTTTGAACTCGCCTAACATCGGAAACACACGTACGCCGAACTCGGTACGCATCTACCTGTCTGGCGTGGGACCGAACTCTTCCCGCGCGGAATTTCAGAGGCCTTAGAACCTTGACTTCCGCAGACTAACCGGATAGGGTGTACACGTTCCGGGTACTGGGCAACAGTTTAAATGGAGTGGGCGGAAAAGTCCGCGTCCCTGTTCTATGTCTGTGCCGGGCAGGTTGAGCGCCGTTAACCTACGTTAGGCTCCACAATACGCGCGTTTTCGACAGGGCGAATGGAATTTGACTTGAAGACCCTTGTCAGTCCGTACTTCAAAACTGTTCACCGTCGTCCCTCCACCTCTCCCTTCTCCAGCAGGCCACGCATTTGTTTGTCACCCTCCCTTCATTGTAGCTGCTCACCCTCGACCGATGTGGTCCTGTACATTATAATCACGGGTCTGTACCGACCAAATCTGCATTCTCCCTTGCAAATCTTGGGTTAAAATGACGAGTTTCCAGGCTCGACTTGGCCTTGGAATGTCACAGAAAATTTCCGCTTGTCAAGGACGGCCCTGGATAGCTGGTCCAGCACCGTGCATCCAGGCCCTCGTATGACGAGGTATATAGGCACGGTTTACCTAAAGCAAAGGTATATATAAACCCGCCGAGAGGTCTACCTTCTTCAGTCTCCAGCGTCATCCCACTTCCCTTCACAACTTGACTTTTCTAAAGCTCATTTTCTTCACCACAATGATGATTTCAAGCCTTTCTAACATCTGCTTCTTGGTGAAATTTTATTCCTAAAGTCTTGCACTCCTTCCCTTACTCGTTTTCTGTAAAGGCCGCTCTAAGCATCAGCGTCGCCGCTGTAGGACCTGCCCCAGTTAATCTGCGCACGGCGGCATGTGCAAACTACGCGATTCTGGCTAAGAGTGGAGTCTCCGTTGTTCCACCCTGTGTGATTAGTATGTTTTTCATTATCCTACTCCATCGCACGTCTGAAACGCGCCTCTAGCGGGTCCCGTCGGTGTCAGCCCGATCGCAGCCACTGGTCTGACTGGATTCTCCCTCACCCTTGACCCGTCCGGCCAATTTTCCACCTCTGCTCAAGTCACCGGACACCTCTTTGCTGCATCCTACTCCGCCCCCACCCCCGCTCAG
Organism: Mycena leptocephala; assembly: GCA_029378395.1. Classification (NCBI taxonomy): domain Eukaryota; kingdom Fungi; phylum Basidiomycota; class Agaricomycetes; order Agaricales; family Mycenaceae; genus Mycena; species Mycena leptocephala. The sequence continues at coordinate 7,764 of JARJLF010000534.1, read as the reverse complement.
CTCACCGTTGCTGTCGGTGACATGGGCACCGCATTCACCGACGCTGCCGGCCGCGTGAACCCAGATTTCACCAATCTGGCCAACGGTCAGTTTCCAACTTCACTTGAGTTCTGCTCTACGTTCTGATAGTTGGTTCTTTAGGCGCCATCGGCGGCCTCATCCTAGCGCCTGGCTTGTACAAGTGGACCAGCGGGGTCAGCATAGGGAGCGACATCACAATTGCCGGTAGCTCCACCGATAGCGAGTCTTCAAACCTCATTTGTTCTGTGCCCGATGTGGCTGACTCACTGCCTATCTTTCAGCATGGATCTTCCAGGTTGCCGGGGCACTGTCCGTCGCGGCAGGGAAAAAAATGGTTCTCGCCGGTGGCGCGCTCGCGAGTAACATCTTCTGGGTTGTGAGCGGCGCGGTCGTTGTCGGTGCAGGCGCGCACACCGAGGGTGTCATCCTCGGGAAAACATCATGCACCTACCAGACCGGAGCCACAGCAGACGGCTGCCTCCTCTGCCAGACTTCTGTTGCGCTCCAGAAGGTATGTCAGAGACCTTTTGGACTCGTACCGTGTCGCTAATTTTGTTCCGCAGGCTACCATCCACAATTAAATTATGGGATATTTTTCTCGAGCTATATACATTGAATACTTATTTCTCTGTACTAACGATACTACCTTTATTCGATGTTGAATGAATAAATGACCTATGTCAAAATATAAAAGCAACGGATAATTATGCAACATATATAATCTCAAAAAATGATCCACAATTAAATTGATGACCGAAATTCTTCGATGCCTGGTTGAGAATCTGCCATTCCCGCTACCTTTCGGTGGGGGTTTTAGGGCGCCCTAATTTCAGTCCCTGCAGTAAATCACATTTTCGTCTGGAGTTATAAAATTGGAGAAAAAGCCTGGGGGCTCATATGTCGTCAATACTTTACAGCTAATTGCAGTACCGAAGGCGCGGATCAGAATTCTGCTGTTTTGGGACATTTTCAAAGAATTCCCGGTATCTGAGTAAGTTCTACACCGATTCACCTGAAACCTAGATAGAAATACTCAGCTAACTTGTGCGCAATTAGTGATAGAAAGAAAGTGAAAAATATCATATATTCAGTGACATTGCTTGAGGGGACCATTTTGCGGATAAATACAGTTTACAAGCATCTAGACACATCCAAATGATGTAGAATTTGGTCAGAAAAGGTTTCGTACATTTCGAAAGATGTGATAGAGTCAGATTTCGAAAGAGTTCTGCAGTTGGGCTCAAATATCACATTGTTTGCTGGTTGCAGTATATTACCGTTGGCTGGTTGCCATTACAAGCATGATAAACTAAGATATTGAAGATTTAGACTCTATCACACCTTTCCAAATCCATAGAAGTCCTCTCTCACAAAAATCTAGGGCATTTGAACATGCCTAGATACCGGCAGATTGAATTGACCCCAAAAATGACCCCCCAAACTCAGCTCACCAACTATAGGATATTTTTGCAACTTTCTTTCTATCACTAATTGCGCACGAATTAGCTGAGTATTTCTATCTATGTTTCAGGTGAATCGGTGTAGAACTCGCTCAGATACCGGGAATTCTTTGAAAACATCCCAAAACAGCAGAATTCTGATCCGCGCCTTCGGTACTGCAATTAGCTGTAATCGCGACATTGCGCCTCAGAGTATGGTGATGGAAGAGTCGCGGGTCGTTCCAAAGGGTTCACATTTCAGTGATGCTCGTACTCACACCGGCTTCTACCGTCTGTTTTCCTGGAACGACCGATGCACTGTTGGTCCTGTGGACTATTACTACATAGACTTTGGGCTCTCTCTCCACTTCCCGGATGGCAAAGATACCGCTCTCTATCTCGCAACGCTTAGGACGTTCCCCACCATCCCGGAATTGTCGCAAACTGTGCCTTACAACCCTTTCCCAGTAGATATAAACCAACTAGGTCTGGCGATGCACATGTGAGTCCATCCTACCGATCTTGATATTCCTCCCTTAATTTTGTCGGAAAATCTTTGGATTGCTTGTAAGCGGCTATAAGGCTATGACGTTATAGACGTTGCAAAAATAAAATGCGCGCGCGGATTGAGTTGCGAGATATTTTTTTTTCGGAGAAGTCTTAGAATGCGTGAATTGCTCGGCTTGGTTGCTCACAACCCACTATTGAAGTGTCGCGACCAAAAGTGCGCGTGAAAGCGACGATCAAACGCGTCAGAAGCGATCATCACGATCACGTGCAGTGACACACTCGCTTAAACGTCGCTTCTCCCCCACCCTCTCAGTCTGTACGTTGGTGCACCAGCCCACTAAACCTGCAGGAACCTCTCAATACCTTATTCCGCTGGAACACACAGGTAATTCTCCTATTTTAATATGACTACGTGCTTAATGGTGAAAGTTGACCCGAGCCAGGGAAGCCTGTGGTCATGGCTACAACTGGATTACATTGGTCGCAGAGATCCTTATGGCTGGAATTGCGGAGGAGTTGAGAGACCTGCGGCTGGGGGTGTAGTAGGCCCGATGGATTGATAAGAAAGACTTGACCGCCACCACAGATGCCAAATGCGGAACGGATATAAGTCAGATAACAGCAAGCAAACACATCAGTTGCGTGTTCCTTGCTCTCTGGACGCGTTCTTTCGTGTTTGCGACGTGTCTACATGGTTACCGTGCTGGGAGACCCTACCGAATGATTTTCCATTTTTTCACCGAAAAATACTTTGCAACCCAATCCGCGCACGCGCTTAATTTTTTGCCACGTCTGTATGACGTTACTGCACGTGATCGTGATGATCGCATCTGACGCGTTTGATCGTCGCTATCACGCGCACTTTTGGTCGCGACACTTGAATAGTGGGTTGTGAGCAACCGAGCCGAGCAATTCATGCATTCTAAGATTTCTCCGAAAAAAAAATACCTCGCAACTCAATCCGCGCGCGCATTTTATTTTTGCAATGTCTATAACGTCATATAAGGCGGTATACGACCATAATAAATTTAAGTGTTATAAGACTCTTATAAAGATAAAGATATCCGATAAGATCGGCCGAAGCTATAAGGCGGAGCAGCTCTTGTGAAGCCTTGCAAGAAGAACTGCTCTTGGAGTGAGAAAAAGAATAGAGACTAGGACATCTGATTTTCTTCGCTTTCTACTGGAAGGGTCACATTTTTGTACGGACTCTCAAGGGACGTGATGTTACACCATTTTGAATCGGCTTTAATTTAATTTAATTAATGGTGACTTACTCAGTGGTTCGAACTGGTGACCTCGCGAGAATAGGCAATTATACAAAAAATACACTATAGACAACTAAGCCATTATAACTTTGCTATACATAGTACACAAGGTCCTCTTATACAGGGCTGGGGGCTTACTCAAACCAAGAAATTTGATGTACACAAATGGGCTGCTGAATACAGGCGTCTATACACATTCATCGTGTCCTCATTCTCCGTTACCAGCGCAGCAAGAGTGCAGGATTTAATGGCGAGCAACCTGCTATAATCAAAGATAGCCCCGGTGTTTGAATAAGACGCGACTTATGAAACAAGTCAGTAACAAATCGAAGGCAAGTAAAAAATCTCAACACATCGGTGAGTGGAAGCATAGTCCTGACGTTCAAAGACCTAATCTGTGAAACAAGTTAGTAAAATTAAAATTAAGTCAATGATGCAAAAAAATCTGTGAAAGCAGTCAGTAAAACCAAGCCAAGGGGATTCACAATTTGATTACAGCTCTTTGCGGTACAACAGGCGCGGACCATTTTTTCTTCCTTTTTGGGCATTTTGTGATCCACGCAACTAGGACACTCGTTGCGGCCTCAATTCTCATCTGTTTGCCTTGTCCATAGGCTCATTCGAAGCACATTGCAAATGCGCACACAATTGCACCCTCAGACTGTCCGTCTTGCATTGAAAGCTGCTTCTTGAGGCATGAAATCAGATTTTTGGTGACTGTTCTGAGAATTTCCCACTAAAACAGCTGTTCTGCCCTCAGTTCTTCACCCTTTTCCTTAAGTATAGGCTCAATCTCTCCGAATTTCAAATGCAAAGCGAACCGCCTCCTCGGAGTTCCATCCTGGTCCTAAATAGGACACCTGGGGACACAATATTGACGGCGGGTCATCATTTCTGATTGTCAGTCAAACAGTTGCTGCGGTCTCGAATCCTCATCGTTTCCCTCGTCGTTATGCTCATTCGATTCGTGTCTCAAATCCGCAGCGAACTGTGTCCTCAGAATTCCTAATCACATACTTCATAAAATCTCTTTTCTTTCGCTCATACCAGGTGAAAATACATGGAAAATATGATATAGGATGCATCCGGTCGATATAAGTATACATTTCATCCAGGAAAATGGCCTGAGGTGTGATATCCAGACAGATATTGGTTAGTGGGCATCCGAGAAGATCTTCAATGCTGTTTAACAAAAACAGCATGGTTAGACTTCTGTCATGGATGGCTTGTGGGCACATTCTGAGGAACATGAAGATGTGTCCTCGTGCGGATTTGTCAGGGGAAGAAAATGAGCCTATGGGGGGAACAATTGAGCAACATTCCAGTCTGCAGCGGCTGTTCTACCGACCACTGATCAAATGTGATGATCTGTTGCGGAGTTTCTGTGTCGAGTCGGGGTATTCGGGGTCAGAATAACGAATCTGAGGCGGCGGTTCGCTTTGCATTTGAAATTCGGAGAGATTGAGCCTATACTTAAGGAAAATGGCGAAGAACTGAGGGCAGAACAGCTGTTCTAGTGGGAAATTCTCAGAAAAGTCACCAAAAATCTGATTTCATGCCTCAAGAAGCAGCTTTCAATGCAAGACGGAAAATCTGAGGGTGCAATTGTGTGCGCATTTGCAATGTGCTTCGAATGAGCCTATGGACAAGGCAAACAGATGAGAATTGAGGCCGCAACGAGTGTCCTAGTCGCGGGGATCACAAAATGCCCAAAGAGGAACGGTCCGCGCCTGTTGTACCGCAAAGAGCTGTAAATGGTTGTGGTTTGAACTGGTAGTTTATGGTACCAACTGGATGAAAACCACGATGGTCCTAACCGGGTGAAACCGCGATGGTTTGAACCAATCCTGTTTGAACCTTTGCAGTTTCAACCTCGTGGTTCAACCCAAATTGAATCACAGTCACAACGCTGTTTGCCGAAAAAAATGTTGTGACGAGGGAACGTCGGGGGACCATATGTCCGTCTGTAAATGCGGAAGAGTCAGTCTCAGCAACCGCGGCATACTGCAACAACGTTAATTCCGTGCGGGACTGTAAATATTCACTCCAACATTCGATATCCTTTAACCTCTTGAAGAGGTTTCTCCTGATGGGCCGCCACGCCGCGCAGTAGCGAATCCCTCATCCATTAATGCGCTGAATGTATGGATGATGTATGCAAAAAGACCTATCGTAATGGCGGTTATTCTTGCGTCACAGCCAAGCAAAGGATTCTCTTGCCCGAGACAGCGCAAATTCAGATCATTCATCGGCTGCTGGCAGCGCCTTGATTTGATTTGATTTGACTATTTCATCTGGTTACTACATGTGGCCTATCGGCGATGGTAGCAGGCCGTAAAAGTGTCTACGGTGTAAGGATGGGGTGGTTTTCTATCTACGATTTTATAAGTGAGAAAAGGAGGAGAGTGAGAGATATTAGGTCTATATGGTAAAAGCATGGCGTAGGGTTACTCAAGTTTGGTGTCGTGTGCGTGCAGTCTGAGAAGGGAAGGCGCGAGTGTGGGGTGTCCAGGGTGTGGTGTTTCGCAATTAAGTGATTCATAATATAAGTATGAGAGGAAAGGAATACAGTGCCGCGTACCGCGCGCATTCAAATTCGTTGGTCGGCTTTGCAAGGATCCCATTCAAGCAACAGATCCCTGGCCATGAATTAGGGAGCGCATAACGATTATTCTCATCCCTTGTCGTTTGCCTCATGTAAGAACCGGTGCGGGTCTAAGCTGATGCGACCCGCCAGCATAAGTACCGCCATTGGAATGCTCTGCCCAAACCTGATTGGAGTTCGAGACCACTGTCGACGACGTCGTTCGCATCAGGATGGCGGTGAGCTCTTCTCGGGAGACGAGTTGATCCATTATCGTCTGAAGGACGAGCCAGAGTTAGCGCTAGTCGAACATGTGTAGGTCACGAACGTACATGGGTATAAATCCGCCCAATGGGAAGGGAAAAGAGCACGAGCATGGACGTATCGGATGATAAGCGGAACGAAAGCGCGGTGCCGAGCGCAAAGATAGCTGCTTATTTTCGTGGTCAATGTGCTGGATTAGGGGGAAACGATTACTCACCGGTGAAAGAGCCTGATTGCACGGCATTCCGGATCAGGATATTTAGCACCATGTCCGTCCTTGCAAAGCTCGTTTTCGATCCAGAGAAAATCAAGGAAAGGTGGACTAAAATATTTGGAAATTGGATCCGCATTGCGTAGACGGAGGCATATATCTCACCGGCAATGATAACGTCAACAAAACACTGAAGCACAAGATTCCCCTCCACAATTGGCATTAGTGCGACGAGCCTTTTGACCGGTCCGTGCATACGAAGAGACATCTCGATGGCAGCAGCAGCACCCATTCCACAGGCCGCCAAAGAGCTCACCATGAGGAACGCAATGAAAATTTTGTTCCGAGTAAGCTTATATATCCGCCACATTTGGAACATTTGGTTCGTTATTGCAAGGACGGCTGTTGCTGAACAGAAGTCAACATTGGTAAGGCGAAAAAATTTGACGGCGTCTTACTCAGGGATGTGAAAGGATACGGCCACAGATTGCCTAGTGAGAGATAGTAGCTTGAGGCGTTATCTTCGGTGATGATGGACGATGCTCACTCCCGACGACCTGGGGATTTGCAAAGTTCCTATCGACATCGATGGGTCTCCACGCCATCGTCATGGAGCCGCTCACTCACGTAACACAGTAGAACCTGTTTCAATAACATGAGAACTTGAATCGGACTGCAACACCGAGATTTTCAGCTATTACCACGACAGGTACACAGCGGCACAAGCCTGGGTGGCGTTGACTATGAACAGGAAGGCCACCAAGGATCTATAGAGAATCAGGCATGCAATGACGCACGATACCAGGCGCGTACCTGATCCACCAAGGATCTTTGTGACCTGCAAATTGTCAGTGCCTGGTATCTACATACTCATCGTCAAAAGTTCACGCACTGGAGCTCCAATATGAGAAGAACTGGGACATAATAACTCCCGTTAGATAAGTGTTCACTGAAAAAGCCAATGGCTTGGAGATCATGGAGTGTGTTGAAAGGACCCGCAGACTCACTGACCACCCCGAGGAGAACGAAGCCTAAAATCGGCAATCGTCAACATGAGCTAGTGTTATGCCACACCGTGGAACGAACCGATAGTCTGATCGAACTTGCCCATAGCCGTTATGAGCAGTGGTGCACTCAAAAGAGGAGAAGGGGCGAACGAGGTTGAGACAGGGATGAGGAGGGAACCGAAGGACGTATTTAAATACTGGCAGGGAGGGTGTAACGCACGACTAAAAGCAATCGTCTCAATTTAAATGCCTTGACTTCGGGTGTTGAACCTGCATACATGCGGGGAAATAGATGGCAGGGAGGGTGTAACGCATGACACTCTGAGTAAAATAAATCGTCTCAATTTAAATGCCTTGACTTTGGGTGTTGACCCTGCATACATGCGGGGAAAGAGACCAAGTCCTGGGAAACATGGCAACTGTCATCGGCAATGCGCGTTGTTGATAATGCGCCACACTG